>JAEQBH010000370.1:0-600000 GCA_016808115.1 Tetrastigma voinierianum | reverse complement strand
GATTTTGAATGGCGGCTCTTAAAAAGTGTGTACTGACCTCGATAAAGACCGGACTGGATATTAAGTCAACAAACGACTCGAGTGGAAGACCATGTAATAGATTAAAAAACCATGAACTGATTTTCTGACGACAGCTCAATGAAGACGACAACAAAACTCAATGACCAGATGGATTAACAAGACCGTGGCTGATGAAGGATGTAAATAATTCGACCGCGGAGCTGGATTCAAAAAAACCGTGGCTCGAAAGACGCGTAGCACCGACCTCAGCAGAGCTGGGCTGGATATTAAAACGCGGCTCGATGGAGGTCGTGACTCGATGCGCCTGAGCGGGCGTGCCAGCTCATCGGGCGCGTAGCGCCTCAATGAGCCGGGCTTAAGTGGCCAAAAGCCCGTGGCGTGGGAGAAGGCCAGCGCTTCGATTCAAAGAGCCGCAGGGCTGGAACTTTTAAAACGCATGGGCTCGATTTTTAAACTACTTGGCCAAGGCCCGGGCCGCTATGCGACTCGTGAATCCTAAGGGCTGAGATATTAAAGTATCGCAACGAGTCGAAGGGCGTATAGCTCGATTCAAAAAGAGCCATGGAGCTAGAGTTTTTAAGAGCCCGGCAGCGTGTATACGACCTCAATGAGAGCCGGGCTCAGATGTTGAAGCCATGGCTAGTACGGAGAGCCCATGCGCCAGCTTTCGGTTCAAAAAACCGTGAGCCAAATTTTTAAAACGGCGGCTCGAAGGCCTTGTACGACCTCAGCGGAGCACAGGAGCTCGGATGGCAAAAAGGCATTGGCCTTCAGTCGGAGGAGCGCCATATAGCTGATTCAAAGGCGTGAACCGATTTTTTAAGAGCCCGGCCATTTCGTAGGCCGCATGTGACCTGGTAGAGCGAGAACCATATGTTAAAGAACCCACGTGGCTAGTCGAAAGACCATATAGCCCGATTCGAAAGAGCCGCGGGATTCAAATTTCTAAGAGGCCAACAACTGGCATTAAAAATTAGTAGGTACTTGCGTAAAATCATATAAGTTGGTTTATTACGGCTGGTCTTGAAGCCATGAGGGCGAAGGAAAAGAATTTAGAAGTGTAGACCACATGTCATTTCAATGAATTCAATCGTCATTACATTTGAGACTACTTAAGAAGGTTAGTGGAAAAACCCCAACTATGAGTAGACTTGGCGGCCCTCCCGCTGAATTGCAGGAAGAAAGCGGAGGTGAGGTGAAATCAGAGAATTCACCAAAGTATCTCCCATCATGTTGGATTCCACATAATCTCACCGTACGGAGTGGGCGAAGGTGAAGCAAACCGGGAGGAAACGTGACGCCGCGGCGCAAACGCAGAGAGCTGTGGTGCGCCTGCTGTTGGCATTCACCTTCCTTACGATTAACCAAGGCCTGCTTGCCTTTTGGGATGATCGAAGCACATGAAAATTCTTAAGACTCCGGCACGCATGGTGCTCTGGCTCGGACCAGCTCAATGTAGTGGTTTGAGACGTAAGCAGCCACCCTTTTGCTTGATTCTTTGCCATCCGCTATTGCTGATACTGGCCCGCCGCCATTCACCTGTTGCCTTTGGCTCCTCCCGACGATGCGGCTCCATACCTATCTTGCACCACCACCTTTTTCCGCAACCATGGTAGCTCGCGATTAGCGACCCTCGGCTCATCTCAGGCATACCCACTTTCTGTTCTTCTTCGCGATTTCGATCGTCGAGGTATGATTCAAGGTGGATTTATACTTCATGACATCTATGTTCGGTCTGCTTTTGAGCTGGGGCCAAACTCTCATAAAGTCGGGAGGGCAGCCCTGGAAGCCTCGCCTCTCTCTTGCCGGAGACCCTCGGAATAAACATTCTCTTGTGGGCTTTTTCAATGGTAGCCACACATGAGAAGCAGACAAGATGGCACCATTGAAATCAGCGATACGATGGACAGGCGTGGATGGGTTCCACTCTTGGCTCCACAGCGGCTGAGGCGAGCCTCTCGCGAGACCATGAATCCGCCTTCTTAAGGTCAAAATACAAACCCCAGGATCAATGGCTGACCCAATGACGAGCTTTGCATTCATGGCGATGAATCCTCATCCTATATGTCAGAGATGCTTCTCTCGCCCTGGTGCTTTGAGAAGGCTCGCGGCTTTGCGGCAGAGGCCTCCCAACGAATATAGGTAGGATATCCAGAGAGCCAGTGAGGCCCTCCAGGGGACTCTCTTTCTGGCTCTGCGGCCAGGAGGCGGAGCTATGGACTGTCATCTCGGCACCTCTCGACCGTAGGGTGAAGAATTGTGAGACCTCTCGCCAGGAGTGCCCGACGGCCCTTGCTCTGGATAGGCTTGATGGCGGGGAGGACTTCCTGGCTCAGGGACCTTGCCTCGGGCCGCGAACATCCTCGGGGGGCGTGAGGATGTGTGACATGCATATTGCGAGCTCAGCTTGGAGGCGACTCTTTACAAGAAGGCTTGGGACGAAAGAGTGAGATCAGCCTGAGGGAGGAGGGTCAGAGGTTTGCCACCAGGAGGCCCGTGGTCAGTAACTCCCAGATCTGTCGGCTGCACAAATCGTCCGGGCTGAGACTTGTTCCAGCAACCGAGCTGCCTCTCTCCATCCTGGGAGTGGGGACTGGGGCGGGAGCCACAGAGGGCCACACACAACTAAAGTAAAGTTGGCTGCCTCTTTGACTTTGAAAACAAAACCGTTAACGAATGGAAGCTCACGTGGTTCACTTAGAGGTAGTCAGCAGTGGGAATATTCGACTATCTTCTTGGTGATGGGATTAACCGCTCCAATTCGACCAGAGAAAAATAACGTTCGCACAATGACTTGTGGGAGGACGGAAGATCAGAATGATGGCTTGGCATTGTTTGCATTGGAAATGTACAAAAAACCTCTGGACCTCCTTCACTAAAAGAAGTGGAGCTTAGGCTATCTTTGAACCGAGACCTTTATCCTAAAGCACTTGGCGACCTGACTGACATACTAGAAATTGGAGAGAAAGTTTCGGATGAGATGGGCATTGAAATCTGTAAAGATTGTGCTGATAAAGGATCAGGAGAAGCGGGAGCAGTTCTTGTAGAAGAAAAGCTATTCCGAAGTCAGTTATTACTGTTAACATGGAAAATCTATATATCTTGTATCTTGAGACTCATACTGATAAAATGCCTTTTGGCCCATAATTAATATATCAAGAAATATTCAAACTTAACTATCTCAATAGTCCAAGAGTTATACATTACTCTTAATACAAATATATTCCATTACAATTTCTAATATTATTGATACCTAAATTTTATGTAATTTTATTATATATTCGGGTATGAATTGGGCATTTAAACTTTCAGTTTTAAGGGAAAATTGATGATTGTGAAGTGGAAAATATAGTGAATTGTTAGACCAGGAAGTGGCACTAAAACAAAGGATAAAATTAAATTTCCATAAGGGACACCAAGATCATAAAAGGAGTAGAGATGGGCCATAGTAAAGAAATAAAAAACAAGTTGATTGCAAATTAAAAGAGTAAAGGACTTAATTACAAACATGGAAAGATTAAAATTATTAAAAAGTGTTGAGACAAAAACCTGACTGGTATCTCTATTTTTGCTCTTAAAAGCGTGTGAGAGGAGAGGGAAAAGAAGGGGAGAAAAACAGGGAAGAGGGAAGAGAAGAGAGGAGAGAGGAAGGTCAGAAAGCCAAGGTATGTTTTAAATCTGGATCAAAGTAATGTTTACGATTTCCTAAAATTCCCAGTTTGGAGGAATTATCCTCTTTTTAATAAAGGTTTTGTGAAGAGATCTTAAATCCTAAATTTGTTAAATTGTTATCGAGTAAACCAGTGGAGTGAAATAACCATGAATAAATGTTTATGTAGTTTATAAAGAATTAATTGACATTGGGTGTGTTCTTGGTTTTCCATCTAAGGTTTTGTGTTTTGGGTTAACGTGTTCGAATGTTGTAGGTTGTTTTGGATGATTTCCCATATTTCTTAAAAAAATTGTAGTACCGAGTTATGCAGGTGAATTAGCATCAAAAGTGGGAAAAACCAGCAAAATCTGAAAATTTGAAGTGTACGAGTACATGAACAGTAGTGTACATTTACCCTTCAAGCTTTCAAATATCTTTTGAGTACGCTGGAGTCATACCAAACATACTATTCTATAAGTTCATTGATTTGTATTTGTATAACTTACTCATTTTGCCATCCGATTTGATGATTCAGTGGCTACATAAAATAGACTTCAAAGGCAAACCCAAAGAAGTAGGCATCTTAAATTCACGATCTAATGCTTTAAAAATTCACTCAAGAGTAGGGCATTATTAGAAGCTGGTCAGTTCCATTTGAACATAAATCATTCAAGATTTATTTTCAGTAATAACTTGAGTTCAGTTAACAAATTAGGTGATTCAGTTGGAATAGAACTATAACATAGATTTAAATGAGTACAAAGACCTGAAAATTAAACACAGAGTTAGACACGAAAAATGACAGCTGAGCTCTGATGTAATCGGTAAAATTGATTAGTTGGCATGAAAATGTCATAACTTTAGTTAGGATAATCCGATTGAAATAGTTCAAATTCTAAGTAAAGTGATCATAGAGAATGGGTAGTCTAGTAAAGCGTGCAGCGTACCCTGCGCCTCAATATGACTTAAGCTTTTACTTTCGAAATCAATAGTTAATATGATTATTTGCTTGTGCTAAGGTAGAATAAATTTATTTGACTAGGTGCGTGCAGAAGCCCACAACGACCACAGTTGATATGAAAAGAGAGAAGCGAGAATCGATAATTGGTTTTGTTCTCTGTCTATCCTTGATTCAAGTATTTTGGTAGTTACCAATTAATTATGAATGAGTACGAATGGTATGAATGAGTATGTGATATAATACGAAAGGAATGAAATGTGATAATTGAAATCAGACCAAAAAATGAATGTTAAAAGGGTAAGGATTCATCAAAACGGGAATCAAAGTGGAATTATGCTGAATGATATACTAGTAAAGCGCATGTGGGATGCAAGCGGCGTCGTCACTAAAGGCACCAGAAGTATCTGATCCCTTGGCGGATGTACTAAATGACATCGTCATGACCAGTGGCATTGAAGAAATGTCCCTTGGCGGGATAAGCTATTCGGCATCAAATCATGATGGCGTGGCATTTAATTGATACCACGTGTCGGGATGCGCAAACGGCATCAAAGTTTGAGAGATATTGATGTTCCGAGCCGATGAGGTGAGGGAAACGTTATAATGAACCGGCATCAGTGATACCATCGTGGGACACTAGCAGCATCGGCATGATGGGGAGATAATTAAAATGTATAAACACATTACAGGAATGATAATAAAGTGAGTTGTCATGAATCAACGAAATTGTGAATCGAATAAATTCAAAGATGGAAATAGCCAACGATGGCGGAGTGAAATGAGATGTTTTTAATATGCTTGAATCCTCATGAAATAGTTGTACATTGAGAAAGCATAAGTATATGTTGATATATTAGAGGCATGGATTTAATGATAAATTCTTGCGAGGTTAAGAATTGAATATTAAGGAATGGCTGTATAGAAACACTAAACACTAAGAAAATGCTTATTATGTAGTTTTAGCTATCTTATGAGTATCGAATAACCAAAGAAAGAAGGAATAAGATACGTGCATGCGAGTCTTGAAAATGTTAAAGTGTATACCAGTAATTTTCATCTATCTTTGACAGTGATGTATTTTCTTAAACAAGGGATATTCTGAAACGATTTTGTATCATCTTGAAAGGCATAGAATGCTGCAAATATATTTAATTAATGTTTATGACTACAATTGGTTGTTATGGCTAGTGCTTGAAGCACTTGGCGCCCTTCCCTTATTCGTGATTCTGTAACATGTTTGTCTAAGATAAATGCAACATCAGATGCAGACTCCGGTCGGATCATCATTGATTAAGACAGCGAGGATTCGAGATTCGCCGACATTTTAGAAAAAGAAAGAGATTTATTAATAACCATGAGAAAAAGAAATAAAATAAAATAAAAATAAATCAGAGCAGAGAGGCGTCCACAAGGTCAATAGGTCGGACTGTAAAATTCAGGTCGGATCGGGCTTTGAAGTCTTCTATTAGTGAAGTGGAACCTAGGGTTTAGGCGTTTCTTAAAAAAGATTTAAGGTTTTGAAAAAAAAAAAAAAAGATTTTGAAAATGGTATTTGACATATAGCATTTGTGTAAAGGATAGATCTGGCTCGGCCGCGGATCTTATTGGTTTTAAAAGTAAGCATGGATAGTTCGGTGCCCATAGAGTGGGGTGACCAAATGCAATGGAATGATCACTGCTAGTGTGGTAGGTGGACAAGCATCTCATGCTCCACCAACCGTGAAGCCGGGACAGTAGTGGGAGGTACTATGGTGCATCCTCAGCCAGTTAACTCCCGAGGCCACAAATAAGCGATGACAGTGCAATTTTCCATTAATGATCAGCTATTGAGAAAATGGCAGTCACGACCAGGTAGACTTTAGGAAGAAGGTGATGAGCTGCTACTGCAGAGAAAATTGGCTCAGAAGATTGAGGCGATGCATTGCAAATGCATTGCTATTTGAAGAGTGGAGTCTAATAGAGCCTCATTACTGCAGTTGGGGCTTCTCCGATTAAGTGGGTTTCCGTGGCCAGGACCGCTCCACCAAGGAGAGGTGTGGTGGTTTCTTCTTGGATGATTAAAACATTATCATGACCACGCCATTGTTTTAAACAATATGGGGAGTTCATAATGAAACAAAGGCAATCAAGTCTTAGCGAACTCTGATGGAAGAAATTCACGGGTTGAGCAAAATAATAACCGATATGTTAAATGATTGAAGAAAAGTGTCGTAAGTTTGAAAGGCGGCTGCTTGTGACCACATTGGGCTACCATGTCAGGATTTTACTGTGATGAGTTCTCCAAATCAAATGCGCTCAAATGTGGAGCTGAGTAAAGGAAATGAAGAAAAGATAGAAAGACAGGGGGGGAAGAAAGAGAAAAGTCAGGTGAATTGAGTGCTGCCATCAATAGAGGTAAAAATTTAGGGACAGGGATCGGACCTTCGAGCTCAGTAGTGAAGATGTCTAGAGCGTCGGTGGCAAGTGCACAAGGAGGGGGGTGCCTCTAGAGGACAAGATGTTCTCGTTGTTTATTAATGAGGGGAAGGAAACACAAGGGTGTTGGAGGGATTAAGTGATTGTGGGTTGTGGATCCATAGACCTGAAAATAAGAATATAACAGGGCAGATCCCTTTATTTACAAGGCTGGAGACGTGTTTCAATAGTGCAGAAAGGCAGCAGAGTGTTGTCACCGGGTGTTGGGGACAAGGGGACACGGATTGGGAAGGCGGGATCTTGTATCAAAGTGGAGCATATCATTGAAAGCGGTGGAGAGAATCTGGTACCCGGATGTGATGTCGGTAATTTCACTGTCGCTTTTTATTCTCTTGTGCATCACCGCATTGATAAGACCGAGGGTCAACATTCATAATATTCTTTATACTAACGGAAATTTACCTAGGGTGAAACGAAGTGTGGCATCTTGTGTGAACCACTCTGGAAAAATGTATTATTATTAGAACAAAGTGTGGCAGGTTACATTACCGTAAATGCAGTGAATTTTCAGGTTGGTTGAGTTATCCATGAGGGGTTTGATGTGATATTGGGGTTGGTGATTATCAGACACCAAACGATGGTTGATTGTAGAATGAAAGAAGTGGCCGTAAGGTTTGAATGGCAGATGAAGTTCTTATTTTCATCGGCGAGAGGCGAGATCAAATCTCTAATGATGTCTGCTTGATTCTGAGAAAGATGGTGCAAAGGATGTAGGCTATTTGGCTTATGTAGTGATCATTAAAGCAGGCCTAGTGTGTCAAATCATCTCATTAATGACTTTCGGACGTGTTTTTCCGGAAGAGTTCTGAGTTGCCCTCTGGAGGGATTAATTTACTTCATGGCGATTCCTTGCCAGTGCCTGGCATCCATTCACAGTAGAATGGCTCCATATTAAAATTTGTTCTTGATTGCGAAGCGCTAGAAAGGATTTATTCGACCAAGTGCCATATCACATTGAGACTCTGTGCTTTTCAGAAGAAAAGATGGTACAACCGGCTGTGTGTTGTTATGACCAAGTGGAACAAGTTGGCCAAGTAAAGAATAATGTCGTTGCAGATTGATTTATTGATAATTGAAAGTTTAAATATCTTTTGAAGATTGACTTGAGATCACGGGTATCATGGAGTTGAAAAGGTGAGATATCGATGTACTGCATAAGACGGGCGTTTAGAGCGCGATATCGGACCCATTCTTGGTTCCATAACCAATACCGTTTGGTTTGACCAATGCTCCGTGGCTTTCAGCAAGATACCTGGCCGATCATTGTTTCCAGGCCGTATGGTCAGGTTTGTAAGTAGTGTTTATAGTGACATTGTGTTGAAAGATCAGAAAGTCGCATTTTGTACCAGATGTGCTGAGATTTTGAGAAAGAAAGCTGGGTTAATATGTGACTCGACAAGTGTGAGGGTTTGGTTGTTTGAGTGTCCTTTGTGAGCATTCTGTCGAAGAGGATAAGTGGATCAAGAAAATAAGTGGATTCATGGAATGAGCCACCGAAAGTATTAAGGAAATCGTGATTTCTAGGACTAGCAGTTCTTCTGGGGATTGTATTGAGGGTTTCTATAATTCTAGGCCAGATGGCGGATTACTCAGAATGTAAAAGTATGAATGTATTGAAAAGTATCTGAGATTTTGAAAAAAGCTAAAAATTCCTTGTAGGGTTCTTTCCAGTTACTCAACTCAATGACTAAGGTAAAACTCATGATCCTCAGTGATGCCCAAAATAAATGGACTCGGATGTGCTATTACAAGAGGGCCAAAGTGGTAGCCTATTGAGATGATTGAGCCATGTGTGAAGACTACCCACGCATGATTTGGAAATTCAGCGCAATTGTATTTGCGTTGAAAATTTAGAGCATTATTTGTGGAGAAAAGTGTTTTATTTACTTGATTATAAGAGTGTAGTATTTGCCACCCACCGGCGAGAAGCTTAGCAGATAGCGGAAGTAGATAAGATTGATAAAGATTATGACTGATTAACTATCACGGGGAAAATTATTAAGTGGCTGATATGAAGTAGGAAAACGTTAGCCTTGGCGTTAATTCAATTTATGATTATCGACATTAGTGCATTATTGCGAATTAGTAGGCCAATTTGTTGAATCGATTACTAGAAACAAGAAAGATAGAAAATTTCTTATAATAGATCAGTTTTTTTGTTTGCGCGCTCGTTTTTTTTTTTTTTTTTGTGAGATGCCAGTGTGGGCCATCGTGCCACGCCTGGGATGGGTTGCCAGTGCCCCGAGTGATGATGGGTGAAAGCAGTGCAAAGCACATAGTGGATCTTTTGCTCATCATCTGGCCTTTAAAGTGCCTCAAGATTTGAAAATGTCATTACAGTGAGTCGGAATGAAAAGAAGTCTTATCGAAATTTGTAACCAGTGTCACAGTGCTGCAAAGTAAAGGCGAACATCAGTTGTAAAGATTATGCGACTAACTAAATAAGTGGAAATGGGACGAATCACCATGGATTTTTGTGGTTGGGTTACCATTGATAGGAGGAAACATGACTTCAGTTTGGGTAGTAATTAAGACTGATTCAAGCCAAGTCATTTCCTTACGATGAGGGCGAAGCTCTGTCGGCAATAGTGGCGAGCTCTATATCGAGAAATAGTTAAGTTTTTGGTTCCAATATCCATAATTTCAGACGAATCCGAGATTTGCCCGATTTGGGAGAATTGCAAGAGCCCATGGGCACTGGTTAGATTTTAGTCTGTTCCACGTGAAACGGATGAATGATCGGAAAGAGTGATCGGTCACGATATGTTGAGGTTGTGCGATCATTTATGAAGATGGTTAAGGATCGACACATTCCTTTGGATAAGATTGTGTACAACAGGTTCCAATCAAGTAGGAATGAAGCGCCTTCAGGAGGCTACATGTGGAAGAAAGTGTAGTTCTTAGTTGTGGTAGACGGAATTAGTGAAAGAAAGCGATTCGCGTTGATAAGCGAAGAAAAGTGAAAGCGATTAGAGAGAAATTGAAGGTGGTACAATGACAGACAGAGTATCTGGGCATGAAGAGAATATTATTCGATATGAGAGTCGGTGAAAAGTGTTTTAAAAGTATCGCCTTGGAAGAAGGTGATGAGATTGAGAAAAGGCGGCCAGGCCACTAGATTTATTATTTGGCTATAGGTAATGAAAAGTGGGTCGATGGCATCTGAGGATTAACATTACCTCAGGACTTGGGAAAGATCCATAATGTTTTCCATGTCTCAATGCTCTGGAGGGGTATCGTTCGGATCAGGCCATCATAGTCTGCCGGAACAAGGATTTGAGCTTGGGCAGTTTGACATCTGAAGAAGAGCCAGTAGAGATCTTGGCTCGGGAAGTGAAATTGCGGAACAAGAAGGGATTCGCTAATTCAGTGTTGTGGAGAAATATGGACAGAAGAAGCTTCCACTTGGGAAGGGTGAAAGAAATGATCGACGTGATATACATATTGTTCTTTAAGATGAATTCGAGGGCAAAATTTTCTTAAGTGGGGAGGGTATGGCATTAAAATACTAGAATTTTTATAATAATTTTATTATATATTCGGGTATGAATTGGGTTTAAACTTAGATTTTAAGGAAAATTGAGTGAATTGACAAATTATGAAATAACAAATTTAGTGAACAGGAAATTTAGACACTAAACAAGAGATAAAATTAAATTTACCAAGACATAAAATCATAAAAGGTAGAGATGGGCCATAGTAAGAAATAAAACAAGTTGATTTGCAAAATTAAAGAGTAAAGACTTAATTGCAATATGGAAGAATTCAAAAATATAAAAAGTGTTGAGACAAACACTGACCCCTAGGTATCTCATTTTACCCTAGCAGCATGTGAGAGGAAAGAGAAGGAAAACAGGGGAAGAAAGAGGAAGAAGAAGGAGAAGAGAGGAAGATCAAAGCCAAGGTATGTTTTATATTAGATCAAGTGTGTTTTGATTTCTAAGGCTTTAATTGGAAATTGTATTCTCACATCTAGGGTTTTTGTGGAAGATCACCCAAGTGCATGATCTAGATTTGTTGAGGTGTTAATGGGTAAAACCCAATTGGTGAAATAACCATGGAATCATCACATTTATGTGTTTATAAAGAATTAGTGGACGGCACTTGGTGTGTTCTTGGATTTTCATCAAGGTTTTGTGTTTTTTGAGATTAGCTTTCAATTCAAATGTTGTGAAGTTGATTTTGGATGATTTCATGATAACTCTTAAGGGTGTTATGAATTATAGAAGTTGTGTGGTGGTGTTGTAAAGTGGGAAAATAACAAAATCTGGGCAAAAATTTTACCCAGAGGTGTGCAGGTACGCAGACAGTGGTATGCCCGGTACACCTGAAAGCAAGGTGTCTTAGGTACACTTTGGGGGTATACAGTACACCACTGTTACCTTTCCTAGTTTCGACCGAGGTTTTGTATTTTAGCTATGGCACTCATTTCTTATCGATTTGAGTAATTCAAGTAGCTCGTATGTTCAAGGAGAACCAAACTTAATAGGCATCGTAGATTCTGATCTTAAGTAGCCTAAAAATTCACTCAAAGTGGGGCCGTGTGCAAGCAGTGCGGTTCGAAGCTTTGAACATGAAATAGTCAGTTTGTTTCAGACGTAACCTTTGAGTTTCGGTGCTCGAACTGGGTGATTCAGTTGAGTCAGAACCCGCATAGCACCTTAGCTTTAAACGAGTACAAGACTGAGTCAAACATGGAAGTTGAGACCACGGAAAAATGACAAGCTACAAGCATGGTGTAATGGGTAAGTGGATTAAAGTTGGCATGAAAATGCCATAACTTTAAGTGGGTTTCAATCAGATTGAAATGATTGTTCTAAATACAAAAGTAGACTCATAGAGGAATAAGAATGAGTCTAAATTAAAAGCGATACCGTACCTCGCGCCTCAGCAGCTTAGCTTGCCTGGCGATATTCGTTAATATAGATTGTTGCTTAATCACTAAGAGTGAATCATTGCATTGGCTAGAGGTGCGGTGAGCCTGGCGACTGAGGATTGATATCGAAGAAAAGCGGAATCGATAATTGGTTTTGTTCGACTCTATCCTTGATTCAAGTATTTTAGTGATTACAAATTAATTATGAATGAGTACGAATCAGTACATGAATAGTATGTGATATAATACGAAAGGGAATGTAAAATGTGATAATTGAGCAGATGAAAAATAGATGATAAGGGCGGAAGGATTCATCAAGCGAATCCGTCGGAATTATCTTGAATGACCTCGAATGAAGCGCGCGGCGGATGCGCAAGCGGCATTGCGTCACTAAGGCACTGAGGTATCGATGTCGCGGCGGATGCGCTAATGACATCCACATCATGATGGCGTGGCATTGAAGAAATGTCCATGGCGGGATGCGCTAATCGACATCCCGTCATGATAATCCGAATTTAGTGATACCACGTTTGGGATGCACCAGCGGCATCGGTATGATGGAACCGAACCGATGACTACCGCCGGGTGCACCAGCGGCGCCGGCGTAGTGGAACGAATAAGTGATACGATAACCGGGGATGCGCAAAGCGGCATCCGGCATGATGGAGATAGAGAGTATAAAATGTATAAACATTACTATGAATGATAATAAGGTAAGGATTTATCAAGCCCAGATCACTTGAAGATGATAGATAGTCAAGGTGAAATAGCCAACATTTAATGGTGAAATGAGATATTTTTATGTATATGCTTGAATCTAAATGAATGATTTGTGGTAAACTGAGTATATGTTGATATATTAGGCATAATTTAATGATAAATTCTTTAGCTGAGTTAAATTGAATATTGGAATAGGCTGCCTTGAAACCACTAAGCATGAAAAATGCTAGCGTGTAAATTTTAACTATACGCGGTATCAAATAAACAAAGAGAAGAAAGGCAGAATCCTGTTATGAGTCATAGAAAAATCTGACGTACAGTGTAACTCCATTAATTTTGCATATCATCTTGAACAAAGTGGTGTTTATCAAACAAAGGGGATAAACCACAGAGGGGTGATTTTTGTGTATCATCTTGAAAAGGGCATAGAATGCTTTTCTTTGTAAATATATTTAAATTAAGTATTTATGGAGCTGCCAGATTGATTTGGAAATTGTAAATGGTATGGAGCCTTGCCTAAGAAACCCCTTCCGCCCAGCTAAATGAATTAATAACATGTTTTGATAGATAAATGGCATCAGATCATGGGCTCCGGTTTGGATCATCGTCGGGTATTAAGTGAGGATTCGGGTCGCGACATTTTAGAAAAGAAAATTTATTAACACAGAAAAAGCCGTAAAATAAAATAAAGTAACCGGCGTCCAGGTGTTGATTCGGATTCGCCATTGAATTCGGATCGGGCTCGGGATGCCACAAATACATACTATCCAAAACCATCAAAACCTGACCAGACTTTCTTGAAACCGACTCTAAGATGATGGCCGTCTCTGTGCTCACAATACACAAAAATAATATATTCCCTCACAGCCAGGTGAGCTAATGCCTTGATGGAATCACCGATAGGTTGCTACTAGTACATATCACAATGATCAATGTAAACACACACTCAAGTAAATGTTCCATCATATGGACCCTACGCATTTTGGGGCTTGTATCTGTGTCTCGATCCTCTGGAGCTCCTCCCTTGCCTATGATCATGTATGAAAAAAACATCATTTTTCAAACAAATTTTTTGTTCGCCGAAAATACACTAAGGTCGGTAAAGATGGGGCTACCCTCAGAAGCGAAACCCAATTGGAGAACTTCCCAGAAGCTTGATCCACATAGTCCTCATCTGAAATGATGCATTGGATGTCCTCCTGACCCCGTCCTCGGAATATCATCTGTGAGAAATTCCTTCCCACAACATGTTGAATTTCAGAAAATTCATGTCATGCATACACACCTAATTTCTAGGCTACCCGGTGCATATGAAATGCATTATGTCATTTCCAGCTTGCAATTTATATAACAGTACCAAATATATCATCATGCATATATTTTATAATTTAAATCACGACATATTTATATAAATTCTCAATACATTACACCAAGAAATTAGCTATGGGCTAATTAACGGCTGCGAGAACAATTAGTTGAATTACTCAACCAAAAACACATTTCTCACAAAGCATATTTTGTGAACACTATTCCATGAACGTTGAAACCTCGGGTTGCTGTTTCCGACCCGTCCGCCCGACATCGGTTCCACTGTGGGCAGAATCCCAATCAGCCATTCCCGACTCATGCACATCCAGCTTATAATTGCCTTTTAAATTATACACTGAAGCCCAAACAGTAAGTGGGCTAATGCAGACTATTTGTGAGCTCTAAAATTTCCACATTCAGATTGAAGTTTTAAAGAAATTGCGATCATGATCATTGAGGCCTCGAACTTGACAGATATCAACGAGGCTAGCAAACAGGGTAAAAACAGTAGAATATACCCTATCTCACGGGTTTGTCAAAACTCCTGAAGTACAGTACTCGTGTTGCCCTGCGCAGCATTGAGCAGGCTTTCCTTCTTGCTCAGAGAATCCATTAGTTCGATGCTTTGGGATCTTAGAGAGAAGTCACACTCTCTCTCACTAAAATCAAAAACCCTCACTCACTGCATCTCTTGTCTTCCCCTGCACGTTTTGGCCTCTTTTTGTTTGAGAAGACAACCACTAGTAACGTTTTTATGTCTTTCACTCCTCATTTAACAAATTCTATAATTCATTTGTGTCCCTTATATGATTTTGGCAATTGGCACTATCTCGACCATCCATTTCCATCCTCTCTCATACTCGGCTACAACATGTGTCCACATGGTACATGTTATAGTGACTCTTGTACGCCATCACATGTCGTTTTACGACTTGCGGATATTCAGTGCCTCGAAAAGCGTCAAATTTTCTTGTTATCTTAAAATTCGACGAGTGGCCACGTGTTTGTTAGATTTCGAGAGGTGAGAATCCGTTTCGTCATCGAAATCTAAAAGAACCAGTTTTGGCCAGAGTACGATTTTCCATTTTGAGAGAAAATTGGGAATTTTCTCGGGTTTACATTCTCCCACCCTCCTTAAAAGAATTTGGAATGAAATTCGATTTATCATAACATGTTATGACACCTCATCCGGGGTGTCAGTTAAACCCAGCTTAGTCAACGCATGAATACGTGAATGTCAAGTAACAGGCATCATCTCGAAAATCGGGCGAGTCTCCTTTTTTATGCGGGGAGCTCTGCAATCTGAGGAACACATCCTGACAATCCATGACCACGACCACGGCCATATGCAGCGTACTAGACCATGCATGTAAACTAGTCATTTAAATATTAAGCGACTAAACCATGTACCTTCATCCAAACAGAAGGATGAGTGGCATCGTGTCATCAGCGCTCCCACGTTGACTCTTCCTCCAGTGTTGCCCATAGCACCCTCACCCCAGCCCTCACGGTCTTGCGTATAAAACGCTGATCGCGGTATCCATAATGCTGCCGGTCCCTCACTTGAAGGTCTCATCGATGTCAACCTCGATCTCTCCCCGATCCAGCTACATGAGCTAGATCTAGAGTATACTTGAACATGGAGGCGTGAGAAATACCTCGTGGACACACACTTGACATCTTTGAGCGATAAAGCCAGTGACACACTACGGTCTCAGGCCCTCTCGGGTATCTCGAGAGGGTCCAGATGAACCTAGTGATGGCTTCCCTCGTTTAGAACCCTGACCCATCCTCTCTTGGCATCACCTTGAGAAGGCGTGATCTCGCTTGTGAACTCTAGGGTCGTCCGTACATCACATAGCTCTCCTCTGGCTTTGGCTGTGAGACATTGTGTATCGGCCTAAATGCCACCGGAGGTGTACCACAATCGGATTAGGACCCGATGATGGAAGCTCTTTCCTCGGTCCGACATATCGGTGATGCATGGCCTCCTTCTGATGCCCATTATGGTGCCATCTATCACTCACCCCAATAAGCCCATTTGTTGTAGGCGAATTCGCTCAGGGAAATTACTCTTCCAGCCTACCGCCCATGATCGGGACGCATGCTCATGACATGTCCTCCACGCTTATATATAATCCACCTGACACGCAATCCTACACGACCCACGCGGTGTATGGCAGCCTTCGAGTCACAATCATTAATGATACAATGGGCCGTCAACCTAATCCATGTCATGAATGACATCCATATGCGAGCCACTTGCCTACACACTGACACCGATTCAATTTCCAGTAAATTTATCGAATCTCGATCACTCAGAGCTCACATCACTGGAAACTCTAAGTCTACGTGATAACCATGGCTAGTGTGTTTTCATCCGAGTCCCTCCGACTCCTATCACTCCAACTCTAAGTCACCGTGATAACATGACCATGTGTTTTCTCTCTCGGGCAAAATAACTCTTGACTTTATCTGCGCGAGCCTCTTACATTCCACCTGAAATTTCGGATATATAAAGATTACCTGCTTCTGGCACTTTTGAAATTTCGGATATCTCAGCAGATACACGAATTTAGGATAACTCACGGGTCTCTTGCACCCATATATAAATTTCGGATTTCTCCGCGGAGTCTCTTACACCCACGAGTCGGTATAGCTCCTCGGAGTCTCTTTACACCCACCACGAGAAATTTTAGGATAGCTCCTGGGTCTCTTACACCACACGGAAATTCGAGGATAGCACCGGTCTTACACCACACGAAATTTAGGATCTCTCCTGTGTCTCCTTACACCACACGGGGTGGGATCTCTCCGGTCTCTTACCTCAGAGGGGTGGGATAGCTCACTGGTCTCTGCACCCACACATAAATTCGAGATATCTCCAGAGTCTCTTTACACAAAATTTGGGATAGCTCCACTGGGTCTCTGCACCCATACAGGAAATTTGGGATATCTCCACAGGTCTCTTACACCCACCACAGGACCTTTTCGGATACCTACTGGCAGGTCTTCTTTTCTTTTAGGAAGCTTCCTGCATGTAGGGATTAACGCTCCTTCTTGCTTTGCCCGACACACTTTAATTACTCTTCATTTCTGAGTTTGAGCCATGAGTCTTCATTTGGACGTATTAGTCGAGACAAAACCAGCCCACACTCACCAAGGTGGTGAATGACCATACCATGCACCCACACCCAGGCTAGATGCGATGTTAGGTACGCGTAGACCTTGATGATGCCTTGTTGCGACACCCCGTCTCGAGGGTCCACCATGAGCGAATCTGGAGGTCTGGCTTTCGTAATCCAGGCCTATCAGGTCGACTCTACTTGCATGTCACAGGAAGAGCATTCTACGCCAGGCACCTCTAAAGGCCTTAACCTTTAAGTCGAATCTGTCACCTGAATGCATTAATGAATGAATATAGTGCATCATTTAAAGCCTTCTCTAGTCGACAAATCTGAGGTAGAGCGTACCGCATGTCGTATCTGACGCTCGATCTATTGTGCCACCATGAGATCTGCGCCTCCTAGGACAATCCTAGCCTCCGATTACTTGTTTGTGATGAATGGTAACACGTCATGCACTTGGCTGACCGAGACTCTCGACTGCGAATCCGTAGTGACCTCGACTCTGTATGGCCACCCCTTTATGTGACCGTCTAGCGAGAAGTACTAGGTGCTAGTGTGGCACCTGGGCGATCTTGGTTCCTGACCCATCTTAGGGGTGGAGGAACAAACGGAGTGTCCTCTCTTTGTCCCTCTGGCGTTGGGATTCTTGTCCCGAGCAACAGGATCCTTGTCTTTAAGGCGATCCCTCCTCATTTGTCATTTATTGGCAATGGTAGCACACCATCTGCCCCATCATTGTGACCCTAACTTCGTCCACGGCGGATAATGGGGCTTTGGAACCCTTCTTGAACTGAAACCATAAGCTGCTTTCGAACTAGAAGAAGGGTTGATCTCCCTTTCCAGCCACACGGCTCCCATATCCTGGATGTCTCGCATATCATATACCTCTTCCTCTGTGGTCATAGTCGTCCCGACCACAGGAGTCCCTCCTCCTAACCATTGGAGACGTGTATAGCGGCCCGGAAGTCGTTTGACGTCTGGCACCACTATTGCACGTATGCATGCGATAGCGGCAAGCTGCGATCCCTGCGGCCCCTCGGCAAAGGCTCTTTGATCGAGTCGGTGGCTAGTCGACGTCGGTGGTGCGACCCGATACCTCGTGGACACCCTGCGTCCTCGCCACTAAACTAGCCATCTACATATCGATTGATATTCAGCGTAGTATCTCGAGGCGTAAATACAGCCTCGAGACTAGCTATTCACATTCAGTAAAATTTTATACATATGTCCATTGCATTTTGAGTAATCACAGACAATAATTTCATTTATTAAATCATATTCAAAAATTATTTTAGAAAATTTCATTTTAAAAGATTTATTTATTTATTTTTCATTCCGACCTCTTTGGAAAACCACCCAAAAATATACATATATATATTTTCATTTTCGATAACCAGACCAAATTTATTGAGTTTATTTTATCCATTTTTCTCTCGGAGTTTACACACCTTTATGCAAAACCTTGAAATTTTTCTTACACATTTTTTCATTAATTACGGACCATTTTGTCCTAAATTTCTCGAACAACTTGTTCCCACACACTAAACCCTAGTGTTCAACATTTTATTTTCTTTTTTTCCTATATCTCTTTATTCACTACACATGATTTCTTATGTGCCTATGTCACACCTCCTCCTGCTCCACCTAATATATACCACCTCACTGCTCGAGCACCATGCATGCGGTGTTCTAATCTTGTCCCGTGACTTCCTAGGTGATACATACCTAAACCCTAACATCGAGCCACAGTGGTGATGTTCTTATACCTCGATGACCATGGCCTAAGCCCGAGTCCATAATCCATAGGTTTTCATATACCTAAGTTCTACACTCCTAAGACCATGGCGAAGCCGAGTCCCTAAGCCCCAGGTACTGCTCGTGTACAGGCTGCACGATACCATGTTGCGACGCCCCACGATACGGGTCAGGTGTCTACCGTCGACCGCGGAAAATCTATATGTCTCGTATCGCGAGACTCATATCTGAGTAAAAATGGCCTCTTGGTCCCATAACCAATACTCATCAAAAATATTCAACCAACTATCTCCAATAGTCCAAGAGTTATACATTACTCTTAATACGAATACATATTACATTTACAATTCTAATACATATTATCCAAAAACCATCAAAGCCACAACCCGGATTTCCTCAAAATTGGCCTCTAGATGGCGTGCGTCTCATAAATGCACGCTCCTGTACACGATATAATATATTTCCTCGGCGAGGGGGTGAGCTAATGTCAGTAGTGGAATCACCTAAATGAGTTACTCCACCTAAGTGCATATACAATGATCCAATGTAAACACACACTTAAGTAAATCGTGATCCTGCTTGAATGTCTACATGACCGACCCGTATCCCGTGTCTCGGGTCTGGCGAAACTCCGCCGCACCTAAACCGTATGAAACATCATTTTCAAAACAAAATTTTTTTGTTCTTGAAAATACATTCTAAGGTCGGTAAAAGATGGGAACTACCCTCAGGGCGAGATATACGTGTTGGAGAACTTCGAGAAATAGTCATGGTCCTCATCGAGAAATGATATATTGGAGCCGTCTCGACCACAGTTCTCTTGGGAATATCATCTGCGAAATTCCTTTGCCATGGCATTATTCTGACAGGACCCCCTTCATAGTGACAGGGAATCTGCTGGCAACTCCACGTTAACCTCGACCAAGCTCGCTCGGTGACAGAGTTACCGTAGAGATAAGCGGGTGTAGTGGGTATCTTTGGAAGCGTGGGTTATAGAATTTTCACTTTTATCAAATCATGCCTTTAGATTTAGCGAAATCCGATGACATAACGGCCTTACGGTGGTCGAGCCAGAAATACAAAAAGCACTGTATAAAGAGCTCTAATGTTTTCGAATCCGAAGCTATTATTTATACGGAGACCTCTGTCACCATTGAAAAGAAATATAAGATAAGGATCGATCGGCATAATTTCATCGTAACCTGTTTCTCGAAACCATGCATTGCATATTTTACAAAGATATTTACATATACAAAATGCTTATAAGGCAGAAATTCAATTCTGGAAAAAGGAGCAAAATCGTAATTCGATTACGAAATTGTAATTCCAGTTAAAAATTAAGCCAATTTATTCTCTAAATCTCGAGATGATGAAAAGCGGATTGCACCATTACTTAGGTCGTCTTACAAATCATTGCCGCGTGGAAGAATTTCATGAATTAAGTGATCGGAATTTACCGTTTTTAAGGGCATCGTTTGGTCTTAGTAAAGCGATTTTCTATCTGACGAAAATGCGTATATAACACATACCCACATATACCATAAAGTGGCATGAGTAGAGGAAATGATGAAAATGGACGGCCGGGATAGATAGATAATAGCCCAGGAAGAGGGACATAATAGTCATTTGGAAATTGTTTAAGTCAACTAAAGACAAAATTTTCAATAGTTGTCTTCCCCGAGTTAAAGCACAAAGCGTGCGTGTGCTGCGGGGAAGAGCAGTATGAATTTTAGGAGATTTTGAGAGAGAGAGCACTTCTCTCCTAGATTATGTCGGGGCGATCAGATCGTGTGATCTTCGGGACAAGAAGGAGGCTTCTGTGAGAGAGGCCGTGGAGTCTGGATTTGGGAGTTTAGACAAACTCCTTGGGGTAAGAGGTTCTCACTCTTGGGTTTCTGGCTTTATATAAGTGTTTTTCAATGTTCGGTTGGCAGGGCCTTGGAGATGGTAGTTTGATCGATCCCAAAGCTTGGGTTCAGATTGTTTGAATTTATTAAAACCATTTGTGAATAGTGGCGTGAGGGGGCTGGCTACGAGGCTGTTTTAGTGGCTAATTTTTGCATTTTTGTATTAAATCATGTATTAGTTTGGATGAGGTCGAGATAGTAGTGAAGTGGGTTCACAAAGTGAGCCAGATAATTTACGATTTTTAGGGATAATGTAAGGGGTTTCACGCTATTCGAAGCGATGTTCTCAAAATATATATTTTTGCTGTGAAAAATAATGTGTTTGAATTGAAGTAATTCAAATCAATTGCTCGTGTTTGATCATTAGCCGCTATGAGCTAACTTTGATGTGATAAAATCGTAATTACATAACATGATTGTGTGATTGAATTTTTATGTGAATATATGCATGTTTATATATTTATGTGACATAAATTGCATAATGGAATTGGCATCATGCATTCCATATGCAAAAACTCTAGGATGATAGGAGTGAGTGCATGAGGTGAGTCTAAGAGAAAATGGATTCGGAGGTTGTCTAAAATGTTATCGGAGGAATTAGTCCAAACTAAAAATATCAATCGTGGAGATGGCCCCGATTGATATACATCGGAGGGTGAGTCCACAAATAATATCAATCGTCGGAGGCAGTCAGTTGATATATACACATCGGAGGGTTGTCCATTAACAAATAAATATAATAATTCTCATACGAGGCTTAGGCGAGTGTGAGGGAGTCGGTGAGGACTCGGGTATGAGTTGATAAGCTAGACATTCAAGTAGGATCATGCATTTGCTTGAATGAGTGTTTATTTTTAGACATTGCTTTGCACTTAGGTGGAGAGTAGCCCAGCAGGGTGATTCCACTGCGACATTATTTCGCCTATCGAGGATGTTATTTTACCGAACACGAGGAGGCGCGTGCGAGGACGGCTCGATCTAGGGAGCGAGGTTGTGAAGAAAGCTAGGGTTGTGGCTTTGATGATTTTATACATGTATTAGAGAATTCTCTAATTTTGGCTTTGATGATTTTTTATACATGTATTAGAATTCTCTAATTTTTGATATATGTATTTGTATAAGAGTAAATTATTAACTCTTGAAACATTGGACATAGTTGGTATGTTTCTGAGGATATTGTTATGGAGTCTTGTTTATGGGGCGAGAGTGGTAGTTTTACTCATGTGATGATATATTGGGCTGTTTGGGACAAGGTTTATACAAGTATTGTATTTGGGTAGAGCTAAAATCTGAGGCTACCTGTAGATTTTTCGTGAAAAATGTCAGGTCTTCAGACGTTCACGGGTATTCCATGAGTTGACGGGTAGTCACGGACCCGGGTTTGGGACGTCCATGATGTCACATTTTAACTTTACTACTTTTACTTTACACCTTATCTTATATATAATCACAGTACGGTGTCTGGGAGCGAGATTACGGAAAGGTCTTCCGGCCCGGCATTTGCACAGAATTATTTAAACGAAGCGTGAGCCAAACGGGCTCGGTGGTACCTATAAGTTCTAAATGTTGTTGTCTCTTTGTTTGTACACTCCCAATATGAAAATGCGTACAAAAATGGTTGTAAAGCTTTGTTTATAGAGAAAGCTAAATTTTTGCTATGAAAACCATTTAGAAAATGTCTTTGAAAACTATTTTACCTTTCTTGCTTCATTCTAAAACTATTTTTCTTTCTTGAAAATTGTTAAAAATTATTTATGCCGAAAACTATTTGAGTGGTGGATTGTATCTTTGAAAGTCTTTATCTTGAATCAAGTACCAACTTATTTAATGTGTAATTCTAAAATACCCTAGACGTGATGCCACTAACCTCTAACCCGGCATCGGTAGTGAACCGAAACACCACCCGTCTAATATGGTCCTGAACACGGCGGATCTCTATAAACATAATGGAACCCTGGAACTAAAATGCCCATGATGGAACTCGAACCAACACCATCGCGCCATGTACTAAGTCGCGCTAACTATATACCCGACCGTGCAGAGGGACTCACCATATAAATATATACTAGATCTAACCCCAATTGCCGACTGTGCAATATAGTTAGTCATAATATCCCATAACCTGCCATGCACAATCCAAAATACATCTAACCCGAAAACTGAAATGTCAATAGTGGGTTTTGCTAAACCAGCCAAGTCGCTTAAATACCGAAATCGAACTTTTCACGAGTATAACAAGTGGGAGGTAAAAAAAATGCTTTATAAATTTATATTTTCAAAGCACTTTACAAACTTGTAATTTAAACACTTTTATTTTAGAAAAGGATTTTAAGTACTCACCTTTTTCTCAACTAATTTCTTTCAATTCTTGTCAAGCACTCTAGATTCTCGTCGAATGCTCAAATCGCCTACACAATCCATACAAAGCACGAAAATGCCCTCAATTCAACGTTTAAACCAAAAACATACAAAGGGCTTTCAAAGCGACTATATCGAACGAACTGCGATTCTAACAAAACTTTTACGTGCTAGTCCCATTCGATAAGGACATCGATAATATGATGTGAAATTGACCAAAATGTCCCTACACATTAAATGCCCCATAAAAACTATCTGTTTTAGCAAACTTTTGACTCAAGGGACTTTCCATAGAGTCTAAAAACAAAAATATTTCTGAAAATTCTATCCGACCTATCCGACTACAATCCTGAACTTTCAATCCGAACTGTCTGAAAACAGTCTCGAATTCACCCTGCATCAGCCCGAACACACCCAAAATTCCTAAATTCTCCTAAACTCGCCTAAAATTTCAGACCTAAGTTTCAGCGACCTTCACCATTCTAAAAAATTCCCAAGTCATTACATAGCATTTAGACTAAAAATAACCTGCTAGAAAATTCCCTACCTTGAGTTTGGCTAAATGCTGCTTTGGTACATACGCGTAGCTCTCGTCGCGTAGACCAACTTTGCCTTCTACTCCGATAAAAATCTACGGTCTGATTTCCATAAATCTGAGAAAGAAACGAAGATAAGAAAATATAAAAATAAAAATCGTCTCTCTCTGTGGACTCTCTCACTTATCCCGTCTCCCCTGCCGTTTGACATTTGATTTTATCCCTTTTTTTTTCTTTTTCTTAATTATTATTATTATTATTATTTGGATAAACGATTTCTATTGCCCCATTTGGGTCCATTTCTGCCTCGAAAATTTTTATTTCTTTTCAGTTCACTTTATTGTAAATGAACTTAAATCAAGCCACTTCCTGACTTCCGAGATTTTTGTAAAAATCTCATCCTTGAAGTCCTGGCGACTTATCATCCAAAAATCGTAAAATATTCTGACTGTCTCAGAATTCAACGAAATTTTTTGGGTCACTAGATTTCGCGAGACGAATTTAATGGCGCAGTCCGTTTCGTCATCCGAGATCTAGAGAATTTTCTAAGCTTCTCTGAACCATTATAGTAATTTATTATTATTATTATTCTTTTAAAATTCCATAATTGAAATTTCATTCCTCCACTTTCCTTAATTGTAAAAGTGTCACAATTCTTTGAAAACTTTATAATTTCACCCTTAAAAACAACTTTCAAAAATTCTATTATGGCACTAAAATACACTATGAAGCCCTTGGCGCACATATTTCAAGACATACCGTGCACAATCTCTCTCGACTCGGGTGTTACAAATCCTCCCTCCTTAGAACATTTCTGCCTTCAAATGAACAAACTAACATAAAGATGATACCTTAATCCAAAAACACCCGAGGATATTGGATCACAAGATCTCGAGCCTTTGACTCCCATGTAGCCTCTTTAATCCCATGATTCCCCCATAAAACTTTGACAAACGAAATGACCTTATTCCACAAAATCCGCTCTCTGCGATCTACTATCTGCATTGGTTGCTCCTTATAGGTCAAATTATCCTTTAGTTCTACTCAAGTTGATCTCGAGTACATGGAGGGATCAGAATGTACTGGCGAGCATGGATACATGAAACACATTATGAACCTTCTCGACAACTCGGAGGAAGGTCTAACTATATGCTACGGTCCCACTGGGCAATAATCCCATATGGCTCCATAGTATCTAGGCCTCGCCTTCTCAAGTGCCTTCAAAATCTGAGGATACCTTTCCAAGGGGAAACTTTGAAGAAGACCCTATCGCCTACCTTAAATTGTAGATCCTACCAAGCCATTGTCCGCATAACTTTCCGTCTCGTCCCGCCATCTCGAGTCCTGCCTCTGACAACTGATCTTATCTAAAGTAATATGTACTAACTCTGGGCCTATCAGTCTCCTCTCTCCTACTTCATCCCATCATACGGGAGTACGACACTTCCGGCCATACAATGCTTCAAATGGAGCCATGCCTATACTGGATTGATAAATCAAGTATCGTGAAAGTAACTCCATCAAAGATAAATGCGTACCCCAGCTTCCCTTAAACTCTATCACGCATGCTCTAAGCATATCCTCTAGCGTCTGAATAGTTCTCTTTGACTGACCATCAATCTGAGGACATAAAGCTGTGCTAAAGTGCAATTGAGTCCCCATGGCATCCTCAGAACCGGACCAAAACTGACGTGAATCGGTCTCACCTCGAGACTATCGATATAGGAACACCATGTATCTAACTATCTCCTCCACATATAATTGGGCCAACTTGTCCAACGGGTCACGCCATTAATCGGGAGAAAATGCGTGATTTCGTTAGTCTATCCACTATCACCCATATGGCATCGTGTCGTCTCCGGGGAAGTTCTCAAGCCGATAACAAAATCCATAGTAATCTTATCCCACTTCCATACGTGAATCGAAGGGGCTGTATCTTTCTCGTTGTGCTGCGTTCGCTCTTTTACCGCTAATGTGCTAGCATCCGGATACGAAATCGCACTTCCTTTTTCATGCCCTTCCACTAATACTCCCTCGTGAGTATGATGCATCTCGGTGCTACTGTGGTGCATGGCGAAGAGTGAGCCTCTTCCATGATTTCCTTTAGTTCACCTATTTCGTGTACACACATTCGACTCCCTCTAACTATTACGCCTATCGCCTCCGACTGAACTCGTTCCTTACCACCTCACCCGCCCTCAACTTAATCATCTCGAAATTTGCCTCGACCTTCCTCGACCGATCCACGCAGAAGAACGAACATAAAAATGATGCCAACAAAGGTCCACGTATCAGCTACCCGCAACTGAACTCCCAAAGATCTCAACTCTATCAAATGGGAGATATACCATTCAAGAATAAGAACCCTCCGCTTTCCGCTTAAGGTATCGGCCACTACATCGCCTTCCTGGACGTACTCTATCGTGCAATCATAATCCTTAATCAACTCCAACCACCGGCGCTGCCTTAAGTTAAGCTCTTTCTAAGTAAAGATATATTGCAGGCTCTTATGATCGGTGAATATCTCAAGACACGAACAATCGTATGATACTGCCCCGCATCTTTAGAGCAAAACCACCGCCGCTAGTTCTAAATCACGGGTCGTAGTTCCCCGCACGTGCTTTAATCGACGGGAAGCATAAGCTATCACTCTACCATCCCATCAAACACACACCCTAACCTCTTGTCCGAGGCATCACTCGCACACCACATAACCGTCCTTTCCCGACGCAGAGTGCTAACACCGAGTCAAGCCGCACCTCCGCCCAGCCCTCAAAACTATGCCGGGTGTATCTCGACCACTCCGAATTTCTAACTTTTCAATAGATCGTCAACCCGGTTAAGCACTTCAAAATCCCTCAACAAATTCCCGTGAATAACCGCTAATCCAAGGAAATCGCGGACTTTTAAACATTCGTGAAGGCCAGTTCATCATCATAGCTTCGACCGAGGATCCACACTAATACCTTTCTCGCCGAAATGACATGACCCAAGAAAGCTACGGTCTCAACCAAAAACTGCACTTAATAAAAACTTAGCGCATAACTGACACTCTTTAAGAATCTCGCACACGTCCGAGATGCTCGCATGTTCCTCCGACCGCCATACTCAATGCGTCATCACGAATACGAACACAAAACTTATCTAAATACGAACCCGAATAATTTCAAGTAATCAAATCCATGAATGGGGCCGGGCATTAGTCAATCCGAATGGCATCACTAGGAACTCGTAGTGACCGTATCTCGTCCCAAGGCGCCTTAGAAACATCACCTTCTGACCTCAACTAATGGTAGCTCGACCCCAGTCAATCTTAGAATATACCCGAGATCCATGCAATTGGTCAAATAGTCATCTATAATGGCGGTGCTGCAGATACCGGCGCGTATTGTCGCCCGATTCGTACTGCCTATAGTCTATACACAACCGTAGTTTCCATCTTTCTTCTTTACGAAGAGAACTCGGAGCTCCCTTACCTGGGTGAGGCAATTAGGCCTGGATGAAGCTCATAGCAATTCCTCCAATTGTGCCTTCAATTCTTTTTCAACTCACATGCCTTTCTCGTATGGAGAAGGAATGGATATCGCTCACCCCCTGAATCAGTTCAATAACGAACTCAATTGCTCTATCCGGGGGTAAACCTGAAATATCATCTGGAAAGACATCTGAGAACTCTTTGACTATGGGGATGTCTTCCAATCGTGTCCCCTCTTTGCTCTATCCACTACAAATGCCAATAACCCCGCAACCTTTTCCGAAGCATTTTCGAGGCGGTCATGGCATTAATGAGACTAGGGCGATCTCTTCTGGGATTCCCCGAAATATCACGCCTGGTTCCTCTGGTCGAACCAATCTTACTTCTTTCTTATAGCAATCTAAGGTGGCTCTATGCTCGATAACCAGTCCATACCCAAGACTATATCGAAATCATGGATACCTAACACTATCGTCTCACGGAAAATCCTTATTCGATCACCAATCATATTCGAACTATCCTTCTCGATATCATAGTATCCCCATCAGGTACCTAAACCACCATACGACCATCTATGTGCTGGGACTCTATCCGTGTCTCTCAAGGAATGGTACTTCAAATCAATGAACGAAGAGATTCCCAGTCCACCAACGATATGCATCATGATCGTAAACCCAAATCATACCGTGAATCACGCTTTGTGTCAGATCCGCCTCTGTCTGCAGGACTCCAGAATACCCGAGCCCGAGTACGAGTAACACTCTAAATTCGGGCCAATCTGTGGTACTACCTCCGCCCCGCACCCCTACCACGACCTCTACCAGCCGCATCAGCCACTCCTCTCGTCGAACCGCCTCCCTACCAACCGAGTGGACCGCGTCGGGTAGTCAAGCATCGCACTCACTTCGCAGGTCTCACTTTTACTAGGCCATGGACACCAAATAAAGTGACCTTCCTGCCCGTAATGGAAACATCCTGATAACTACGTGGATAAAATATGTCTCAGAACGCCTCACGCTAACCGTCCCGTGACTCCCCGTAGGTGTCTCCTCTAATGGCCCCACGCCCTCGCCCCGTCGCCATCAAGAACCCCGAAAAGAGGATTTTCTCGCTTCATCCGAACACCCCATCACTGCATAAATTTCGCTAACCCTATCTAGCCATAAGTACGTCGCCCTCTCTGGTCGCTGCATTTCATAATAAGTTTTAGCCCCCTAATTTTAGAGCGCGTCTCTATCATGCCCCTCAAGACTTCTAAGAGGCTCCCGTGCCCGACGTAGTCGCCGGTGAAAAATTTGTATAACCCGATCCATCGGCCAAGGTACCGCCCCGGTCTCGCGGCCTCGATGGTTCTGGCTGAGCCGATTCATTGGAAGCATATTCCGATCTAGGTGTGTTCGATTATCTCTTCGTGGTGCCTCCGTATGCGAAGTCCGAGATCGACCTTCTACTTAATTCGCCCGTACATAATGGTCGTGAATTTCAAGATTAAAAAGATTCAAATGACACTTTTCAATATTTAACGCATGCAAGGATTAGCAAACAATGTAGGTTGCAATAGGAAAATCATTATAAAAACAATTTATAGAAATACCGTGGAAAACATAAGCGGTAACAGCGAACTATCGCCTAAAATCGTTTAATTAACTTGATGCACTCTCCTAGTGACAGGGAATCTGTCGACAACTCCACAGTAACCTCCCAGCCAAGCTCGCTCGACTGACAAGTTACTATGAAGCTAAGCCATTAAAACTGATGAAACTGTCTTTGGAAAACGTGGGTTATAAAAATTTTCACTTTTATATCAAAATCATACCTTTAAATCTATCCAAAATCAAAGTAAAGATAACGATCGCATCGGTCAAGCCCAAAATACAAAAATCACCTGTATAAAAAAATAATTCCCAATGTTTTCCAAAAATCCAACTACAACCATACAAGACCTCTGGTCCTCATCAAAATATAAGATAAGGATCAATCCAACATAATTTCATCGCAACCTGTTTTTCTCAAAACCATGCATGGCTATTTTACAAAGATATATTTATATACAAAATTTCACATTTAATTTTTAATACTTTATTTACAACTTTTATTCCAGAGAGACCACAACACGCCGTTTAGGACTCAGGATCCCGAAAGGTCTTTTCTGCCAAGATCGCACTGAAATTATTAAAACGTAAAACTCCGTGAGCCAAACTGCCTGAGTACTATAAGTTCTAAATGTTGTTGTCTACTGTTTGTACCTCCCAATATGAAAATCTGTACAGAAATGGTTGTTAAACTGTTTATAAGAAAATTGAGTTTTTGCTATGCAAACCATTTAAAATCGCAGCTGAAAACTATTTCGCCGGCCGAAAAACCGTTCAAAACTATTTCTCGCACAAAACTGCTTTCAGGTTAATATCCGAAAGTGCTATACCGGAAATCAAGTACCCCAACCACTCGTGGGCTCATTTCTGAAATACCCTGCACGTGATGTCACGGAACTCGAACCTGGCATCGCAGAACTCTTGAACACTACCCGCTCATATCCGAACACTAAAGGATCTCTATAAACATAATGTCCTCGTAACCAAAATTTCGTGATGGAACCCCAGCCAACACCTCATCGCTCATGTACTACAAGTCGCGCTCTAACTATATACTCCCGACGTGCAGGGCTATCACTATATAAATATATACTAGATCTAACCCTCAATTGCCGACCAGGCAATATAGTTAGTCATAATATTCATAACTCACATGCAATAATCCGAAATACATCTCGACCGAACCGAGCTGCCATTTAGGGGTTTTGCTAAACTGGTGCCAACTGCTTTTAAATAACAAATCGAACTTTTCTCGCTGAGTATAACAACAGCGGGAGGTAAAAAAATGCTTACAATGAGTATTTTCAAAGCATTTTACAAACTTGTAATTTAAACACTTTCGTTAAAAGGATTTTGAGTACTACATTTTCTCGACTAATTTCCTTTTCTCAATTCTTGGTCAAGCACTCTAGATTCTCGTCTCTGATGCTCAAACGCCTACAATAATCCATACAAAGACGAAATGCCCCATCCAACGCGAACTAAAACATAAAGGGCTTTCTCAAAGCGACTATATCGAACGAATCCCGATTCTAACAAAACTTTACGTGCTAGTCCCATTCGATAAGGGAGCACGATAATATTATGTGAAATGACCAAAATGTCCCTACACTTTAAATGCCCCATAAAACATCTGCGGAAGAACCCGACCTGCGGCCAGAGTCTAAAAACATCCGAAAACATTTCTGAAAATTATGTCCGACCTGTCCGACTACAATCCCCGAACTTTCAACTAATCGTCCAAAACACCCCGAGCCCAGCAGACTGCCCGGTCACAGCCCTAAAATTCTAAAATTTTTAAATCTAGTCTAAAATTTTAAATCGGGTTTACGACTTTTCACGTGCCACTAAAAATTCTCAAGTCATTACATAGCATTTAGGCTAAAAGGCTAAAAATAACTCAAGTAGGAAAATTTTCACCTTTCGAGTTCGCTCGAAATGCTAAGCTTAAGATTTACGGTAGCTCCTCAGACCAACTTTGCCTTCTGCTCCGATAAAAATCTACGGTCCAATTTCCATAAATCTAAGAAAGAAACGAAGATAAGAAAATATAAAAATAAAAATCGTCTCTCTCTGGACGCTCTCACTTATCCCGTCTCCCCTGCCGTTTGACTTTTGATTTTATCCCTTTTTTTTTTCTTTAATTATTATTATTATTATTTGGATAAACGATTTCTATTGTCCCATTTTAGTCCATTTCTATCCCAAAAAATTTTATTTCTTTTCAGTTCACTTTATTGTAAATAAACTTAAATCAAGCCACTTCCTGACTTCTGAGATTTTTATAAAAATCTCATCCCTAAAGTCTTTGGCGACTTATCATCTAGAAAATCGTAAAATATTATGACTATCTCAGAATTCAACGAAATTTTTCTGGTTCACTAGATTTCGCGAGACGAATTTTAATCTATGTACCCATTTCGTCACCGAGATCTAGAGAATTTTCTGCCTTCCCGAACCATTATGGTAATTTATTATTATTATTATCCTTTAAAATCTATAATTAGAATTTCACTCTCCACTTTCCTTAATTGTAAAAGTGCCACACCCTTTGAAAACTTATAATTTTCACCCTTTAAAAACAACTTTCAAAATTCTATTATGGCACTAAAATAATTACAGCCCTGGTGCACATACTACTACACATACCGTACACCCTCCCTGATCTAGGCGTTACATGTCTGCTTTTAAAATCTATGTCATGCACACACACCTAATTTCTAGGCTACCTCGGTGCATATGAAATGCATTATGCCATTTCAACACAATTTATATAACACATGCAAATATATCATCATACATATATTTACATAATTTAAATCACAACAACATGTTATATAAATTCTCAATACATTACACCAAAAATTAGCTTGCATGGACTAATTAACAAACACGAGCAATTCGATTTGAATTACTCAACCAAACACATTTTCTCACAAAATATTTTGTGAACACTATTCATGTGGAATAAAGTGAAACCATCTGCCATCATCAGTTTGATCGCCATTCACCCCACACGGCTCCACTATGTGAACCTCGAAATCCAAATGGCCATTCCGACCATGCACACATCAAGCAACATAATTTGAGAAGTACAAATTATACCACTAGCAAATTTCCAAACAGTCCGTTGACCGTCACTTCGACCGCGGTAAACGAAATTCCTAAAATTTCCACATTTCGGTCCCAAGTTTTGGGACCGATCAAACGGCCGTTCAATGCCTCAAACCAACTGAATCATCAACAAAGTACTTAAACAAGGGGTAAAACAAGTAGGATAACACCCCTACCTCACTGAGTTTGTCGAAACTCCTAGAAACCGGTACCTACGCATTGCCTCGCCGCTGTGAACGACCCTCTCCTCTCTTCAAGCCCGAAGGAACTGACGGCCCAATCTCCTCACAGGATCTTAGAGAGAGAAGCTCACTCTCTCTCACTGGGGAAATCAAAACCCTACTCACTCGCAGATCTCTTTGTCTTCCCCGCACGTTTTTGTAATTTCTTGTTTGAGAAGACAACTACTATTCAACATTTTGTCTTTACTCTCATTAACAAATTCTATAATTCCATTTGTGTCACTTCTCTTGGATTTTTGACACTTTGCACTATCTCGGCCATCCATTTTTTATCTTCTACCATAAATACGTGGTCACATGAGTTTATTACGTTATAGGTGACTTTTTGTCACATCACATGTGTCGCTTTACCAGCATCTGCCACTGTGCCTCGAAAACGTGCATTCCGAACACTGCCCCTAATTCAAGAAATTGACGTGTTGGTTAGATTCTCGCGACGATTCCTAATCTAAGTGAAATATGTTTTGTCATCCGAGATCTAGAAAAATTCCGGATTTTGACCGAAATTATGATTTTGCCATTTTTTTAGAAAATTGGAATTTTCTCGGGTCTTACAGTTCTCGAAGGCCGCCTCAAAGAAGCAAACCATCTTCGGCACTTGGACGATGTAAGAAGTGAGAAAATCAGGGCACCTAAACATGAACACTCAAGTGGGGGCCTACAAAGAAGCGACTAAGGTCCTATTCAAAAGGCCTCTGATCCGACTAGTGGCCCACTACTGCATTTTACAAGAGCTCCTGTTAGTCAAACCACAAGCAATTGATCTCACCTAACTTTGTTACTTTGCTACCTGGGAAGGAGGTCCCACTAAAGGACCCTGGCCGACAACACAATGGACGGCCTGACCCTTCATTGTCTCGGGCCTCTAAATTAGGTTCCTCGTCGGAACTACCCCTTATACGCGGAATAGGAGGACGATTGAGACCTAAGGGAGTACGCATGGTTAGACGAGGAAAAGGGAGATCGAAAGAATAAAGCGGAATCTCAGCCAAGCACGCCCTAACAACCCCAAAGTCCGAACAGTAACTCCTTGCAGTCACAATACGCTTAAGAAAACTCCAATCCGAGGAATAAGGGAGGGGAAGCAAACAACGAACACGGGACCAGAAACTCACCAACCCCTAGGGACCCATGAAATCCCAAACCAGAAATGACAAAAAGAGAGGGAAGAAGAAAGACATACCTAACTAGAGAGGGGAACGTCGGGAGACTAGTAAACCCCCAAAATCGAGTACAACCCCTCGGGAAAGCAAGGTCTGGCGTAAGATATAAAGGAAAATACGAGACCACTAGGAGAGAAGTTTGGAGAATAAGGGAAAACGATCCCGATCAGTCATGATATACTTCTAAAGCACTATAAGTGCCAAATTAAAACGGTAATGGGCAAAAATGGGGCGAGAAGCCGACGCCCCAACCGGTGTCCGCGACAACCCACACCCGCTGAATACTTCGTGAATGTCTGCAACCCGACCTACCATTTAAAATTCCAAGGTAGTCTCCTTATACGAGGAGCTCTACCCATAGTACCTAACCTGTCCCAATCAACATCTTAAGACAAAACATGAGTGAAAATGGCCACTTGGGCCCATAAACAATACTCATCAATATACACTAACTATATACCATAGTTTCAAGAGTTAATAATTTATTTATACAAATATATATTAAAATTTAGAATCTAATACATGTAATACATCATAAACACCAAAGTCACAACCCGGCTCAAGATTCGGCCCCAGGATGAGCCACTCTCGTGCGCTCCCGTAAATTCAAACAATACACTCGACAGTGAGCTAACTCGCAGTGGAATCACCCTAATGGTCACCTAAGTGCATATGTAATGCTCCAAAAGTAACACGCTCAAAGTAAATGCATGATCCGATTTGAATGTCTAATACGACTAACCCATGCCCTTCGAGTCCCACCGAATTTCACACTTCCTAAGCCATATGTAATAGAAAAACATCATTTTCAAAACAAACTCAGAGCCAGAACACATCACCGAACGTGTCGATAAAAATATGACTACCCTCCGAGGCTTAATGTGTTGGAGAACTTCTAATGTCATGGTCCTCATCCATGACCGCTGATTGCCTCCCAACCTGGCTCCTGAAACTATCCCAGAAATTCAGAACCATGATCGTTTTAAAATTCATGTCATGCCCACACACCTAGTTTCTTGTGTTACCCAGCGGTATATAAAATGCATTATGTCATTTCACCTAATGAGACACATGCAAATATATAATCATGCATATATTCACATAATTTAAATCACACAAACGTGTTATGCAATTTCACAATCCATTACACCAAAAATTAGCTCACGTGAGCTAATCAACAACCACGAGCAATTCGATTTGAATTACTCAACCAAACACATTATTTCACAAAATTTATTTCACGAACACTATTCATATGAATGCTGAAACCCTGCTTGATCGCTCACTACTAATCATTTCAAACACTGCCTTAATTTCGTGAACCCGAACTACAGCCATTTCCAACCTCATACACATCATACAATTTATTTCATAATTCTATGGAATAACCATCCAAAATAGCCCTATCACAACACGCATCGATAAATTGGCTTCAAGAATTACAAATAATTCGGGCCTAAGATCTGGGACCGATCAAACTAGTCAAAAGGCCCCCAACCCAACTAAACATCATAAAACACTTAAACAAAGTGTAAACTCAAGTAGGATGAAACCTCTACCTCACTCGGAGTTTGTCGAAACTCCTTAAACCAAGAGCCTACTCAGAGGTCTTCACCGCGTAGAGCGACTCTTTCAATTCGAAGAATTCGACTATTTATCACCCAAAACCCAGAGAGAAGCCACACACTTCTCTCTCTCTAAAAACACAACCTTAAAAGCCTCACCGTCATCCCCCTTTTTTCCCTTTCACGCTTTGTTCTTTTTTACTTAGTTGCAGGAGACAACACTATTCTCTATTTCCTGCCTTATTATCATTTAATCAATTCAATAATGTCAATCATGTCTCACTCTTGATTTTTGGATATTTGGCACTACTTTACTGCCCATTTCCCATCATCATCAAGCCACTCATACAACTCATGTCACATGAGTACATGTTATAAGTGACTTTCGTCACTTCACATGTTGTTTTCCGGCACCCGATACTCGATGCCCGAAAACTGCGAAATTCGATTATCTGACCCGACCTAAATTAACGTGGGTAGCTAGATTTCGCAAGACGATTCCGTAAATCTGAAATCCGCTTTCGCCATCCGAGACTCCAGAAAATTTCGGATTTTTACCGAAATTACGATTTTGCCATTTTTCCAAAAATTGGAATTTTCTCGTGTCTTACAAGAAGCCATCATTATCACGATGCGATTGACAACGACAAGCCTAGACCAACAAACCCTGTTTGACCGCGTGGAATTCGCTACGAGATCCAAAAAATGATTCAGCCCTTGCCCAAGCTCGCTTCTGCCAATGGCTGAGGGGCAACTGATAGTGCCTAAAAAATCAGCGCATAGGCCCAGGACGTAGGCCCAGGGAACGAACCGTCAATAAAGCTTAAAGCGAGGGCATCTTCCGCAATGGGCGTAAGAGCCTCACGAGGACTCCCACCCATGATGACGCCCCCCGTTACTCCTATGAGCGCAGGCCAAACTAAGCCTGGTCGAAGAGGTGACGGGGATAATCCGTGACGTAAGAAAGGAAAACACTCCATCTCCTTGATCCGATATCTACTCATTAAAGGAAGAAGGACCCCCCACGATTACAGCTCCCTAATTATCCTCTAATACTCAGCTAGCGATAAGGAAGAGGAGATTCCCTACTAAAATCGAAGACGCCGATCGCCGTCTAACATGAAAGTCATCATGATCAACAAGATAAATACCAAACATCTTAATTCCTTAAAGGCACGAAATCACAAACCATCAACAGCTTGATTTCTTCCCTTTCGTGAGAAAGAAACCTACTTAGCCATCTGAGAGTGGCCGATATCTCGTCGACTAATTCTTTCTGCGGTAGTGTGTTGTATATCGATCCTGGTCCGACTCGGGACGGCCAACGACTCCAACAGCTCCGTACCAAGATCGATGTATAAAGACCATCAATTTTAATTATATATATATGATATATATATATATATATATATGTATATATATATATATAATAAATAAAGATCCTAACATATTCTATTAAGCCCGTTTACGGAAACTAACCAAAAATATTTCATATTATAACTAGCTAATAAATCATATACATTTAAAAATTATTATGGAGTATCCTTTAACCCTTTGTATAATTTTCCTTATTTGTAGTCTATTTTCATTAAAAAAAAAAAAAGGTCTATTTCATTCTAGGTCCTTCAATATTATTTTGGAAATAATTTTTTTTATGATTAATTTGTTCATTTAAGTAAAAAAATAATTTTCAAAATTTTATTTTAAATTTCAAATTTACATTTTTTATGATCATCACTATTTTAATTGTAAAACAATAATTTAAATAATTTATTAATTTAAAAAAAAATATTAAATACCAAATATTATTTTTAAGACTCTAAACATTTTTTAAATCAATAATTATTTATGGATTTATACTTTCTTACCATGGTATAACTTACCAAATCTTAAATAAAAATCTTTTATTATATATATATATATATATAAGATATATATATATATATATATATATATATATATATATATATATATATATATATATATATTAAGCTCATATGTGAAATCTAATCTAAAATATTTCTATTATAATCTATTAATAAATCATATACATTTAAAAATTATTATGGAGTATCCTTTAACCCCTTGTATAATTTTCCTTATTTGTAGTCTATTTTCATAAAATAAAAAAAAAGAAGGTCTATTTCATTCTAGGTCCTTGAATATTATTTTGAAATAATTTTTTTTATGATTAATTTGTTCATTAAAGTAAAAATAATAATTTTTAAAATTTTATTTCAAATTTCAAATTTGCATTTTTATGATCATCATCATTTCAGAATTATAAACAATAATTTAACAATCTAATTATTAATTTAAAAATATATAATTTATTAAATAGTTAAATATTATTTTAAGACTCTTAAACATTTTTTAAATCAATTATTTATCAAATATTTATGAATTTATACTCTCTACCATGTGTTAACTTACCAAATCTTGTAAATGTCTTTTTTATTATTTATATATATATATATATATATATATATATATATTTTTTTTTTTTTTTTTTTGAGAAGATAAACTTTTTATTAAATGAAATTTCTAAACACCACATCTAAAAGAGACCCATATCCGATATGTGGCCTGCATGCTGCCTATTCCAATATTATTTATATTATATATATATATAATAAATAAATAAAGATCCTACCATATTCTATTATGCCCCGTTACGGAAAACTAACCAAAAACATTTCATATTATGACTTGCTAATAAATCATATAATAAGTTAATAGCATTTATTAGCTAATAAATCATATACATTTAAAAATTATTATGGAGTATCCTTTAACCATTTGTATAATTTTCCTTAGTTTGTAGTCTATATTTTCATAAAAAAGAAGAAGGTCTATTTCATTCTTGGTCCTTAATATTATTTTTGAAATAAATTCTTTTTATGATTAATTTGTTCATTAAAGTAAAATAATTTTAAAATTTTATTTCAAATTTTAAATTTACATTTTTACATCATCATCATTTTAATTATAAATAATAATTTAACAATCTAATTTATTAATTTAAAATATATATATATATATATATATATATATAGGAGAGTATATATATATATATATATATATATATATATATATATATATATATATATAATTTATTAAATAGTTAAATATTATTTTTAAGACTCTTAAACATTTTTTAAATCAATTATTTATTAAATATTATATACTTACCAAATCTTATAAATGTCTTTTTATTATTTCTATATATTTTTATATATACTTTCTTACCACGATATAACTTACTCTCAAATCTTTTGTAAATTGTTTTTTTTTATTATATATATATATATATATATATATTATTATTTTTGAAATACTTTTTTTTGATTAATTTATCTATTAAAGTAAAAATAATTTTAAAATTTTATTTCAATTTCAAATTTATATTTCATGATCATCATCATTTTATTATAAAATAATAATTCTAAATTTATATATATATATATATATATATATATATATATATATATATATATATATATATATATATATATATATATATATATATATATATATATATATATATATATATATATATATATATATATATATATAATTTATTAAAATTTATTAAATAGTTAAATATTATTTTTAAGACTCTTAAACATATTTTAAATCAATTATTTATAAAATATTTATGGATTTATACTTTCTACTGTATAACTTACCAAATCTTGTGAAATGTCTTTATTATTTTTATATATATATATACTTTCTAATACTATGATAACTTACCAAATTGAGTAAATGTCTTTTTATTATTTATATATATAAAATAAATAAATAAAGATTTTACCATATTCTATTATGCCCCGTTACGGAAACTAACCAAAAATATTTCATATTGTAACTAGCTAATAAATAATATTATAAGTTAAAGCATTTATTAGCTAATAAATCATATAATTAATAGAATTTATTAGCTAATAAATCATATACATTTAAAATTATTATGGAGTATCCTTTTAACCCTTTGTATAATTTTCCTTCTTTTAGTTTATTTTCATAAAAAAAAGAAGGTCTATTTCATTCTAGGTCCTTCAATATTATTTTGGAAATAATTTTTTTATGAATAATTTGTTCATTTAAGTAAAAAAATAATTTTCAAAATTTTATTTCAAATTTCAAATTTACATTTTATGATCATCATCATTTTAATTTTAAACAATAATTTAACAATCTAATTTATTCATTTAAAACAATCTAATTTATTAAATAATTAAATATTATTTTAAGACTTTAAAACATTTTTTTAAATCAATTATTTATCAAATATTTATAGATTTATACTTCTTTTGGCTAAGATTTAAATCTTGTAAATGTTCCTTTTTTATTATATATATATATATATATATATATATATATATATATATATATATATATAATTTATTTATTTTTTGTTTGAGAGGAGAAACTTTTTATTAACTGAAATCTCTTAACACCAAGTTTTGTAAATGACCTGCATGCTTCCCCAATCTTATTTATATTTCTATTTTTTAATTACATTGGATATATGTAATTTAGAATAAAAAATATAAAACAATAAACATTTATAATTAATTTTTCACATATGTGTTATTCTTTTATATTATGTAGTACTTCTTCTTTTTTTTTTTTTTGAATTGAATATAGTATGTAAAAAGCAATTAATCTTTGTTTTTGCCTTTACATATGTACACAATTTTGTTGACTTGGGAAAATATTCCAAATCCAATTTGAATTGAATTCGGGAATAAATCACGTAAATCGAAAATCTCCTTTCCAAAATAACGGTGCGATTTTGTAACTAGTGACATAAATCAAGGCCCACATTTCAAGCACAAAGCTTGAGAGCAGACGAAAAAAAAAAAAATCTCGCTCTCTCCCATCGTCATGTTTAGAGTTCAACTGTTTTATTCACAAAAAATCAATGAAGAAAAATATCAAGAGATTAGATCAAATCATTGATTGATAGCTTAACGAAGAGGTAATTCAACGATTATTTCTCTTTTTTTTTTTTTTCTATTTGCTTTGATTTTTGGCGGTTGTTATTATTCTTGTTTTGAATTATTGTCTTTGGATTATTGAGTTTGTGCGATCCAGATTTTAAGAATATATTGTTGTTTAAATTTAGTGTTTTGGTGTTTTTTAATAGTTTTTTTCTTATTCTCCTTAATTTTTAGATTTAAAAAAACAATTTTTAAAGACTGAACAAACGTACTCTAAGCTTTCACATATTGGCTGGTAATTAGAAGTTGTAGCTATCCACCCATATATATATGAAAGAGTACCTAAGCCTGGAATTGAGACACGATTTACTTCATGGAGTGTCCTAGTTTGTTTTTTTAAAAAGAGATCGAAGGATTTTTAGACTCCGAGGATGCTAGTTAGTTTTAGTTCTTCACGAGAGACTAGCTGGTTTTTGATATAGCTCGAATTTGGGATCCTTCCCCTTTTAATGTTTCGTCTTTCTTTCAAATGTTTTACCTTTTGAAACATGGGACGTTATATCATATTAGATAGACTTGATGGATGAATCCTAGTTGTATGTTTTTTTAATATAGAGGATCTTAGTTTTTTTGTGGTTGTTTTTTTTTAAAGAGAGGATCCTAGTTGGTTTTTTTTATCCTCGTTTGTTTTTTTTGTGTGATAAAGAGGATCTTAGATTATTTTATCCTTCCCCTCCCAATATTATACCTGTTTTCAACGTGAGCGCTTTAATATATGAGTTATACCACATGAGCTATACTTGATTGACATATCCTAGTTGTTTGTTTTTTACAAAGAGGATCCTAGTTTTTTTAATGTTTTTTGACAAAGAGAATCCTAGTTGGTTTTATTGGCGTAGGTTTTTTGACAAGGGAGGATCCTCAGTTGGTTTTTTGTGATAAGAGATGTTTGATACCAAGGAGAGCGTTGTTTTTGATAGAGAGGATCCGAGTTGGTTTTTATTATATAGTTTTGGTGGATGTGGAGGATCCTAGTTGGTTTTTTTTCTAAGTAGTAAATACTTTTAATTAAGCAATCTGATTTTCAAATAACAAATAATTTTACTTTTATATTTTTTAAAAATGATTTTTAGTTATTCCAATACTTATAATTATAATTCTTGTAAGTGTTAAAAATAAATAGAAAAAGGGTCTCTTTAATTGCGCTTTGAAAATTGTTTTCATCATGAAAAAAAAAAAAGAAAATTAAGAAAACATGTTCATTTTTCAAAACTTGCCCTTTAAAACACTTTTTTAAAAATCAGTCAAAGATGTTTTTTTTATTTTTTTTTCATCTATATTCAGTTTATAAGATTTATTATAGTAACATGTTCTTATATAATATCTATTCAGTTTATATGATCATGTTGTAGTAATAATATCTTATAATATTTATTCGTTTATATATTATATTTTGTAGTAAATATGTTCTATAATGATTCGAATCTAGTATTAAAAAACATTTTATGTCATGGATCAAATTTTGTTGATTCAAGTATCCAATAGGTGTTCATAGGTTGAAAAAATTTTATTACAATGTATAAATACTAAAATAGAAAAACTAAAAAGGAAAAAGAAAAAAGAAATATGTATATGATAGTCCTATGATTTATACACTTTTAATGGTGTATTAATTATCATCGAATTTATTTTATGAATTTTGATCAAGTATAATTAAATGATATAACTATGAGAAAAATATAAAGTGAATTACTTAGAAATAAAAATAAAGTATGAGAATGAAAAACAAAAAACGTGAGGAAGCTAGTTATTTATTTATTTTATAGTCAAACATGTTTTAAAAAATTTCAAAGGATAATATCATTTTAACTCAATTTTCTCGATTTAAACTCAACGGACTCGGGATGTTTAGACTTTTTTTTTTCTTTTTTTTTTAGAGAAAAGAATATAAAAGACTCATACGTTTTTAAATAAATCAAAATATACAATTTATATACTAATTCAATTATAAATGAAACTAATTGTTAATTTGAAATATTAATTAAATATAAAATAACTTATATTATCATTTTTCTACACTTCCTGTAGATAAAGAGACGGGGAGGGGAGAACTATAAAGATGATAAGAAAAAAAAACTTAAACAATAATATTAATATTATATTTATCATTTTTTAAAGACATGTAACGCATTATTGTTTTTTTGCTATATAAATTTTAGAGTTTTTCAATATATATTCAGAAGTTTATATCATTCACTTTTTTTTTCTTTTTTCTTATATATATTTATAATTTTTTTTTCATAAAATCCAACCACTAATATTCTATAAATTCATTTTTTTAAAAATAATTTTATCCTTAAATAATAAACCGATGTTAAATGAGGTTGATTTGTTGCAAAATAAACCAGTTTCCATTTAATTAAAGCGAAATATTGATTCTATTTGAGGTTGATTAATAACTTTAAACTCACCTATTTGGAAAACAATTCCTGCTTTCACAAAAAAAAAAAGTTTGGAAACAATTTTCATGTTTTGAACTTTCAATAAATACAAAAAATAATTATTCATAAAGTTTTATTTAGAAACGTTGTGGGAAGAAATATTAAAAGATCATTAGTTTAAATTATAAGGATTTCAAAAATAATATATTTTAAAGAAATTATTCAAAAATAAACGATTAGAACTTGATCTTCTTAAATTTTTAGAAATTTAATATAATTTTTTAAATTTTAATATAGAAGTTTCTATTTTCAAAATGAGAAATTTTAAAAGGTTGGATCATGATCACACGGTTTTAATTAATAGAAATTAACATGTTGCTTGATCCAGCCAAATGGTTTGTGATTCAGAGCAGACTTAATTATTTTGATAATTAGATAATTACTCAGTTCGAGTTTCAGAGGCTTCAAGATTTTAGCTTAACGGTTGAAAGTTTGAAAAATAAATTACTTATTTAAATTTTCTTTTTTGTTGAACTGATATCTTTAGATATCATTTAAAAAAAAAATCTTTTAGATATTATGAGATATGATTTGCAAAGGACGTGTTTGGGAGTCAAAAGTTTTGCTTGAATTAGAAACCTGAACAACCAAACAAGGTGGTAGAAAATTTCTCTCTGCTATTGATCGTCTTCCATAATACATGTTAAAGAAGGGTAATGGGAAGAAGTGCTAGGATAAATCTTAACTAAAGTAGGTCAGGTGGAGTGAAGAAGAGTCGAGTGCGTGGAGCAAAGAATGGTGTAATAAGTAATTGTACTGTGAACAATAACCTGAGATGAAGATATCTTAAGAACCGTGAATCAAGGATCGGTGCCAGATAACACGCGACGCCCCAAAACTGTATGTCCGCTGACTACCCACAACTACGGAATCTACATGTCTCATGTTATGAGACCCATACATGTGCAAACATGGCCACTGTAGCCCATAAGCATCCTACTCATAAAACGATATTTTATACAAAAACATTTAATTACAATTTATTTTACAATCTATATAAAAAAAAAGGGTCTCTTGCTCAGAATCTTAGGAAAATACAAGATAAGCGCCATTCCCGTCGTTTCTTCGCCTAAGGTCCCGAACGCGCCTCATCCCCAAGGGTTATTCCTAAGACCAAAATATATCCCTCGATGTAAGGAGCAACGCCCGCAGTGGAATCTCCTCACTTGGATTACTTCCACCTAAGTAAATGCAGAATTTAAGACAACAAACATTCAAATACATGCTAATATATCACTCATGCATATATTAACAAATTAATTTCATAAATCATGCTATTCGCCTTTTACAACAATAACATAAGATTAGCTCACATGGGCTATACAATCCTAGCTTCTTGAACCGCCCACAAAGCACAATCAGCATGTTATTCACTCATGACAATAACACAACACCACCCAATCACGCAAACAGTCCGTGGACTGTCCAAACCATTCCAGAGATTTATTCACTTGATCCAAATCTTTTGGAACCGAAATCACGGCCATCCAGGCCTCAACAAATCCCCATCCATTACATAACCCTTAAACAAAAAGTAAAGCAAGTAGGAGAAAAACCCCTACCTTCCTGGAGTTTGTCGAAACTCTCCAATACCGGTCTTGACGCGAAGCTCTCATTGTGAGGATCAACTCTCCCACTTGCTCCGCTTCCAGACACCGGTCCGATCGTCAGGAAACTTAGAGAGAAGTGAGAGCTTCTCTCTCTAAAAATATCTCTCTCTCTCTCCGTTGGCCTCCCTCTCTCCCTTTCCCTCTCCCAACCGGGATTTGTGTCAAGGCCGGGGTCAAGAGAATCATTCCTACTCTGCCAAGTGTCAAGCTTCATCGTCTGCGATTTACACCCCTATCCTTTATCCAACCACTCGAGATTTCCCCAATGGGTACGACGCCATGTCACATGTGAGCCCCACTTGAGCTCAATGTTTGACTCTCCCATAGCTCGACTGGGCTGGCGCCTCTGCCACCCACAGCGTCAATGTCCCGCACCCTCTTACGTGCCTCGAAAACGTAAAATTCCGACCGCTCCTAATTCGACGAATTCGACTTGTAGCTAGGATTTCGCGAGACGATTCCAACGGTGAAGTCCGTTTCATCATCCGAGATCTAGAAAAATTTCGGATTTTGATCGAAATTACCATTTTATCCTTCCTTAGGAAATCTGATTTTCAGCCTCTCACAAACACCGTCCTTAAGCACTTATTCTCAGATCCACGCCCTTAACCAAGAGGTCCTGACTGCTAACAACAGAAAATGAGAAGAAAACGGCATTCAAAGTTGTAGAAGAAATAAGGTTGAAAAGCATTTCAAACTTAAATCTATTTGAATTTATAGGCAAAATTATGGTCGTTGGCCATTAAGAGGATTTAATTTAAAAACGTTACGAATTAAATGCAAACTTAATTGTAAGAATTAAAGAAAAATGTTATGAATTAAATGCAAACTTAATTATAAGAGTTAAGCTAACGCTATTTAATTAAAACAAACTTAATAGTTAGAATTTGAATTCCAAATTTAACCCGTTGTTTTATTTAGGTAAGCAAAACCAAAACAATCGGGGAGCAAAACCAACGTGTCCTTGTCTATTCATGAGCAAAGGGGAAGGGCAACCACCGATTTGCACTAAACGCTTTCAGCCGCCCCTTTCCTCAATCCATGTATGCTTCTCCATAAATGGTTTTAATATATAAATCCTTCAAATAAAAACCTTTGTTTCATGTGTGGACACAAATTTTGTTTTTGTTTTTATTGAAAACTCATCATTTACAATAACTCACATTTTTCAAAAGAAAGAAAACTTTGTATTTAAAAAACATATTGTTGGGAATATGGAAGAAGGTGTTAATGCCTTAAGTTTGGTGTTCAATGAACTACATAACCAAACATGTAATTTAATAAGGTTTAATCCATGTAGCCTTAATAAGCCTTTGCGCTTTATGCAACTTAAGACTTTAATCGTGAATTAGAGACTCCACGCATCACACATCACGATTCGCTGCTCAACGCTGCAGCGCGACAGGCCATGCGCGTGCTCGATTAATTTATAAGTGCTCTAGAAATCTTGCCATACTCACTTCAGGAGCTGCCTCACCCACACTCTATATAGGTGATTTCATCAAATACATACCGCATTTATATGTACCATCCATAAGTGATATGAAATCATTAAGATTATTAATCAACCTCTCAAATTATGCATTCTAGCAACCATAATCACACAATTTCATAGTGAAGGGACCATTTTGTTATATAAAATAAATAAATAAATAAATAAAGATCCTACCATATTCTATTAAGCCTCGTTACGGAAAACTAACCAAAAATATTTCATATTATGACCAGCTAATAAATCATATAATAAGTTAATAGCATTTATTAGCTAATAAATCATATACATTTAAAAATTATTATGGAGTATCCTTTAACCATTTGTATAATTTTCCTTATTTGTAGTCTATTTTCATAAAAAAAGAAGGTCTATTTCATTCTAGGTCCTTTAATATTATTTTTGAAATAATTTTTTTTATGATTAATTTGTTCATTAAAGTAAAAAAATAATTTTTAAAATTTTATTTCAAATTTCAAATTTACATTTTTTATGATTATCATCATTTTAATTATAAACACAATTTAAATTTTAAAATATATATAATTTATTAAATAGTTAAATATTGGCTTTAAGACTCCTAAACATTTTTTAAAATCACTATTTATCAAATATTTATGGATTTATATTTCTTATCTGGGTATAACTTACTAAATATTGTAAATATTTTTTATTATTTCTATATATATATATTTTCTACACGGTATAACTTACCAAATCTGATAAATGTCTTTTTATTATTTATATATATATATATAACTTACTACGGTGTTAATTTGACAATGTGCCTTCTGATCGGAAAGGGAGGCCATGCAAGACAGCATCGGGTCTTCAACGGAGGTGGACGTTCAAAAACCGGGTTCTGAAGAAGAGAGAATGAGCGATGAAAGAAGGTTTCTTGACGACGAAGCCTTTGCATAGGCATTATCGGTTTTGTCTGCTAGTTTTTCTGGGGTTTTGATTGGAGCTGTGAAATCCTCGTTGGTTTCCTTTCCTTTTTCTTGCTATGGGTTTGTGTATTTTTCCTTTTGGGTTTACTGCGGTTATGATCGACTGCCGCATTGCCTTCTTTTCTTGATCCTTTTTCTCTTTTCTCGATCATTGTTTTGTGCGTGGTTCTTTTGCAGTTGTTAATTCACAATAAAATTTTGTTTGGGTGTTGGAATTTTAACATATAAATATGAAATTTCTGTAGGTAAGGAGTGGGGAAGAAGAATCCAGCGTTTCTGCAATTATCATGCTTCGTGAAACTAAGTCCTGTTCTGATCCAATCACCGAGTAATGCACTGGTTCTGTTGTATAAGAGACCTCCAAATGTATTAAAGGAGAATGTTAGGAAACACCTTTCATATCTGGGCTGGAGGATTGAGTTCACGAATAAAGATATGCCTAGATATCGATACATCTCTCCTCAAGGGAAGACTTACCAATCTCTTCGTCAGGTTTGTCTGGACTTGGGAAAACCCGCAATGGGAACCGATTCTCAAATTTTCCTGGTTGTCCAGAAGAATTTGTGTAGTCTTGTGTAAACATGCAATCAAGTGAGTAAGCAGGAGAAGATATACCTTATTGTGATGTGAGGGCATATCTGATACCATTGATATTGAACGTGAATATTGCCCGCATGCTGTGATAGAATACTATTCACTTGGATGGAACAAGAAAGATCGCAAAAGGAAGGCAATCTCAACTTCTAATTTGAAAGATAAGGCAAAGAAGCATCTGTCGTTCATGGGGTGGTTGTTTTGGTATGCATATAAGAAGGGGAAGCGGGAATTGCGGTATTGTTCGCCGAAAGGGAGGTGTTATTATTCCCTTCGGACAGCCTGCAAGGCCTGCATGGGATGAAGGTGGAGCTCTGAAGGTACTTTTATGTTCCAGCTCCTCTGCAAATCATGAATGTCAGTGAGAAATCTGAGGTCCGGGAATTGGCTCCTGCCACGATTGATGGAGAACAGAATTAACCTGGTACAACAAAATTCAGAGTCTGAATGCAGTTGGTAAAGCTCCTTCCGACCGATCACAGGTTAAAAGCAGAGTACCTGAAGAGACATTGATAATTATCCGCTTCTGTGCCTAAGGCGAAGGCAATAATTGCAGCCGTCGGAAGGATGGGGATACAATGGAAAGAGGGAAGATAGATCGAATGGGATTCAGCAATTGTTGCCAAGAGGTGTTGCTCTTTGCCAATCAGAAGCTGATGTTATCATGGAAGATAGAGGACTTCTGTTACAATGTAATATGCAACCGGCACCGCATTGCTGGGGAGACGAGCAAAGGTCTTCAAATTACAATGATGATGATTTATCTCTGTTTGTCACTATGGTGGTGATTTAGTCCTCTGTGATAAGTGTCCATCCTCATTCCATCAGAGTTGCCTTGGTTTGAAGGTACATGGTTTATTTTGATGTTTTTTTGACCTTACACACTTCATTTAGCTCTTTTCATGCATTTACCTTTTTCTTTCTTCCCTTTTTGTAAGAATAATTTATTCGGAATTTCTATATCTTGTTTTCAATTGGATTCATTTTTTTACTAATTTATAAACTTTTCATCAAAGAAAGATATATCCTTGAAGGCTCAGAAGATAATGGTAAAATTTTCTTCTTCGTAACTCGAGGGTGATTGTCTCTGGTCCGTCCTGTTGTACAAATATGCGAAACCAATTTGATGAATACAAGTGGAAGAGGATGTTTATTCTCGCCTGTCATCAATGCGAAGCCCAATGTAAGGTTTTGCTCTTCTCTCTCTTTGGCTGTATTTATAAACATTTCTTTTAAATAAATGTGGAAATTGTACTTATAGATATGCACATTTGACATGTTTTTAATTATTTCTATACAATGTGATACGATCATGTAGGTCATGATAAACAGAGGTCATGTTAAGTTGGAAACCTATCCTGTAATGGAACCCGGTCTCGCATCGCAACAATGCTTAAAAGGTAATTTCGACTTGTTTTTCTTTCCTACTCGCTCACTATGAAGCATTATTGTTTTAAAGATAATTTTATCTATGTCACTTTAATTTTTTTTACTCATCATGCATAACTATTCATTGTAATGCAAATTAAAATTCAGATCATATAACTAATGTTGCTTGTCTTCAGGCCGGGTAGGTTTTCATGACGCCCCAAACCCGGGGGGTCCGTCGACCACCCGTCAACCCCGCGAAATGACTGCAAATGCCCGTGACCCGACATTCACGAAAATCGGGCAGTCTCCTTCAGACGGAGCTCGTACCCAAATACAACACCCGATAAAACCCGTCCTAAACAATCCAATATAATACTATGATTAAAACTACTACTGGGCCTCATAAACCAATACTCATCATAATATCTATATCCAACTATATCCAATAGTTTCAAGAGTTCAAATTTACTTTATACAACACATATATTAAAATTAGAGAATTTAATACATGTCATACATCATAACCCAAAGCCACAATCCGGGGCTTTCTTCTAGCCCGCCTCCCAGACGAAAGTGGCCCCGCTGCCGCACGCTCCCAGACCAGAAACAATATCCCTCGACAGCAATGAACCTAACGCCCAGTGGAACTCACCCTGCTGGCTACCCTCCACCTATGCGCAGGCGCACGTCTAAAATAAACACACATTCAAGCAAATGCACGATCCTTACTCAACGTCTAACTGATCATCTCGTACCCGAGTCCTCACCGACTCCCTCACACTCGCCTAAGCCTCGTATGAGAATTATTATTTTTATTTGTGGACAACCCTCCGATGTATATATATTAATTGAGCCGTCTTCGACATTAATTGATATTATTTATGGACTACCCTCCGATGTATATATAGTTTGCATAACCCTCCGAAACTATCTCTCTCTGTAATTCACCTCACACTCACCCTATCATCCTAGGGGGAAAGTTCTCGTTGCATATGGAATGTACGCATGCCAATTCCATTACAAATATTTATATCATACATGTAAATATATAAACATGCATATATTCACATAAACTTTAATCACACAATCATGTTATGCAATTTCACATTCCATCACATCAAAATTAGCTCACATGGGCTAATGATCAAACACGAGCAATTCCACTTGAATTACCCGACTCAAACACATTAATTCACAAAAATTATTTTGTGAACACTATTCTCGGGAATAGTGAAACCCTTGCCATTATTCCCTGCAAATTAAATCATAGGTTCACTTTTAGAACCCGATTCCACGGCCATTTCCCGCCTCAACAAACCAATACATGATTTATTTCACAAATTACACAATTAACAACTCCAACAACCCACACAAAGGCACACACACCGTCACAAATTTCTACCCATTTTGTTTCAAATATTTACAACAACACGGCTCCAAGATTCGGGACTGAATCAAACGCCTCATTTACCTCATTCAACTCAAACATTCACAAAGTACTTAAACGAATAATAAAAACCTAAGTAGGAGAAACCTTCTACCTCCTGAGTTTGTCAAACTCAACCGGCACTCACGCTATTTACCTCCGCCGTAGAGCAAACTTCTTCCTTCTTGGCCCCAAAGAATTCGACAATCTGACGTCGACATTTGCAGATAGTCGATGTTCCTCTCTAAAACACATTCTGCAACTCCACTCGCATCCTCCCCATTCAATTCACTGGGTCCTGTTTTAATTGGAGAAGACAAGCACTATTCGCTATTTTGGCTTTTTCTAACTTAAAACAATTACATTAATACAAATTATGTCATTCTTTTCCCAGTTTTGACATTCGGCACTATCTCGGCCGTCAATTTTCATATTTTCTCTATCATGCCACTTATGGCACATGATTACGTGTTATATGTGACTTTTGTCTGCATCAAAATCGCTTTACTTCAAGACCGAATCCACGATGCTCGAAAACGGTAATCCACTATCCTAATTCACTAAATTCGACACGCTAGCTGGGGATTTCAGCGAGACATTCCAAACTACAAACTGGCTTCATCATCCGAGATCCATAGAATAAATTTAGATTTTAAATCAAATTACAATTTCAGAATCGAACACGATTTCATTTTCCGTAATCGAATTTCTAGCCTTACATTCTCCCCTCCTTAAAGGAATTCTCGGGTCCGAAATTCAGATAATCATACACAACACATGCATATGCAACGTGGCATTCTACCATGCATAAAGCTCTTCACTTAATTATTAAACGACTAAACTACGACTTCATCCCTAAATAAGGCAGGATAGTGGCCCACATCGTGTCCTCGCACCCTACATCGACTCTCCACCCATGCTGCCACCATAAAGACTCTCACTAGCCCCTTGCACCTGGGCTCAAGGCCGCAAAACCCGATCATGGCTATCCAAAATACACACCGGGTCCCTCCCAAAGGTCCGATCGTTAACCCTGACCGTCCCCTTAATCCACTACATGAGCCGGATCTCGCGATACTTCCGGAGCATGAGACGTGAAATACCTCGTGGACACCGACATGTCGGGCTGTAACGCCAACCTGACAAAGCACAAGCACTCCATCCTCTCGAGCATCCCAAAGGCCCAATAAACCCCTACGATAATTTCCCCAGACCATCGAACTGACCACCCTCTTAGGCATGACCTTCATGAAATCGTGATCCCCAACCTCGAACTCTAAGCGGCCGACAGATATCGCCATTATAGCTCTTCTCGCCGGGCCCGAGCCATGAGAAGACGCTGTCGATTGCCCACCCTTCTGAGGTGTTCTAATCAACCAGACCGTTGATGGAGCCTTCCCACCTCACCAACATAATCCAGAATTCATGGCCTCCCATACACGTCTCATATGAAAGGCATTCGTGTACTCGATAACTATTGTTGTAAGCTTAATTCCACTCAAGCGGCAATTGATCCCTCTACCCTTATTTCTAATTCAGACGCATGCTCGCAGCGTGTCCTCTAACACCTGTATATAATCCATACAACTCGTAACCTTACACAACCCTTACTTTGTGTGTAAACGCTAACCTTCCCAAGGTCACAATCGATGACAATCCAATGGACCGTCAACCTAGTCCATGTCATGTGTGACATCCATATACCGAGCCCTTGCCGACTCAACAACACCTCCCCGAAAAAAAAAAAAAAAGCAATCTCCAAAGGGTTATCCAAACTCGAGTCACTCTCGACTCCCAGAACACCCAACTCTAAGTCTCACGTGATAACCATGTCCTGCTCAGATCCTCGAGTCAATTCCGAATTTTACCACTCAACTCTAAGTTTACGTGATAACCATGTCCGAGTGTTTTCATCTCGATTAACTTAATTCTTCAACTTACACTTCGAGCCTCTTACATTCACACAGAAATTTAAGGATATCTCCCCGGGTCTCTTACACCCTAACTCCAAGATTCTCACCTTAGGGGATTTACGACCCCCTTTTTGTTTTGCCCAACACACTCTAATTATTCTTCATTTACTGAATCGAACTATGAGTCTTTATTAGACGTAGTTCTAAAGACAAACTCAACCCACACTCACCAAGAGTGGTGAATGACCGTACCGTGCACCCACACCCGACTCGACGCAATGTTACCATGCACACGAACGCAATGATGCCATATTATGACACCCAATTCCGGGTTCCACCATGAGCAGAATCTCGGAGATCTCTTACTCATAATCCTAACCTATCAGATCAACTCTCTCCCTACATCCTAGGGAAGAACATCTATACATGGCTTCTCTAAAGACCTTAACCCTAGCTCTTCTCCAACTAAGGTCGGCTCGCATGACAACCCGACTATGTTCCAATTGCTATCGACAACCCGATGGTCATTAACTCATCCATGTCATTCACATCAGCAAATTACTACAGGTTCACGCACCTAAGGTCCACCACGCCCCGCCGCGCAACTCTAATCCGTCCCGACTTCGACCCACACTCCGCCCTCCTGGGCCTCTCTCAGGAGCCGCCGGGAGTGTCAGAGCAAGACCTCAAACTCGAAAACTAGCTTCCTCCTCGAATCTGCATTTCAAAGGAGGAATTTGAACCAGATACTCTCCCGCTTCTATTACGAACTGGACTGCTACCGTCCTAAAGTCCCTGATCCCCGTCTCTGCAATCCCGTCTCATGCCCAACTCGACTCCGTCCCCGGTGAAGGTGGTCTTCCCGCCTCTTCCCGAATCCAAGAAGGTCGATCCTCCCTCATACGAACACCGTGATCCCGAGTGTTCCGAGCATCCTCACCTCTCTCTATGGTCGGTCAGTTCCAATCCATGGAGTCCACGTCCCGTAGGGCGAAGTCCCACGATCCCGCCCCGAATGATAATCTCTACCCATTCTCGACCTATAATACCCAACCAATCCCAAGAAACTACGTGATCTCAAGATTGACATTCCGTCTCCCCAACTCATCACTCGCCTCAACCTTCTTTCAGTCGACCGACACTCCCGATGCCGATACCACGCGGTCCAAAACCTCACCTCATGAAGCCAAACTCGCACTTACTGAACTTCATTTACAAATGATGGTCTCAACAACTCCAGAGAACGATCCTCAAGTGATACCATGTTCTACTCGACCGGAGCATCAAAATGTCATCCACGTAAGACCACGCCATAACCTGATCTAGATAGGGTCGAATACCCTTATGCATGAGATTCATGAATGTCATTCGGGCGCAGATTCGTCAATCCAAAGGGCATCACCGTGAAACTCAAAGTGCCTATAACGCGCCCTAACCGCCGCCCTTGGGGATATATGTCTCCCTAACTCAAATTCGACAACTGGAAGGCGAAGGGTTCATTTTGAAGCCGACTCCGCTCCTCTCAACCGATCAAATAAATCATCAATCCCTGTGAATGGGTATCGATTCTCACATCAGAACCCTGCTTCAACCCGCCCTCAGTCACGTACGAAAGGTCTCGCCTTCTTCTTCGCAACAACCGAGCGCCCCATGGTGAAGTGCTCTGGTCCACGAACCCTCACCACAATTTCTCAGAATCCCGACTGAGTTCTTGCAACTCAACTGTGCCATCCTATGTGGAGTCATAGAGACTGTGCCATACTGTGGTGTAACTGACACTGTCTACGACCTGCGGAGGTGTAGTCCTGTAACTCATCCCCGAAAACATCCACATACTCGCAAATTACTCGAGGTGACGGTGTCCGGTCTCTCCTCGCCCTGTGGTAAGGCTCTAGCCAACCCGCTAACCGTCCCAACACTGACTCAGATAATCGCTGGGGACAAAATTTCATGCTTTGTCTCCGAAATACCACACACGAGTACCGGGCTCCCACGTATCACGACATAACCCTCCTACGCTCACCGATAACGACCTCGTAGGCCGCCACCAATCCATCCTGACGACATCGAACTCTCACGCCTACGATCCTCAGGTCCACTGTGAGTAGAGTCTCCAAGATCTCCAACTCGCAACCACGACATATCATACCTATTCTTGACCTAATCCCTAGGGGAGAACTCACATACAAAGGCTTCTCCAAGGTCTCAAGAGGTCCTTGCCCTTTTCCATCGTATTTGGGCCTCACTCTCTAGCTGGAACATAGCTAGTCTAATCCTAGTAGTGCCAGAGGTAATCTCCATAGCCTCTAACACCTTCTCATGTATGAACCAATGGTCTCACACCACCGGACTTCCTCCCCGCGGTATGCCTGAGTGACGATGCGCCCAACCCTCGGAGGTTACTAGGACCTCCCCGACCACTCGCTATATCAGCCCGTGCGAGCAGCAACCGCCGCACACTCTGCCACCCTCGCGAAAGCCTCCGCCGATCAAACACTGATGGTGTCCCCACTGGGGCACTTTCTTGGACGCCTTCTATCGTCCCTCGCCCTCAACTAGTCATCTATACAATAATGGAAAGTTAAATCTCAATACAAGATTCTAAGGCATAAACACAAATTCTCGGTGACAATATTTATACACATAAATCATCAGATACTGGCCCTTGCATTTACAAGTAATGCAAGGTACCACTATACATTTAAACATTTTTTATCAACAAAAATTTCATTTTTGAAAATTTTATTTTTTTCGAAATTTTGTCTCATTTGATTTGATTTGATTTTAATTTAATTTAAATAAATAAAAAATTTCGAAATTTTTTTGTGATGAACAGTGTTCATGAACCGGGTTCATGAACAAAGAAGTCCAAAAAATCGACCTCAGAACAAAAGATCGAGTCAAACCTATTGTAAACAGTCGAGTGCACCAAGTGCACAAATTTATTAGCCGCCAGAAGACGCCCAAAGGCAATGTGCCGGTGGTTCCTCGCGCCCACCCGGGCTCCTCAAGGCCCGCCCCGCTCCCCGGGCCATGCCGTGTCAAGTAAAGGCCCCGCCACGCGCCGGCTGTGTCGCGACACACCTCACCTTTGTCGACCGTCTCGTCATAACACACAAGAAACGATTGCAATACAATTTCAAATCCCACTAGGTTACACACACAGGAACTGTATCGCAATACAACCTTGCCCCATGTCCTTTTTCCAGCCCGCACAATTTCATTGCAACATACCTCGGGCCTCCTAAACCACCCTCTTGCAATACAATCGGGATCCTATCAATACAACCTGGGTTAATTGCACTTCTTTTTTTTTTTTCATTTCCACTACAGAAAACACCAAATGCTATATGTAACTATATATATATATATATATATATATATATATATATATATATATATATATATTTTTTTTTTTTTTTTTTTTTTCATTTTTCAATATACTCAAATAAATTTATAAAATTTATTTTCTCTCATTTTCTTCAGCTTTACACCTCAGAAACCTTAGAAAATAATTTTTTCACTTTCTAAACCAAATAAATTTATAAAATTTATTTTCTTTACTTTTTCTTAGCTTTACATCAGAAACAATTTTATAAAAACAATTTTTTCAGCTTTATTTTCAGAATAATATATATATATATATATATATATATATATATATATATATATATATATATATATATATATATATATATATATATATATATATATATATATATATATATATATTTATTATTTCTCAATAAACCAAATAAATTGCTTAAAATTTATTTTTGTTTATTTTTTTCATTTCACTCGAAAAGGTCCGTAATTTCCTCAAAGCCTCCTTTATATACTACTAACTCCTAGTTATCTAACCTCAAATTTATTAAAATTTGATTTCATTATCCTACAACTCAATAAATTTATTCAAATTTATTTTATTTCTCCTTTCTTGTTCAAGTTTTATACACTCAGAAACTTCTAAAAGTTTCTAACACATCACTTGTTTTCCTATGTGCTAAGTACTAAGCACACAAACAATCATAACACATATAACATGGTATACACACCATTCATCAAATCACATGTTTACACATCATTTATCAAACAATCACCTAAAACACATGCATGTAGTGTCCTAGTTTTGTCCCGTGATTTCCTAGGTAATCTCATACCTACACTCAACATCGAACCACACCTAAAGGGTGATGTTCTACACTCAAAGACTATGGCCTAAGCCTCCAAACCCTCAAGCCCTAGGTAGCCAGATACCTAAGCTCCGATACTGCTTGACGCCCAAACTCCGGGGTCCGTCGACTACCCGCTCAACCCGCTGAACACTGTGGAATGTCAAAAAGACCGACATTATTTAAAAACGCAGAGTCTCCTTTGTACGGGGAGCTCTACCCAAATACAACACTTGTATAAAACCTGTCCCAAACAATCCAATATAACAGTCTATGATTAAAACGACCACTTGGGCTCATAAACCAATACTCATCACAATATCTATATCCAACTATATCCAATAGTTTCAAGAGTTCAAATTTTACTCTTATATAACACATATATTAAAATTAGAGAATTTAATACATGTCATACATCAGAACCTAAAGCCAATCCCAGCTTTCTCTCTAAAGCCCGCCCCTCAGGATGAGCCGCTTTCCTCGCACGCCCCCGTACTGCAAAACAATATCCTGACAGTGAGCTACCGCCGCAGTGGAATCACCCTAAGTGGGCCACTTCCTCTACCTAAGTGCATGCAATGCCCAAATAAAACACACATTCAAGCAAAATGTACTGATCCTACTAATGTCTGAACTGATCATCCACACCGAGTCCCCATCGACTCCTCACACTCGCCTGTCTCAGATGAGAATTATTATGTTTATTTGTGACAACCCTCCGATGCATATATATCAATCTGAGCCGCCTCCGACGATTGATATTATTTATGGACTACCCTCCGGCTGGTTATCACTAGGCTGCCCCGACGATTGGATACTTTAGTACTGGATCTACTCCTCCGATGTATATATAGTTTTAGACAACCCTCCGAAACCATTCTCCTCTCTTAGACTCACCTCAGCACTCACTCCTATCATCCTGGGTGCCCCTGCATATGGAATACATGATGTCAATTCCATTACGCCTATATCACATGTAAATATATAAACATGCATATATTCATAAACTTTAATCACACAATCATGTTATGCAATTTCACATTCCATCACATCAAAAATTAGCTCACATGGGCTAATGACTAAACACGACAATTCTACTTGTATTACTCGGGACAACATTAATTCACAAAAATTATTTTGTGAACATTATTCTTCTGGAATAAGGAAACCATTATTCCCGATTAAATTAAGGAATCATCTGTCACTCTAGAACCCTGATTCCACAGCCCATTTCCTACTAAACAAACCAATACATGATTTATTTCCCACAAATGACACAATTACAACCCACACAAGGCACACACCGTCACTTACTCACCCATTTTGGTTTCAAAATTTACAACAACACTGCCTAAAGATTCGGATCGATCAAACGTATCCCTCACGACCTCATTCAACCCTAAACATCTGGCTAAAGTACTTAAACGAATACAAAACCCAAGTAGGGAGAACCCCACCTCCTGAGTTTGTCAAAACTTCTCGAACTGCTCACGTGCCTGCCTTCCGCGTAGAAAGCAACTTTCCTTCGGGCTCAAGAATTTCACCATCTGATCAATTCGACATTTTAGAGAGAAGTCAGATGTTCTCTCTAAAAACACATTCTGCAACTCACTGCATCCTCCCCCCATTCAATTCACGTTTTTTGGTCTTGTTTTAATTGGAGAAGACAAGCACTATTCGCTATTTTGGTTTTTTCTAACTTAAAACAATTCAATTAATACAAATTATGTCATTCTTTTCCTAGTTTTGACATTCGGCACTATCTCGTCCATCCATTTTCATATTTTCTCTACTCATGCCACTTATGGCACATGAGTACGTGTTATATGTGACTTTCGTCGCATAGAAAATCGTTTTACGGCACCCGAACCACGATGCCTCGAAAAACGCAAATTCGACCGCCTCGAATTTAGCAAAATTCCACTGCCAGCTAGATTCTCACTAGACGATTCCAATCTGAAACTGCTCTGTCATCCGATATCCAGAGAATAAATTTCGATTTTTAATCAAATTACAATTTTCAGGAATCGAAATTACGATTTTGTTCTTTTTAATTTAAATTGAAATTCTTGGGTCTTACAGGTTTTATGCGACATTAAATTGATAAGCAATGCTAGCCAAAGTTTTACAAATGAACCTTTTAATGTTTTTTTTAGCTGTCATTGCTTTTCTAGCTTCTTAACAAATTACTTACTCGACAACAGTCCATGGTATCTTCATGATAGAAATTATTTTCACACAATGGGAATAAATTTTGCAGTGAATATTTGTTTTCAAGAGAAGTCAAAACTTGGTTTTGTCAAGGCTAGTCACTTAGTGATCACTATGTTGCATGGCCTGGGTATGGCACTGAAGAAGATGCGCGGTGTTTGATCCTTCACAACTCTTATTTTAGGATATAGGGATTTGGATACAAAGGATCCAAAACATGGGCATGAGTATTGGGAAACAATATAATAAAAGAAAATTCAATCAAAAATGGATTGGGAATGAGGACATGCCTTATACCTAAATATTTTTATGAAAATTCACTTCTCAGCTAATTTCTTCTTTTTTGTGATGTAATTTGGGAAAGAATAAAAGGATAATACCGTGAAAAATCAAACATCTCTACAAAAATAAAATAGAGCATCTGTTATGAATTCATGTTGTGTATCTCATATTAATCGACGATAACTTTCCCCATTTGTTCTCCTTACGTTAGATGATGTTTCTAAAAGGTATGCATGAGGACAGAACTTTAAATTGAATGCTTTTGTTCATAGATGTATATTCCTTGTTGGCTACTGGCTCTTGAACATGCATTAGTGAATCATGTTATTAACTTATAATCCTTGTGTTATTTTTCAGGATATTTTTGGGCTTCCAGAATCTTTAGGGGAAACCACCCCAGTGGGTGGGATAATCTAATTTGGACTTTGGTGAAACCTTGCACAACAAGTGAAAGGTTTGATATGGATGTCTCTGACATTGAGGCCTCGAAAGAAGCTTACAAGCTCTCACTACTGCCATCAGTGTCATGCATGAATGTTTTGAGCCTATTAAAGATCCTCGTACAGGGAGAGATCTAGTTGAAAATGTTATTTTCTGTAGAGGGTGAGTTATTCTTACTACTTCACTAGCTATCTTTACAGCCTTCTTTATATTTGAATTGTGTTTATGCATATTTTTTAGTGCATGTTAGCTTTATATGGCAATGAACTAAACATCACATCTGTTCTAGAATGAATAATTTCTGTTATTCTATTGTTTCCTTAGTAGCCTAGTGCATTTTGTATGGGTTTTCAATTTGTTTTATTTAAAATTTATATCATGTGTTCCTTTCGTTAGAAATTTTAATTTCTAATTGATTCATATAATTTCAGTATTGATAATTGTTATCGTCGTACACACGGTGATGATTAGTGTAGTATCTAAGAGACAATTATCGGTGTAAATCCTCCGCGCTTTCGATTCAAGTAAAAATTTAAGTATTTTAGTGTGTTTTGTTATTTGAGTTAATGTCATAATAAAAGACATTTAATATTAGTAACTGTTATTTGAGTAAATGTCTTAATAAAAGACATTTAATATTAGTAACGGTTATATGACTAAATGTCTTAATAAAAGACATTTAATATTAGTAACTATGACTAAATGTCTTAATAAAAGACATTTAATATTAGTAACGGTTATATGAGTAAATGTCTTAATAAATAATATTTAATATTAGTATTCCTGCCTCTATATATATATATATGAAGGCATAGAAAAACACACAAATTTTCTAAAGAGGTGGCTTTGATTCCGTAAAGTCAAGAATCAATCATTCCTTATATCATTAAAGGGCGATTTTAAGTGTTACTTTATCTCAAGAGGAAAATATATATATATATATATATATATATATATATATATATATATATATATATATATATATATATATATATATATATATATATATATATATATATTACTGGGATATTCACTACATGATGGATTCTTCAAGTAAGTTTTTTCTTTTCATTTTCTGTAAACTATGCTATGATTGTTAAATTGGTTGATTTAATTGTTCTATTAGGATCCAAATTGTTAAATCGTTTCCGCAAATTTTCAACAATTTTGGTATAAGAGCCAAGTTTAATAGAAATCTTAATTACCAATTTAGTGGTTTATGAGAATTTGGGTATTTTCTTTCACTAAGTTAATTAGTTAATTGATATAAATTAACCTGCTTACAATTAACTTGGGTTTTTAATTTTGAATTAACATTTTGGTTGAATATTTGAATTGATAGTTTGGCATTCATCAGAAATTCAATTGTTCTCGACCAGGATTTTGAATAGTTTTATATATAAATGTTGCCGCTTGGTTTAATTCGACTCAATTATCGATTCAAATTGTGATGAAATCGACCAAGCCGTCCATCATCAATATGAGTAACCTATAATGCATGTCGTCTCGTAGAAAAGAATTGATATGCATGTGCATATATGACTTATGCAAATTTTAGAATTGTATATGCAAATCTTTTCTTTTCACATAAAAACCAATTTTAATAATGTAGATGTTATATATTATTATTTGAGCTTTAAGAAATAGGTTAATGAATTAAGAATAAAAGATATTAAAGAGTAGTCTTTTATATTATTAAACTTAATAATTTTAAGTTTATATGATTTAAATCTTTAATATTTTAGTGAGGCAAGTAATTAGTCACTTCAAAGTGGCTAACCTTGACATTTCATTAAATGATTTAAATAATATTTATAAATGTTTATTTACTATAGCATCAAAACATTACTTAAGAATAATAACATTTATAGTTATTTACATGTAGCTATACGACACCCAAAGGTAGATCTTACTCATGTTAATAACAATTAAAGTAGGTTATGGAACCTCATTTAATTAATATATAGTAAGCATCCAAAGATGACTTATATGCCAAATTAAATTTTGTGATTGACTTTATATATGTTATATGAATGATGCATATTTGGTGATTGTCAGTCAGGTTTAGATTTAGCCTAAAGGTGAATTTAAATACAATGTTTTGCATATATATTATAGTCTGAATTGTGGTTTAAATTCAAAGTAATTAATATGTGATGTAAATGTTTGCAGCTTATCTCTAATGTGGATCGCTAATGGTATCAAGTTTAATGGATGTAACCCGTGATGACTGGATCGAATATGTCAAGCTGGGAATGTTGGCCTTTTGGGACTGGTTCAGCTCTAGCTATAGATGAACTCACTAAACCGACCGATACTAGCTCGAGGCATGAAGAAAATGTGAGAATCGAGAGGTCAAACAGCTTATGATGAGCTTTCTTGCTCGTAAAGATAGCGCCTAATGTTAGTTTCCTTCCTGTTCTCAAGACTAATGAGGAATTTGTATTTGCAAATTAAGAAGGTGATTACACCTTATTATCGCGATAAAAATTATCATTGCCACTCTTATTAATGATTTATCTAATGTAGAGTACACCATAGCTCAAATAATGGAGGAACATATTACTCACATGCCGAATACCTACAACCGCTTTAAGAGCTGGATATGGATCTGGGTGGAGCGAGTGTTGGTTGAGTTTCTGTTGAAATCATGTAAGGGTGATGATTTCAAGCAATTTCAGAGAACTTACAACCAACTTAAGGAAAAATGGTCTCTTTTGGATACTAAGGCCATGCTCATGGCAAGAGGAGTAAGGCAAAGGAAGACCTTGGCACTAACCCTGCTTTACCCCGTTTATTATGAGAAATCAAATTGGTTCTAGTGGCCGCAAAGCTCCAAGTAAGAAATGGAAGAACAAGTGAAAGGAATTAGCTTAAGGTGCAGTCTTATAGAAAGGCAAGGAGAGGTTGAAAAGATTCTGAAATACTTCTTTGCAACAAACTGGCACACAAGAAGGCCGATCGCCAAAAGAGGAAGGCATGGTTTTGAAAAGAGAGGTATACATTTTGCTCGTATGCTTTGAATCAAACTGGACGAGGTTCTTCAATACTCGTGGCTTTTGACACCAGTCTCTAAATCCACTCATGTTTCTAATGTTATGTGGTTACCTAAACTTCCACCAAATGTCGGAAGTGAAAGCTTCATTTATGGGAAACAGATGAAAGCTAAATCAAGGTGTAGGACATATAGAATTTGTTAGATACTGCCACGCCTTGATCTAGAGAAGTGTTTATATATTCTCGATTGCTCTAGAAATCTTTGCTTATGTTTCTAGATCGATGTTTAGGATTTGATTTTAGGATCGACATGGTTGTTACCAGCATGGAACAAACTCAGGGTACCGGTCTGCCTGATACTTTATACTTGCTTCAATCAATTACTTTTGTTAATTCTCGCTGAATTTGATGTTAAATATGATGTTGGTATGAAAAGGAGGCACTTAATGAGTCCTTCCCACTTAATGCAATAAAGTCTGTCATCCAAAGAAAGGATTTTTAGACTAATTAAAAGCTTAAGTTTTGCTCAACTGATTTTAACATTGAATAATACTGTGGATTGCATTAAGGGTAAGAACTAAATACGTATCTCAAAACAAGCCGCTACAAGGAGTAGTGGATTACCTTGATTTAATACATATTGCATATTTGTGGTCCTTTCATACCATTCGGGCTGAGAGTGTATTTCATCACCTTCATCATATCACTCAGCACCCATCTTGCCTGTCGCATGAAAAGAACTCAATCTAAGCATAATGTCCCTTGAGACATTCATTTCAGAGGTTATGAGGAGACGCTAAATAGAAAGGTTAAGGTAATACGCTTCGACAGAGTGGTGAATATTGGTGGAAAGACATCTAAATTGACAAATTCCAGCCCATTTAAGAAACCTCGAGTCCAAGGGCATTCATGCTAAAGATAATGTCTTGACGCCACACCAAATGGCATAGCTTTAAAGGCGTAATCGTATTACTGATGGAAATGGTAAGGAGTATGGGTGAATGATAGTTCCACTGCTTCATTGTGGATGTATGCATTAAGGACAGCCGTGATACATATTAAATAGGTACCTAGTAAAGCAGCTCCTGAAGACACCTTATGAACTATATATCTAGGAAGCCTAGCTTCTACATCTTCACGTGTAAATACTGGTTTATGAGGATATATAATCCACATGAAAAGGCTGGACCTCAGCACCATTAGTGGTTATTTCCATTGATATCCTGGAAGGTCAAAAGGATATAGATTCTAATTCCCGTCCCAACCATATACGAGAATTCAGAGTCCGGAATGCTCGCTTCATTGAAATGGCAAGACAAAGGGGAGGAGCATTTGATGTGGAGATAAGAGAGTCATCATGGACCAAACCCATCAAATGATCCATCTCAAATTGAAGTTCCTATTATCAGAGCACGTACCTCTACAAGGCAAGGAACATGGAACAACAACAAATGGATGCTCCAAGACCAATTATGGATGCCATTGTTCTGGGAGAGAGGAAATGTTCGTTATTGAGCAAGTAGCACCTCAAGAAGAAATAAGATCAAGGAGGTCTACTAGAGAGAAAAGATCGCTATTTAATGACTATATAGTTTATGCACTTGAGCATGAAAGGATTGAGCATTGATAATGACCTTGGCCTCTTTCTTGACCAAGCCATGAGCTATAAAATTGATAAGTGGTTACATTGGCTATGATGAAGAGTTGGAACTATGGATGACAATAATGTTTGGGAAATGACTAATTACCGAAGGACTTAAAAGAGTCGGCTGTAAGTGGGCCCCAGACCAAGCTTAGACTCTATGGTACTGCCCAGAGGTATAGTGTTGTACTATCGCGCTGTTGGCACTCAAAAGGATGACATCGACTACAAATAGATTTCTCTCCGCTTCTAGAAAGGACTTTATGATTGTAATGGTCGTGGCTCATTTTGATCTTGAGCTCACCAAATGGATGTTAAAACGTCTTTCTCAATGGAGATTTGGAAGAAGAGGTATATATGGATCAACCTCTGTTTTGAATTCACAAGTAAAAGAAATCTGTACGAGGTTGGAAGAAATCAATCTTATGTTGATTTGGAAACAAGCTTCCACAATGGTAGATTCAAGTTTAATGACATCATTATTATATGGATTGCAGAAATGACTGTCGACCGTGCATCTACACGAAGGTCAAAGTTCATAATCCTCGTTGTATGTAGATGATATTCTTCTTCTTATTAGTGATCGTAGGTTGTGCATGATGTTAAGAAATTACCTTTCTAGTAACTTTGAAATAGAGATATGGGTGAGGCTTCCTATGTGATCGGGAATAAATGGCCGGGATAGATCTGAGGAATTTTGGGATATCTCAAAGGCTTACATCAACAAAGTTCTGAAAATTTAAGATGGAATCATGTTCACTTAGTCGGTTCCCATCAAAAAAGGAGACAATTTAAGTCTATCAATGTCCCAAAAACGATTTGAGCATAAAAATGGATAATATTCCTTATGCTTCTTTAGTTGGGGTTGATGTAATGCTGAGACTTATGTACTAGGCCGGATATAAGCTTTGCGGTCGGTATGTTGGGTCGTTATCAATCAAATCCCGGATTATTTCATTGGAGAGCTGCAAAGAAAGTTTTGAGGTACTTGCAAGGCACTAAGGATCACATGCTCACATATAGAAGAACTAGTAACCTTGAGATTGTTGGACTCGGACTCAGACTATGCCGGATGTAAGGATACCCGAAAGTCCACATTTGGCTATTTGTTCCTTCTAGGCGATCGGTTATCTCATGGAAGAGTGGTAAGCACTCTGTCATTGCTACTTCACTATGGTGAATTTATAGCATGCTTTGAGGCTACGGAGTTCAATCGTTATTAATTGCTTGTGATTTCTTTAATGGTTTAAGTATCATTGGTGCCATTGCTAAACAAATGAGGATTTATTGTGATAATCACGTGTAGCATTCTTCTCCCCAAGAATGATAAGAACTCTCCCAAGGGTGTAAGCATATGGATTTAAAAATTATCTATCACATCAAGAAAGATGTGCAAAAATCAGAGTTCAAATAGTGCACATTGGCACCCATGATATGATTGCGGATCCGTTGACTAAAGGACTAGCTCCTAAAACATTTATTAGCCATATTAGTAAAATGGGAGTAGTCGCGAAGTCCTTGTATATCGGATGATTGGTCATACATGTGCAGATTTATGTTTAACGCGTTTATGTTTTGTTGATACTCTAGATATCGATGTTTGTTTGGATTTGCTTATCTATGAATCATATTTGATTATGCATATTTTTATTATGATTATAGATATTAGGTCTTATTTAATACATTGTGGGATAAGGTATTTTCGGGTGTCTACTATCAAATTGTATTTGTTTGGTGAATTGACTTGTAATGATATGGAAGGAATCTAGGCGTTTGTCGGGCTAAATGTGGCCGCCATGATTCGGATCGGTTTGGATTCTTACAAGTTTTGACTTATATATAACATTTTACGTGGCTTCAAAGTTATGTTAATATGTTGTATACTAATGATAGTATATGAATCAAGTGGGAGAATGTTTAAATTTTAATTTCTAATTGATATATTTCAGTATTGATAATTGTTATCGCCCCATTGGTGATGATTAGTGTAGTATCTAAGAGACAATTATCGGGTGTAAATCCCTCCGTGCTGATTCGTTAAAATTTAAGTATTTTAGTGTGTTTTGTAATATTAGTAACTCTTCCTCTTCCTGCATTTAATATGAGTAAATGTCTTAATAAAATACATTTAATATTAGTAACTCTTCCTTTTCACTTGCTAATATGAGTAAATGTCTTAATAAAGACATTTTAATAATAACTCTTCTCTTCACACTTGCTATATATATATATATATATATATATATATATATATATATATATATATATATATATATAAAGGGAGCTTATAGAAAAAACTCTACGATTTCAAGGGGTTTGATTCAAAAGTCAGAATCAATCAAGTCCTTATATCATCAAGGGCGATTTTAGAATGTTACGGATAGGCATGGAAAAACATATATATAGTACCACATATTAATACATATTAATTACATCTCACATACATATAATATATATATATATATATATATATATATATATATATATATACTCACTATATATATATATATATATCGCTGCAAAAACATTCCACATCTCACATATTAATTACTTTGAATTTAAACCACAATTCAGACTATAATATATATACCAAAACATTGTATTTAAATTCACCTCTGGGCTAAATCTAAACACAACCAACAATCACCAAATATGTATCATTCATATAACATATATAAGGTCAATCACAAAATTTTCATATATATATATATAGAGGCAGAAATACTAATATTAAATATTATTTATTAAGACATTTACTCATATAACGGTTACTAATATTAAATGTCTTTTATTAATACATTTACTCAAATAACAGTTACTAATATTAAATGTCTTTTTTACTCAAATAACAAAACACACTAAAATACTTAAATTTTAACGAATCGGCACATGTCCCTACACCTTCAATTCTAGATTTCATCCTGTTTCCCATAAATAGAAAGCTTTCACTTTCCGGCATTTGGTGGAAGTTTAGGTAACCCTGCATAACATTAGAAACATGAGTGGTTGCTCCAGTGTCACCTTTTGTTGACAGGCTAATATCTGTGATTGTTAAATTAAGAAATCAACTTACAAGTTCTGCTGAAATGATACTACTAGTTAATAGGTTCTTTACTTCATGTTTTAAAAGTATATCCAGTATTTGCCCTTGTTTCTGCAAAAAGGACTTATTACTACAAACAACAACATTTCTTTAAAGTGCAGGAACGATGAAATATTTGAATGATAACAAAGTGCTAGATTTAATTGCATGGATATTGATTAAGTCAACCTATTATGTGATGAATATGGTTGGAAATAGAATCATACAAAATAATTCTACATTTCAAATTGTGAGGTCCTTTCATCTGTACATTTCAATTTATGAAATCCTTGATCTGAAGGGTTGACATTTAAGTGCATGAATGGGGATGCATTGCAATGCCGAGAAAATACGGTGGAAGCCTAATCTGAAGTAGAGCTCATTTTGATAGTATTGCTAGATGGATGCGCTGCTTATGACCCTGGGTTATGCACCATGATGTTATCTGTGACTATTTAGAGAGATGTTCCTGAAGTATGGATTTTTCTCATCACATTATGCTAACAATTAAAAGTGTTATCATTTGCAGGTCAGATCTCAAACGTCTAAACCGCCAAGGATTCTATACTGTGCTGCTGGAGAGAAATGATGCACTGATTAGTGTTGCTACCATTGGTATTTATGAGTTGCAGGTCTAATTTATATCTGCTTTCTTTTGGCTTATTGCTTATGTGGTAGTTTGACATTTATGTTTTTTTAAGGGTGCATGGAGAAAAGCTGGCGGAAATTCCACTCATCGGTACCCAATCACAATATCGTCGACTTGGAATGTGTCGGATATTAATAAATGAAATTGAAAGATGCCCTTGTTTATGTTTGAGTGCGCTAAATATATTTATGTTTGTTTGAACTGTTCATGGATCACCGGTATTGGTATTGCCTTTGATGTGTGTGATTATCTTGAACTATAGGAATGAAAATCAAGGCTAAGAAGATCAATGCATTGTTTCCTCATTCATGTAGAACTATTTGTTTCAGTTTATTTGCTCTGAGAATTAATATTAATAATACTCAGGATTAGGCAGAATAAATAGTTTACTTTTTGCATCTCATTTGTTGCACTCTTATGTGTGAATCAGTAATTAAGTTACAAAATTCACCAAACATAAGGCTTCCAAAGATTTTTGAATTTTAGAAAAATAAGACTGGCATTATTCTAATGGTGATCAAGATCCTAGATAAAACATTTTCTGTCTACAACCATTCTGGGAATTTGTGTGAAAGATATGGTCTGCTTCACCATTCGTAATTTGCTAATGCTTCAATCGACTTGAAAGCTATTTCTGGATCTGTTGTTAGGTTGTTAATTAATCAGACATTTTTTTATTGAGTGGCTCGTTTGTACTGTCTTGAGTAAATCTTACTTGACTGGAATTGTTTGAAATTAAATCTCTTATTGATTCATGCAAATGTTTTAGTCTAAAATTGCTAATATCACAAGATGATTCAGTTGAAATGTTATTTATCAATTTCTTGTAATTTAGCCTTATCAACGTGATTATATTAGATGTTTGACATGGTAAGATATTTGCTCTATTACAGAAAACTTCATGACTAGGTGGCTGGAATCGTCATACAATATTATCTGCAACTAGGGTGTTCCTTAGTAGGTTTGAATATGATAATTATAAAGCCAGGATAAATAAATAAACAAATGCCTTTGCAAGTCTAGGTGTAAGGAGGGCTGATTTTGCCCATGTGTTTAGAAACTTCTCCTATCTATTTCTGTCATGTCTTAACATATTTTTTCAATTTCTTAATATTTTTTTCTGCTTTGATTCTCCAGAAGCTCATGGAATTCGGAGTAGAGAGGCTGACATTGCCTGCTGCTCCTAATTAATGGTAGATACATGGATTCACTTCATTTGAACTTTTTCCAAGATGACGGGATTCTGAGAGACTAAGGTTTCTGGATTACACTCTCCTGGATTTCCAGGATGCAGTCATGTGCCAGAAATTGTTAATGAAGATTCCTTCAACAAATTCAAGCCAATCTACAGGTATATTTGCTATTTCTTCAGCTAACTTAATTAAGCGAAGAACATTCCGCTAACTTGCATGCATGCTCTTCTTATATTCCATTTTGCAGGACCCTGGTTAAAGCATAATATTGAGTTTGATGGGCATAGTCCTGAGTCTGAAGTTCTTCAAGCAGAACCAGTTGAGGAGGCTGCATTTGTATCGGAAGGAACGACAAAGTATGTCTCACCTCTAATTTCCTCTGTTCATGAAATTGAAAGTAATGGCTTAAATATTTTATTCATATGGAATATCTGTCACATGGTAATGCCTTAGGTCTGGAGGCAGATTAAAGAATGGGAGAATAACTTCCCATTTCAGAAATTGAACTTTCTTATGTGTGATTGAAATTATATTTGCCGTTATGCCAAAGTTTTCTTTTAGATTGATAGGGGCTTGTTCTATGATAAATAAGGAACATGTATTGTACTACAAATCAAAGATTTGAAGGCTTAAAATGGATGAGAGATGAGCTAAAGGCATTTGAAATCATAAAGTTGGATTCAAACCGTGGCAATTTGAGTTCAAGTAGGAGTCCGAATTTTGGTTGAAATCATAATATGAGTAAAGACCAGGATTGCTTGTCCTTAATGTAAATAGGTGTGGTTGGTGCCACAACCTATGAACGAGAGTTTGGGTAGGACTAGGACTGTTGGTTCCTAGTCAAAGCCGAAGTGATTAGTGCAACTTTTTTTTTTTTTTCCCCACCAAGGGTAAAGTTTCTTTTGAGCGGATCATGAATAAGATAGCACGCGGCTCTTGAAGGTTGGTTCAAGTGGTAAAGGGTTGGGGTGAGGTTATCGGAGATTCTAGGTTCAGGTCCCAATAGGGAAAAAAAAACATTTACATATCAGAGAAAATAAATGAGATAGCATGTGTTGTATTGTTATTTGAAGCATGTTCTATGCTCCTTCTAATCCCGCTTTAAAAACTTTGAATTGGTAATGGGAGTTATGCATTATGCAATGAGAAAAGGGAACTAACTTGCCACTTGTCTAGACTCCTCAGAGAACTATCATTCTTTCCAACGATAGATATTGTGCTCATGGACCTACTTATGATTATTCGGATTAGGTAATCCCCTTTCAGCATTCATTCTATTTTGTCGAAAAAAGGTGGTGGCTAAGACTAATACATGTTTTGCTCGAAATATGTAATTTTGGGGAATGATTTTGTTCAGTATTTATTATCATTTGCTGTCACCAATGCATTGATGTTAATGTTGATGTCAAGATGGTGGTACCAATGGATTCTCTTTGTATTGATTTGTAAAATCTTGGTGCTTAGATTATTATTGATCCTCTCCTCAATTACCTGTACATACCATAAAATTTTTCCCTGATACATTTCATCATTTTCCATTCATGCTTATTTATTTCTTAACATCTTTGCAGTGGAAAATGAGGCTCATTCGTTTCTTAAATGTTTTTGCACCAGTTGACTGAAATCCATTGTTCCCATTCTTCCTCATTTGAAGTCGCTGGATATGATACTAATAGTTGTGATATTTTTCAGCACTTTTTCAAGAAATGACTTTGATGGCAGCAAAAACACATCTTCTCCAGCAACAACCCAACTGTCTGATTTTGAATGGAGATTGAGCAAGCCAGCTAAACCATGTTCGTCGTTGTGATCACCATCCTTAAGCGAACCCTCTAGACTGTAGTGATCTTGATCATCATCCTTAAGCCAACCTCCTAAATCGTTCTCATTGTGATGATAATCATCCTTAAGCAAGCCCTCTAAACTGTATTCATCAATATTGTCATCTTTAAGCAAGAGCTCTAACATGTCTTCATCGATAACAATATTGATGAATACAGTTTAGAGGGCTTGCTTAAGGATGATTATCATCACAATGAGAACGATTTAGGAGGTTGGCTTAAGGATGATGATCAAGATCACTACAGTCTAGAGGGTTCGCTTAAGGATGGTGATCACAACGACGAACATGGTTTAGCTGGCTTGCTCAATCTCCATTCAAAATCAGACAGTTGGGTTGTTGCAGGAGAAGATGTGTTTTTGCTGCCATCAAAGTCATTTCTTGAAAAAGTGCTGAAAAATATCACAACTATCAATCACAACGACAAACTTGGTTTAGCTGGCTTGCTTAAGGATGACAATCATGAGACAAGCAGAGACAATGGTGATGGGCTAATAAAAGTGCTACAAAGCAAAGAAGAAATTTGGGTACAGAGATCTGTGGATTGTTTGTCTTGTAAATAATGGAGCTTCATATAATTTTGATGTATAGTTGGGAGAGTGGGGGTAATATGTAAATGCTATATACATGGCTTATTTTGAGGATCTGTTTTAAGTAATTTTGGGTATATATTTACAGCAAGAACCACACCCTTCATTCATGTGGTGTCCTTGTTAGAATCATCTCTCTGTATAAGGAAAGAGTTCTGAATCAATGGAGGTTCTTTTGTTTTATTAATCCTGCATGATGATAAGAACAAGGGTGGTGGGTTCCTCTGCAATGATCATGAGAGACACTTTTTTACTTTTTAGATTAAGATTAAGAAGGATGATTCTTTGATAAATAAGACTTTTCATACCTCTTTTTTAACTCCCAATGATGGCCCACTCTTTCTTCTTGTTCATTTCTGTGGCCTTTTTTTTTTTTTTTTTTGACAATTAAGCATTGTAGTAAATTTTCTTTCAATTATGTTGTCTAATGAAAATAAATAAAATATAAATAAAATCATTTTAAACTTACATATTTCTTAAAATTGACCAAACTCTTGGTTAAAAAACATTAAATGCCCTCAAATTTTTTGTGAATCTAATCTCTTATGTATTTTTTTTTTTTTTGAAAAATAACCGGGATAAAAATATCTTTCTCTATTTCATGTATTTATATTATCTTTAAAATAAAAGGTTATTTTTGTAAGAAAATAAGGAGGATATTTTTATCAAAATTAGACCAAAAATTGATGAAAGGTCATATTTAAAAAATTGAGCTTTCAAAAGGTCATTTAATAAAATCACCCTAAATTATTTAATTTTTACATTGATGAATTAAAATAAATAAAATGAGTAATGAAAATTTCCAGAAATTCAATTATAATAGAATCAATTTAAAAAACTTATACATTTAAAATTATTTTTATACTAATGAATTAAAATAAATAAAATAAGTTTTTTACAACTAAGCACTTGGTTTTAATATAGTAAACTGTGCCTCCTCACCTCCTGGATTAAAAATACTGCATTTAACTCTTTTTATTATCATTCACGTTGTTTCATTTTTTAGAATCAACCACAGCTCAATATTTGATTAAAAAATAGTACATTTGATTTAATTAAAAAAAAAGTATAATTATGTTCACATGATGATAATTTCAAATTTTTATTATTTTTATAAAATATAATTGAAATTACATTCTTAAACCAATTTATACTAAAAATAATTTTTGCTTTATATTTAAGTAGGTTTAATTAATTAATTAAGATAGGATGTTATAACTTATAACCATCATAAAATATATAATTATTTTTATAAAAATTAATAAATTATGCTCATCAGTCATCACTCACACATATTTATGCCACGTCACTCACACAAGTCATTCACATTAGCTGTAAGGGTCAATTAGTTCTCGCGCTTTTCGCGCCAAATGTGGGACCCAGCTAACCGTAGTTCCGTTTATTTTTTATTTTTTATTTTTTATCGTGGGAAAATTAATTAACCCTTTCTATTCAGATGGCTTGGCTATAAAAATGTAAAATAAATTATAAGAAGGGGTTTAAAATTTAAATTTATATTATTATAAGACTACGGTTAAAAATAGAATATAATTTTTAAAATTTAAAATGGGTTTCAAAATATAATTTAATTTTGAAAAAATTAATATTAAAATCTCGAACTAAACTTATTTTATATTTAAATTCCAAATAAAAAATTTATATTTTAAATATGATAATTTTTATAATTTAAACTTTCATTTTAATTATAGTTATAATATAAAAAACATGATAAAGGTTTGAAATATAAAAACAAAATTCTTGAAAATAACATATTTAAAATCAGACTTTTTAATCATAATTTAAATGAAAAATTCATAAAAATTCAGGATTTTAATACTAAATTTATCTTTATTTAAAAAAATTTAAAATGGGTATTTAATTTTTTTTTTCTTACTTTAGGAGGTGTTTGGCGGTTGGGTTGAATAAGGAAAGTCTGAGAAGCCAAACAGGGAGAAAAGAAATTTCCAAGCAGAGAGAGGTATATCTTAATATGATCATGATATTATCGTGGAGGGAATCTCATGAGCTCCAAAATGGCTGCGCGCGTCTCTCTTAAACGATTAGTTTTGCTCGAGTTATGCTATTTGATTCTATTCAATACTCAATTTCAATTGTGGCCATTTGAAGACTGGATTTTAAGGAGGAAGCATGGATTAAAATTTCGAATGTTCGGTCGAAATATGGCGAAATATGGATATCGGTGGCTGGCCGAGAAGCGAAATCAGTCATGGAAAATCGTTGAGGAAAATGGCTGGCGTCGGAAATTCGCGATATTTCGCGGAAATGCTCGGTATCGGGCCAGAAATTTGGTGAGTGAACGCGCAGCGGCGTGATTGTTTTTGCTTCAAAATATGAAGATATCAGGAAATATCGGTAAAATGTAGGAGATATATCAGAAATATCGGTAAAAATCATCGAAGATATATGAGATCTGTCGGTGATGCTCGGATATATCGGGATATATCAGTATATCCAAATAATAGGATTTGAAATCTAACGATCCAACGATTTATGGATTGATCGAGCGGTTTAAAGAGATCTACTTGGTCATATTTGCACCAAAAATTAATCCATGGCTATAATTAAATTACAAATATTTTTGACCATCAACGATTGTTTTGACCCCGTAAAAATCTATATAAATACCTTTAAAATCCCATTCAATTTGATCCACGAGATTCTCTCTACCAATATCAATCTTCATTTCACTCCAAAAAATTTTCTTTGTGATATCTGCTTAAATAATATATTAGTTTAATTTGATAGTTTATATGATTATTTCATATTTTAAATTAGTTAATTTAGTAATAATATATTAATAAATTAACATTTCATGTTAAATTAATTTTAAAATCCAAGTTATATATTAGTTAATATCATTGTATGCGTATTATAAATTTATATTATGTGAAGTTTTCATATTTTAAATTAGTTTAATTTAGTAATAATATATTAATAAATTAATTTTTGTATTAGTTAATATTTGAAGCGGCGTGTGGATGAGAGCCACGAATTTTCTATCGTGGAGTTGTAGATCTGAAGTCAAAGTGTTGTCGTGACATGTTCGATCTTATAATCGATATTATCGAACGCATGTATATTTGGTATAGTATTATCTAACTGCAAAAGAATGACATGTTCGATCAAGAATGACATGTTCATGACAAGAATGTCATGAACATGACATTTATTCATGACATGTCTTTACCAAGAATGACATGTTCGATCTATCCATCAAATGTTGCAATTGAGTCGCATGATGCGCGTTTGATTTAAGCTTCATTCTGATGTATATGTTTGATTATTAATGTCGTTTTACACTTTTAGAAAATATTTTTATGAATTTCAAAGTACTTTTTGGCCAATTTCGATATATCGATATTCATAAAAAATATCCACGATATCTCGATATATCCGATATATCCATAAAATGCAAATACAGATATAATATCCGCCGAAACCGATATTTCAGCGAGGAAGGGTGGCAAAAAGCTTTTTATTGGCAAAGAGGTTGAGGTATAATTATAACTCAGCCTTGGTTTTCGTTTCATCAAGGGTTGTTGTGGGGTTTATGAGGGTGTTATGAAAACCCTTTTTGGCTCGTGTGCGGCGCCTAGGAACCCGCTAGGCCGGCCACGCTTTCGATGCCTCCACAATTCTCTCGAACCTGGCGTACATGGCACTCCCCCAGCTTGTATTTTTTTAGCTACTAAAACACAAGACAATTTTGCAGCTCCCATCTGGGGCTCTATGCTTTTACGTGGATCTAACTCGAGTACATGAATTAACCCAGTGAGCGCGCGGACGGCTATATACCAGGGATGCTCGAGCGATCACGATACGATTATGACCCAAAGTCCTACTCTAACTCCTGGTCTCCCGATCCGGCCCAAGCCGGCCACGGTCCTTCAGCTCACAGGAGTCATTGAATGAAACTCCTATACGGCCCACGCAATTCCACGGGTACAAGGAGTCCTCCTTTAGAATTACGTCCGCCTAAGTCTTCCGCTGAGACCTTCCCGCTAGAGTCCAGCGCTTGGGAACTCACTTTAGGAAGTAGGAGTCCTTCCACTTTGGGGCCTTCCGCCTAGGAGTCCTTCATAGGACTCCTTAGAGGCTGCTCAGGAATCCTTGTTGCACTCGGATTAAGAGCTTCTTTGCCCCGAGGCTCACCTTATAGGTGATGACATTCCCCACACGATTCTGTTGCCTCGGTGCCACGCCTAGGCCCCCTCTAAGCGTGAATGCGGGCTGGCGACCAACGTACCCGTCCCGGTCGGATGCCTTGCCTTCCCTCGTAATGAGTGCTTGGCTCACGCTTTGTGCCTCGGACGCGGCGCCCCAGCCTTGCCTTGCTCGTTTTCCCTTAGGCGGGCCCATGGGGCCAAGGCGGCGCCCTCGTACGCGGGACTCGTGGTATCGATGAGGAGCTAACAAACCTCCCCACTAGAGGTATTCAACGTCTGTTAAACTTCCATCGTAGCATCTCAAGAGATCGATCTTCAAGCGCCATAATGCTAGCACCCACTTTCCCAACTTGCCTCAGCGACCGGCGTCCTTCAATAAATTAAGTATTCGGTCCACTTGTTCTTTTCGATTAAATGCCGCATCGCACCAGGATCGCTTTGCAGTCTCTTTCTTTGAACTCGACTCTAGCCATAGGCGGGTTCCTCTTTGCTTGCACTCTGTCCGGACTAGGATCACTGTGATAAGGCTTCAAAAGCTTACATGGAATGTCGAATTGGGCTTCAACCTCTCTGACAACCGGTTGTAGGCCACGTTCACCATCGCTTCCGCAATTTCAAAGGGTCCATCATATTTAGGAATCAAACCTCTGGCGCATATCTTCTTCGAGATGAGGTTAGCTTCAACGACCATCTCCCCTTGCTCCAAATTCGAGAGGGTCTCCTACCTCTGTCCATGCACTTCTTCATGCGTCTACTTGCTACTCTGAAATTTGTCTTTGACTTCATCAAGCAAATCTGCTGAGACTTTGCAAACTTGTCTTCCCTGCGTAAACTTGTATCGCCAGCCTGGGCTCACGCCATTTCCGTGTTGCTCGTAAGCGAACTGGGCCATTCAGGCGCACGTACCGAACCCGATTGCTACCTCAAAAGGGCTCATACCTGTGGCTGAACTTCGCTGCAGATTGTAGGACAACTGCGCCGGCTCTAGAAGTTCCAACCAATTTTTCTGAGAGGCTGTCACGAAGTGGCGCAAATACTCTTCTAGCATCTGATTCACTCTCTCTGTCTGACCATCAATCTGGAGTGGGTGATTCTGTACGAGAACTTGCATTCCCCTGTAATTTACATCTTTAATAGCTCAACCTTAAAACTCCGCCTCAGAACCGTATCTCGATCGCTTACTATGTCCTCAGGCATTCCAAAATGTTTCACAACATTGCTGAAGAAGATGCACGCTGCCCCTTCAACTGGACACTCACTCGGGGCTGGGATGAAAACAACGCATCGGGAGAACCCGTTTCACTACCACTAAACTGGACCAAGCCCCTACTGGAACCCACTCGATTAAGTCCATTGGATACACTCGCCATGGCTTCTCCGAATGGACAGGGTCAGAATAATCCCGCTCTCTTCCGCCTCGGTCTTGTCAACTTGACAAACATGGCATGTCTTGACATATGCTTCAGACGCCTTCCCTTCATCTTAGGCCAATGAAAAGACCGCGCCGCAATGCCAAAGTTCTTCCTCTCCTAGTGACTGTACCCATTTCCTCAGATCATGTGTTTCCTTCAAAGAATCCCGTCTTAGCTTGCTCGAAGGCACATATAGCTTCCCTCCTCTGAAGTAAAGCAACTCATTCTCGAGCCAGTATCGCCTCGTGGTGCCATCTTTCACCTGTTCTACCAGCTTTTGATACGTCGAGTCTTATGCAGCTTCAAGTATAACTCGCTGTTTGAAATCTGTCACAACTGAGCTCAACGATCCCACATAACTTGCAACTTCCTTCCTACTCAAAGCATCCGCCACTTGGTTGTGTCGACCCGACTTGTGAACCCACACAAAATCAAAGTCGGCTAAGAACTCTTGCCATCGAGCTTGCTTGGCAATAAGCTTCTTCTGAGTTGTGAAGAAGGTGTTGGCAACATTGTCTGTCACTACTACGAACCGAGTTCCCATCAAGTAGTGCTTCCAAGTCTCAAGGCAATGGATGACCGCAGTCATCTCTTTCTCATGGGCGTTGTACCTTTCCTCCGCTGCATTCAACTTCCGACTCTCAAACGCTATTGGATGCCCTCTTGCACCGAAGATCTAACTTGTGGCCCCGTCCGATGCATCCGTATGCACTTCAAACGACAACTCCATGTCGTGCCAAACCGCTCCGAGGTGATCGTATCTTTGAGCTTTTGGAAGGCAGCTTGGCACTCTGCATCCCATTCCCACTTCCTCTCAAAAGGCTCATGAGAGCACCGGCTATCTTGAATAGTCCAAAGATATAAATCTCCTCAGAGTAGTTTGTTAAGCCTAGAACGATCGGCTCGGGCTCACCTGGCCTGGCCGGCAATCTCGAATTGTCGCCACCTTCGCACCATCTCATCCTTATTCCCGACTTTGGAAATCAAATGACCCAAAAACTTGATCTCGGTCTGAGGAAACTCACACTTCTCTTTCTTGACATACAACCGGTTCCCCGCTCGCCTATCAAGCACCTTCTCAAGGCGACTCACGGATCTCGTAGTCGGGTCAGATCACTATGTCGTCCAAGTATACCACCACGAATGAATCCAGAAGCCGAATAGGACATCATTCATGAGGTTACAAATGTAGCGGAGCACATTAGGTCAAACCCCAAAAGGCATAACTAAAAATTCAAAACTTCCATACCCCCGTTACATGTGCTTCGCCTCGTCCCTTCAAATTAGCGCGCATCTCTCGCTAATATCCCGATCGCAAGTCTAGTTTGGTGAAGTACTTCGCCTTTGCCTAATCGACGTAATAGTTCAGCAGCCAAAGGTATCATATACTTGTTCTTGATCGTGACTTTATTCGGGGCTGGTTAATCCACACACATCCGAAGTCCCATCTTGCTTCTTCTGAAACAGCATCGGTGCTCCATACGGCGCTGAAAGATCGACTGCACTGCATCCAGCCAACCTCACAAATGCTTCCACAACTCTCTCAACTCTGGTGGAGTCATCCGATAAGGAGCTTGAGCAGGAGGTCTCGACCCTGGCACGAGCTCTATCTGATGATCCCTCTGCCTTCTCGATGGCATCTTATTTGGCAACTCGAGAGGCATAACATCGGCAAATCTCCTCAGTATGGGGGCTATGGCATCTGGCACTTCGACTTGCTTGTCCGGCTTGATCTCGATCATTTCCGTGACATATGTGTGCTCACCCTTCCTAAGGCCTTTCTCGAGCTGCAGGGCAGACAAGGTCTTCTCCCCTGAAGGTCTCTTAGGCAGCTTGCTGATGCCGGCCACAAAGCATGGCTGCTTCTCATCCATGATCAATAGTCCATTCAAGTGCGGCAACAAGGCTACCTTGGCTCTTTGGAAGAAATCGTTGCCTAATATAAAATCAAAATCATCCAAAGGAACACTAAGGAAGCTCCATCGCATCTTTCCAATCCCCCATCCGAATCGCACAGCTCTTCGCCATACCATGCGCCTTCGTGCTTGGATGTTTACGGCCAGCTTGCTGCCATCTTTAGCTAGCTTCAAACCAAGTCTGGTTGCCTCCTTTGTTGATACAACCAGGGTCGCCCACTGCTCTACCACGCACAATTTTCTGCCCTCCGGCCAAGAACTCCAACATACATCGCTCCCGTGAGTCACCTCGGCTCACGCATTGCATTCAACAACCAAGAGGGCTGGCTCCTCGCTGGGACCCCGGCCCGCTATCTTCCCGTCACGCCTGGGCGAGTGCATTGAGCTTCTCCTTCGGGGCAACTCGGCCGATGGCCCATCGCATAAAATATCCCGACGGTCGTAGCCAGGAAGAAGTCCCCTTCTCCCCCACTTTAGCCTGCATATCCTACGGCTTCTGCTAACCCTTGCCTCCACTCTTGGAGGTCTTTCCATCTGACTTCCAGTTCGACTCTTTGTTGTGGCCTTTCCCCTTTTGGGTGGGAGTAGAGGAAGAGGTCACTCAGCCTGGGATAGGTAGTCCGTTGGCCGCTTGACGGATTTAGAGGCAGTCTTGTATACCTTGCTCTCAACACCTGAGCCCATCCTTGCAACCTAACATGAAGTTGAATGAAATTTGTCGACTTCGACATGTCCTTGATGTCAAGGATCAACGAAGCAAACTTTCACATAGCCTCCGATCGAGCCCATTTGCTTTAGTTTCTTCGTGAGACTCGCCATCCACGTTGTATTTCAGCGGTAAGAACTCCATCCTTCGCCTCCTTTTCGCGATCCCGCCTTCGATCTTTGGTCGGGCCAACGCTGTTGTCGCCGCCGCTCGTCCGCCACCAAAGCTTTGCATCACCCGCCAAATACATAGTGGTTATCGCACTTGCTCACCCACCGGGGGTATTCGGAAAGCAAAGAATGAAATATCACTCCATGTCCCGAGGAAGCTCAAGTCTTGCGCTCGCGCACCACTAAAAGTCTTGGGCTCGTGCATCAAGACTTTGTAGAGGCTGGATCCTCACAGCCAGCCGGGCGTGCCCTACACCACCGTCCGCTCAGCTAGCCCACGATCTCCCCTCTAGAGATCCGATCCGCTCCGAACTCCTCATTACGGTTTGCATTCTGGCCATGGAATGACCCCATCCGTCTCAACTCGTTTCTGCCCTCATCGATTCACTGTGAGTCAAGGCCGAAGACGGCATCAAATGATCTGAGTCGAAAGGGTGAGTTCGCCCCCGCCATCGCGGCCTATCTCCGTCAAGCCTGACACTGGGTTCCTAGCCTTGACCTCTATCCTCACATCGCTCAGCAACAAGACAATAATATCCCCGCTAGTTGCCATCCTCGCTCGATACCAACCGTCACACGCCCTCTTGGCTTGTGTAAGGGCGCGGAACCCGCTAGGGCCAAATTTCGCTCAATGCCTCACAATTCTTCTTAACACAAGGCGCATCAGCACTTCTCCCTCAACTTGTATTTTATTAGCTACTAAAACACAAGACAATTTTGCAAAGGCTCCCACATCTCGGGGCTCTATGCTTTTCTATGTATCCAACTCCAGTATATTAACTTAATCCAAGTGGGCACGCAGGCCCTTTATATAGGATGCTCAAGGGCAATCTCGATACAAATATGACTAAGAGTCCTACTCTAACTCTAGTCTTCAATCCAGCCCGAAGCAGCCTGATCCTTCCCATCTGGGGTCTGGTGAATAAAGCTCATGCACGGCCACGCGATTTCCTAAGAGTGAGGTCCTCCCACAGCTTTGGGAGTCTCTGTCGCTAAGTGCTTCACTTTGAGAGACCTTCCCGCCTGAGTCCGGCCAGCTTGGGAGTCTTTCCCTCCTAGGGTGGGAGTCTTCGCTGGGGTCTTGCTGGGAGTCCTTCCGCTGGGACTCTTCATGGGACCTCGAATTTGTGAATCATTGTTGCGGATTGGAAGCTTGCAGCCCAAGGCTCTCTGCACATAAATTCTTGACATTCCCACAGTTCCATTTTGCCTCCAAGTGCCACGGGCCCTCTAAGTAGTGAGTCTGGTGACAGCCCGCCCATCGCGTCCGGTGATTCGCCGCACCGCCTCTGTGCGTGTAGCTCCGCTCCGGACACTTGTTTCTGACCTTGCCTTCCGTTTCCCTTAGGCGGGCCATGGGGCCAGGAAAGCCCTCATCTTGTACGGGACTCGTGTTATCTAGTGAGGGCTAACGCAGGGCTGTATGGATGAAAGTGGAGCTTACAGTACTTACCTCTTTAATCACATGAAAATCATATTTTAATGAGAAAGCGAAGGGCCAAGAATCATCTTACGCAGCCCGGCGTTGGGGATCTGAGAGAATAGTTTGACAGAACAAAATGAACCCGCCATTAAGAAATTTAACAAAATCTTCTAGCATATCACAATTGAAAAGCAAAGGTTAGTGTAGTGAAAAGAAGAGGGCATAATAGGCTGCATTGTTATTAAAACTCATTCACTTCAATGTTTGACACATTCCTATGGAAAAGATGGATTTGGAATTGGATTAATAGGTAACGAGTGAGCTGGGAATGTAAATGTCTACTTCTCAAAGTTGAATAATGAAGGGTCTAAGATTTGATGTAATAAAAGTCTAGATGGTACAGGTGTTGCGATCCAAGAGAAAGAGCCCGTTGAGTGCGCTTCCTAGTTAAATAAACAACTGAGAAGGACCATACTTTCTTGGTTGATAGACAACAGTACAGTGCACGAGGCGAAAGTACACTCTGTTAGTCAAAGGATCATCATCCGATAGCGAAGGGAGGATAGCACGTGATGGGATCAAATGCGGTTGTTCTTGAGAAGTGTTTAGTCTTAGCAGGTTTGAAGCTCACGTGGCAGCTCTTATGTGATTGGTACACTTGTGTGTTACTATTGGAAGATGGAAGTCTCTATTAGAATGCAAATGCAATGTCGTATATCCTTGGGAAAGGCCCAAAGGAATCGTGTAGCGGGAAGAGGAAGGTAAACATCACTACTAAAGAATGACTACATTTGTTTTGTTTGTCCTTGCTGGTGGCGTTTAAGTCTATCAGAGCCAGTGTCCGTCCTCGTTCCATAAGGGTGCCTTGGTTTGAAGGTAGGTTTCTTTCCACTTTTCCCTTTATCTTGTTTCTATTTACAGAATATTATAGAGAATTTTTAAAGATGTTACTCATCTTCATTTTTATTTATTTTATTCATCCATTTCTTGCTTTTTAGACACTTCACCGGTGGTAGTTTTGCCCATCACATTGTTGTGGAATTTGTGGTGAAAACAAATTTTATGGAGACAGTGAACAGGATGATGTTGTTTTCAGTTGTTACCAATGTGAACATAAATGTAAGTTTTATTTCTGTTTATGGTACTTCTATATATGAATGTGCATTTGCTTATATGGATATGCTCATTTAAAATGTTTGTGGTTACTTATTTCACAACCTTATCACCAGAGATCATAATAACGTTGCCTAAGGAAATGGGGCATATTGGTTGGAAATATCCCAATGGAACTTGGTTTCACGATGCTTGATGTAAGGTATGCATGATCCATCTACAGTACATTAGTTGATGATAATTTTTTATTTATTGTCATCTCATAATGGATGTCAAGAACATCTTTTTGATTTAATGACGTAGAAAAGCACTCCATCTCCCATGGTAGATATCTCATTAAAAGAAGAAGGGTCCCCGCGATTACGACTCCTAATTATCCTCCCAATATTGAATTGTAAGGAAGAAGATTTCTGATAGGGAAGATGTCGTATCGCGAACTCAGCAGGAAAGTCATCGTGATCACCCGCGACTAAATGCGGAACAATTCCACGAAGAAGGTCACGCGTCGCAGAAGCCATCATGATGAAGTCTCTTTCCCTTTCTTGAAAAATGCAACAGCCATAGGAGGTGGCTGACATTTCCCGAACCACCCCCTTTATGTCTTGGGTTGTTATGTCGATCAGGCGAAGCCGGACGGCCCGGCGACTCGACAAGCTCCGGCCGGTATCGGTGACGGCACCATCGAGTTCGTGTAGTCACGTAGGCATTGTTTCGCCTGAATAAACCGACTTCTGGATCTTGTGGTTTTGAGATGAAATAAAGTAGGAGCGAGCCAACCCTCAGGATGTAAGATGAGCGTGGCGTGATGACGGTGAACAACGAAGAGCGTTTGGCGGTAGCCCCTCTCGAGACACTGATGCCAGCGGCGGATGGAGACCCTGCGATACAGACAACGGTAGCTTGCTAAGGAGTTGAGGAACTCACCAAAATATTCTGATTGCCACGGGGCTCGCGATCCACCTTGACCGAATACGCCCGAGAGATGACACCGGAACCCGAGCATCAGCGAAGGGAAGGAGAAAATAGCCGGACTAGGGCGTGACCTACGGACCCACTGAGTGATGGTCACGACGGGGCGCAGGGTAGGAGCAGCGGCGGCAGTCCCAGTCCTGCCCCGGCTGAAAGGGGGCACGATCTTAGAACAAAGGTTTGAGAGCATCTGATGAGGCTCGACCTCATAAAGAAATTAAAATTTTGGGTTTCTTAGTATCAATGGACCTTTGCAGTACAACCGGTGGAATCCTATTCACGATGAGGTTTGCACTTCCCTCTCGTGAGAGTTCGAGAATCGCCGGTCGGTTTCGAGTGGACAAAGACCCGTAGACCACCTTGCACCTTAGAATCGGATGGAGCGCGGATATTAGACCGTGAGATGCAAAGCCTTTTCCATCACGTTTAAGGGCTTGGCCTTGGCATGGTTCAACGAGCTCCATGCGTCTCCCGATCTCATCCATTTAAAAGAACTCTCCATTGCTTTTTAGGTGTCCCATTTCACACGCCCAGGCAGGATAATAAAAATGACTACTCCTATTTTGACCCACCATAAACCGGCTGTAAAAAACGCCTGGGAGTCCCTAAGTCCGAGGTTCAGTCATTGAGGGTAGACATTCGGATGAAAGTTAGCATGCAGCCTTTATGGCCGTGGGCATACGGTCAGAAGATCGATGTTCTTTAGAAGACCACGGTGACATGTGGAGTGCTCGCTAAGAAGAAAAGTACATCAACGTGAGAAGGCCCTTTTATCTGCGGGAAATCTTCACGAAAAGAAAAAGCGGACGAGAAAAAGAGTCGAAGTCCACGGTCTAGAGAGAAAAGGTCTCATGACCAGGCTAGGAAGATGAGGTGATTCCCTGAGAAGGAAAGCGTCAGAAATCATGCAGTCGCCTGGTAGGTCGGCGAACTTGCCTCGGCCGGTTCCGCGCCGGTAGCCTCGGTGTCCCAAATCTAGCAGGAAGCCAACCACAGAGATTCTTGCATGGCCCCTCGGATGAGGTGGACGAGCGAGGAATACGACCCGAAATGCGTGATTCGGAAAGACCATGATGTCGCCTTTGATGATTGCATTTAGTTGAGGAAAGAAATCGAATACTTGATCGAACAAGGGCATCCTATAATAGATTACATAGCCCCAGATCGCGATCAGGCGCCCTCGCCACCTCGCGGTAGAGCTCCTGCAAACATTATGACCCTTAGAGTAGCGTGATTTCACGGGAGTTCGCGGTGGAGAATCCGAGTTCGAGCGGGCTCACCTACCCAGCATCAAATGGGAGAAATGGCTGGAGGTACAAAGTAGTGTCCGAAATCTCCTCATTTGGATACTACCGTGCCTTCTCGGATTACGACATGGGTGCCATTATCGTGGTATTTTAGTGATAAGGTCCGCTCGTGGCTGACAAGGCGGTGCATAGGGTTCGGTGACAGCGGGAGTTTAGCGGACATCATATTTACGTCAGCATTTGACAAGATGGGTATAAGAAGGGAGAAGCTGGAACTAGTGAGTGCCCTTGTGGGATTTTAGGAAAAGTCTGCCACTTAGGTCTGACCAATGGTACTCACCTTAAATCCCATATTAGCATAGCAGGTAAGGTTCCTCATAGTAGATGCTCCTCGGCGTACAATGATATGTTCTTGGGCAGCCACTTCTCTCGATGGCACAAAGATCGTCTCCTCGCCTATCATATGGTTATCAGGTTCGATAGAGATAGGTAGGGTGGTTCGAGGAGACCAGCGGGTAGCCAGGGAATGCTACTCGGCGTCAATAAGCAAACCATAAAAGTGTCCATAATGGATGAAGCTTAACGACACTTAAGAGACAAAGCGGACACGACCGGCAGCACCTCGAGAAGAGCTTGAAGGCTTATTCAGCTCGGCAACTGCCCGGACCACCTGCTACATCAGTCAGTGAGTGAAGACATCAAAGATCGCCTCATTATTTTTGAGGAAGCGAGAGGTATTTGCTTGAAACGAAGGACATGGGAGTATTAACCCCACGGTTATCACCCACATGTTGAAGTGATCCTTACCAGGCTTCGTCAAATAAGAAGGAGGAGCTTTGCAGAGCGATCGCCGAAGGCGATAAACTCCTCCAGCTGAGCTATTTGAAATGAGCTTACTCATTGGTTGGCAATGTAGTCCTTGTTAAAAGGCAAATGGAAAGTGGCGACTCTGCATTGACTTCTTGGCGTTAAGGCCTGCCAAAATGGCTTTCCCCAGCCGGATCGACCTCATGAGTGGGCTGTGCGCGGCGACTCCTCGGCTTCATAGAGCGCTTTCTGCATTTCGATGATTCGGGATGGATGGCTGACCGGGAGAAGACCTCCTTCGTGGTAGGACAGGGGCGTACTATCAATTAATGCCTTTGGGTTTGAAGACGCGGGGGCCACATCGAGTTAGTAAGCAGATGTTCGAGAAGCGGATCAGGCATCCATGAGTATACTTAGATGACATCTTGGTGAAGTCGGTTAAGGCAAAGCCCGCCGACCACCTAATAAACATTCCAGATCTCGGGACTACAAGATGAAGTTAAATACAAAGTGTGCCTTAGTCTCGAAAATTCTTGGTTTGTCCTCATGGCCCAGAGGAATGGCGAATCGAAAAGAAAGAAATAAAGCGTGCTTTCGACATCGATGCTTTGACACCAAGAAATTCAGCCTTATTTGAATAGTTCTTGAGCACATGTCTCGGTCCAGACAAATGCCAGCCATTCTTTGGTTAAAAGGCCTTTCCTTTAGGATACTGTCTGAAGGCGTTCTCGGCATTAAAAACTTACCTAAGCTCCCCCCCTATCCTGGTAAGCCCCTCCGAGGGAGAACTCCTTACACTCTACTTAGTTGTTTCAAACTTCTTGACTAGTGCCGCCATGGTTAGGGAGCGAGATAGAGTCTGGCAATGGTCTATTACTCTGGCTGAGCCTTATGGGGGGCATCGAGGAAGATATCAGAGATGGAAAAATAATCTTAGCGTTAATAGCCATTGCCCGAGCTTGACCATACTTCAGGGCTCACACCATGAAATCCCGGGCCATAACACCCAATGAAGAGAAAGTACTACACTTAAGCCCGAGGACCTCGAGGAAGGTTGACAAAATGGGCCATGGTACCTGGCGAGTTTGATATCGGTCTATAAGCTTAGGCGGCTTGATGGTGGTGTGGACTTAGTAATCGAGTTTACTTGACCACCTTAGGAAGCCACCGGCTAACACCCGACCTTCCGTGTGGAAGCGTCGGTCGATGGGCGCCCGATGCTCGAGGCGGTACGAGCCTGATTCGACTTCCCGGAAGAGTCGATGTGAATATGCGCACCAGTTAGTTCTGGCTCTGATAATGAAGTGAATATGAGGCCGTCATCGGTGGAAGCAACCTCGCCCGCCAGCGGAAGTTGACAATTCTGGGTATGCAATGATTCCCCCGGTGGTGGTGGAGCGGGATGAAGATTCCTCTGAAGCGAAAAGATGATCCTTTATCTAAAAGGTGCGGTTTTCAGTTAGATGGTTCGGTCGAACATGTCACAGGCGGGAATTCGCGGCGGGCATACATTTAAGCTAAACGGCATGTGAAGGACTTGAATGACGGGTACCCGGTCAGGCACCTCTGGAACCTTGATGCGCGTCGATAGCGGCAATCCTCGATAATAATGGCATCCAGTGGATGGACCACAGTGCGGGACGTATCTGTTGAGCGGTACACTGCAGTAATCAGATGGCGTCTAATGGGAGCCGGATCCAGCGGTCGTTCTTTACGAAAGGAACCCTTTACAAGCGGAACTTTAGCACCCTCTCGAAATGCATAGGAAAGGAATGACTATGCTTAGGAAGTACCACGAAGGCATGCGGCCAATGTGTCAGGCTGAACTTTGTGAGGAAAAATCCGCCCAGGCGAGGATGTGTGGCCCCTGATGCTCAAAGCCGCCGGAACTAGTCGAGAAGGTGAAAAATGCGTAAAGGCATGTCAGGCCTCGCCACGTCTCCCCATGGGAACGGCTGACCTCGATCATAAGCCCGTAGCCTTTTTAGCAGTGGGGATTAGACATACTCGGGTCCCTACCCATTGGAAGAGGTTAGTGCAAATTCACCATTGTAAGAGTAGACTATGACAGACCCCCTTCCTAGTGACGGGGAAATCTGCGACTCCACGATGGCCTCCCGGTGACTAAAGCAGTGACAAGTTTTCATGAAACTAAAGCCTAGATTTAAAAAAGTTGCTGAAGCGTATTTGGAAACGTGGGTTATAAAATTTTTTTACTTTTCTATCAAATCACACCTTTAAGTTTACTTGAATTCGACGGCCTGCTTATTTGCCACGATCTGGTCAAGCCCAAAATACAAAATCACTGTATAAAAAAATACCTCGATGTTTCCAAATGTCCAAATGACAATAAAGGACCTCTGGTCCTCATCAAAAAATATAAGATAAGGATCAATCGACATAATTTTGCCATGACCTGTTTTACTCCAAAACCATGCATGCATATTTTATAAGCGATATTTACATATACAAAATGCCACATTTTTAACTTTTACTATTTTAATTTACACCTTATCTTATATATATAATCCACACTTTAGCGTCTAGGCGAGGATTACGGAAAGGTCTTTATTTCAACACACACTGGAAAATTATTTTAAAAAGCGACAGCTAGCCGAGCCAAGCGGGGCTCAGTGCGTCTTATAAGTTCCCAAATGTTCTTGTCATTGTATGTACCTCCCAATATGAAAATCTGTACATAAATGATTGTAAAACTATTTATAGAAAGCGAGTTTGCTATGAAAACCATTTACAGCGTGCTAAAAACTATTTCTTTGCTGGCGAAAACTATTTATAGCTGCTGAAAACTCATTTTCGATCAATTAGTTAATATGCGAAAGTGCTATGCGATCAAGTACCAACCAACGTGGCCCATTTCTACAAAATACCCTAGACGTGATGCCACGGAACGAGACTGGCATGTTGAGTATTTCTCGGAAAACTACTCGGCTAAGATAATTAGGTGAACACGGCCGGGATCTACCATCTGCATAATGGAACCCGGAACCAAAATGCCGGTGATGGAACCTCGGAACCAACACCTCATCGCTATGTCTTTTAAGTCATGCGCTAACTTCTCCAGATATGAGAGGAGACTCACTATATATTCTAGATCTAACCCCCGATTGCCGACCAGGCAATATAGTTAGTCATAATATCTCATAACCTTGCCAACCTGTCAAAATACATCCCCCGGCCAGACGGGCGTACCTTCACCACAGGGGTTTTTGCCCCTAAACCAGGCCAAAGCCCCATTTCTTAAATACTGAAATCGAACTTTTCTATTGAGTATAACAAATGGGAGGTAAAAAAAATGCTTTATAAATTTATATTTTCAAAGCACTTTACAAACTTGTAATTTAAACACTTTCGTTTTAGAAAAGAATTTTGAGTACTCACCTTTTTCTCGACTAATTTCTTTCCAATCTTGTCAGCCTTCTGGAGTGCGTCGAATACTTTCCAAATATTTTCTATGATTGATTTCAAAATTACGAAAAATGCCCTCGGTTTAACGTTTTAACCATAAAACATACAGGGGCTTTCAAAGTGACTATATCGAGCAGACCGATTTTAACAAAACTTTACGTGCTAGTCCCGATTCGATGGACATCGATAATATGACGAAATTGGCCAAAATGTCCGCATTAAATGCCCCCATAAAAACTATCTGTTTTGAGTCAACTTTGACTCAGCGGACTTTCCATAGAGTCTAAAAATACGAAGCAGTTCTGAAAATTCTGTCCAGAGCTTGTGACTACACTCTGAAATTTCAACGTATCGAAAATAGTCGAGCGAATTTTATTTCTTTTCAATTCACTTAATTTAAATGAACTTTAACTCACGTAGCCCTTTTGACTTAAGGATTTTTAAATAAAAATGTCGTCCACGAGAGATCCCAGCGACATCACCAGGAGAAAATCGTAAAATATTATAGTATCTCGAGAATTTAGCGAAACTTTTAAGGTCACTGAAACTAGAGCAATTGCTTGACACTTGATCAGTTTCATCATCAGAGATCTAGAGATTTTCTAAGCTTTACGAACCATTTTGGTAATTTGTATTATTATTATCCTTTTAAAATTCCATAATTGAATTTCCACCTCTCATTTCCTTAATTGCAAAGTGCCACAATTCTTCCGAAAACTTTATAATTTCACCCTTAAAAACTGACGTTCAAAAATTCTATTATGACACTAAAATAATTAAGAAAGCCCTTGGTGCACCTGCTGGTTACATCTGTCGCATCGGAGACGGGCGTTCTAATCCTCCATCCTTTAAGACATTTAAGTCCTCGAAATGAACAAAACTAACATAAAGAGGATGCATGGTTGAAAACAGCGAGGATGAATTGCATCCCGAGCCTCGACTCCCATGTAGCCTCTTTAATCCATGATTCCGCTATAAAACTTTATTGAAATCAGCCTTATTGTGGCGACCCCGAGGCAGGCAGGCACGTTAAGAAATTAGAACGGCTCCAGGGGCCTTCGTTTTATTTCTTTTAAAGTCATTAATTAAATAACAGTTATCGTTTTATTAAATTTTAGTTTTCAAAAGTGTCATGACGGATCCCAGACTTGTCGATTAAGCGGAACAATGGAGCAGGAAGTTTACTCGAGCATTTTGTTATCTTAATATCAAAACATTTACATTTGTCTTATTCATTTTAGATTTGTAAATTCGAAGCATTTCATTTTAGACATGGCCATAAGCATTTACAATTAACAAGATTCATAATATTTACATTTAACAAAATGCCTTTACAAAATAAAGTCCGAAGTTCATTGTTTACAAAATGTCAATGTTTGAAAGAAATGGAGTAATCATATGACGAGCATACTCGTAATTCGCCGCTATTTCTACGAGCTCCTCGATCTTGGGTCTTGCTTAGATGTCTATCATTCGGTACTGCTGGGTGATAAAAACAATACGCTAAGCATTTCAATACTTAGTGGTTACATAAATTCTGTATTCCATTTTTACGTTCATATAAATCATGCATATATCAAAACTATTGCCTTTATACAATATGGTGTAATGTAAAGATACATAAGTAAACCCTTTTCCAATACCTCGTTTCCTTTTTTGGTTTGTGATCCCATATGGCTACTTAGTCGACATCAGCCAGTTCGATTGTTGAATCTGCACATTTGTCACTTCATTAGTAATGTGGTATGCGTCAATAATACCGAATCTGCATGCGACTACTCGAATTCCGACGGTTCACGGCCAGATTGATTCAAGAAATTGGAATGCATCGCATTTATCGATGATGATATGATTTCGCATTAATGGTCGGTTACCTTGTTGTGGTGAGTTGGTGAATTCCATCATGTTGGTCATTCAATAAAGCGGTTCAAATCAATTTACTTTTATCTGATAAATTAAACATGGCTTCAGGCCCTGCATTCATGACAATATTTATCGGCGTTTCAAATACTAATCATTCGAATCAGCATATATGTATATGTAGCAAATAGAACAAATATGAAAGCCAAAGGAGCGAATAAGAACAAACTAGAATGAAGGCAATTCAGAACAGACTAATTAGCCGTTAGTTTCTTTCTCGGTGTCGATCCCTGGGCGATTGTCAAATTCTGTATGCACAGTCAAATCTGATTCATTCACTCTTGGTAGTTATGCAAAATAATCGTACTATTAGTTCGCACACCTCGACTTCATTGTGATACCGCTTTTGACTTAGACTCATTCTTATTCCTCTATGAGTCTACTTTACTTAAGTGGAATCATTCAATCGGATTATCAAACTAAAGTTATGGCATTTCCATTTTAGCTAAGTCGATTCTGAGTGCCCTCAGGACTGGTAATTATTACTCATTTTCAGGGTCTGACTTCATATTTTGACTCTAGGTCTTTGTCATTTAAAAGCTAAGGTGCTTCAAGGTTCTATTCCAGCTGGAATCACCCAGGTCGAGCAGAAACTCACCAAGTAGTTAAACAACCGGACTACTCTATGTTCAAAGCTGGAACCAGAATTTGGCTTGCACATGACCCCACTTTGAGAGAATTTATAGGCCAGTTAGGATCAGAATTTGAGCATTCTGCCTTCTGCAAGTTTGGTTCTCCTTGAAGTCTATTTGCCCGCCACTTGAATCACTCAGGCTTGGGATAAGAAATGAGGAAGTTATGGCCAGAATACGAAAACTGGTCAGAGCAGGGAAGAGAACGAACAAGTCCTGGTAGGACCAGCGGTCTGGGTAGGACTTGAGGCATGACCGAGACAAGAGTTCTACGGTGGGACTTAACTCCCTACCGGTGGGGACTCTCCAGTGCCCAGAATGTGTGTATTCTCACATTTTCCATATGTTTCAACTCAGTCAACTCCTGCTCCACCTCATAAATACTTCAAGACCACTTCAAATTCATCTTATGATCTCTTTTCTACTCAATTTAACATTCAATCCTTCTCTCATTTCAAAGACCTATCATGAATTTCTTCAAAACCATTCTAATATGGGTCTTAACCTTACACCTTCCAAATACAGTTTATTAGGGTTTGTTCTAACCGACCCTTTCTTTGCAATTAAGCTAGTAAATCAAACCTTAGGGAGGATTCATGTCTTGTACATTTTGGGGCTTGACCCACAACACCTCAACAAGTTAAGGGTTTGCGTGATCTCTTCCACAAAAACCCTAGACAAAGGAGGATCAATTCTCCTTCTAAAACCCTAGGAATCCAAAATATATTGATTCTAAGACAACATACCTTGGTTTTGATCTTCCTCCCCTCCTTAACTGCTTAACATCTTCTTCCTCTTGTTTTCTTTGCTCTCTTTCTCTCACACGTTTTGGCTAGAGGCGAATGGAATAAATGCATTTAGCTTTGGTTTCTTTAATAACAACTTTTCATAATTTGCAACTAGCCCACAACTCTTTAATTTTGCAATTCAACTTGTTTTAATTCTATTGTGGCCCATCCCTCTACTCCAGCTTAACTGATATTTATATCCCTTATGGAAATTTAAATTTTATCCTTGTTTTGGTGCTCAATTTTGGTTCACTAAATTTGCTATTTCATAATTTGTCAATTTACATCACTTTTCGGGAAAAACCAGTTTTGCCCGATTCATACCAGAATATATAATAAAATTGTGCAAAGATTCTAGGGTATTTTGGGGCATTACACTTATTGACCAAAAAATACGCTCTTTGCGATCCACTATCTGCATTGGTAGCTCCTTATAGGTCGAAATTATCCCTTTAGTTCTCTTGGTGATCTCTGCGAGATTACATAGAGAGGGACTTTGGAATGTACTTGAACATGGATACATAAACACATTATGAACCTTAGGCAGAGCTCACGGAGGAAGGTCTGAGAAATCTGTATGCTCTTGGTCCCAATATGGCAATAATCTCATATGGCCCTATGTATACGGGCCTCGACTTTAAAAACTTCTTCAATCGGGGCACTGCTAAAAACTTTAGGAAGACCTTATACGCCTACAGCAAGCGTAGATCCCTACGGCGTTTGTCCGCATGCTAACTTTTAATGCATCACAGCTATCTTGGAGTACATCTCAGGACCAATGCGGATCTTATCTAAGGTAATCTGTACTAACTGCGGGCCTATAGGTCTCCTCTCTCCTACTTCATCCCGACGCAGAAGTACAACACTTAGACGTACAATCTTTCAAATGGAGCCATGCACATGCTGGATTGATAAGCGTGTGTAGGAGAACTCCATCGGAGATAATCATTATCAGCTTCCCCTTAAACTCTATCATGCTCTAAACGCCATCCTCTAGTGCGAATAGTTTCTCTCTGGCGACCATACGATCACGAGGATGAAAAAGACGTGCTAAAGTGTAATCGAGTCCCACGCTGGCATCCTGGCAAGCTAGATAGCCAAAATCTGGATGTGAATGCAGGTCTCGATGCAGAACTATCGATATAGGAACACCATGTAATCTAACTATCTCCTCCACATATAATTGGGCCAACTTGTCAGCTAGTCGTCATTGCTAGCCCCGGGGAGAAAATGCGCGGATTTCGTTGGTCATCACTTCCTCCTTCATATGGCATCGTGTTGTCTCAATTTCTCGAGGAAGCCAGATAACAAAATCCATAGTAATCTTATCCCACTTCCATCTACGAGGATCGGAGAAGGGTTGTATCTTTCTGCTTGAGGCTTACGGTGCTGCTGCCTTTACTGTGACGGGTTAGGCATCTGCATAGAAATGCGCAATTTCCCTTTTTCATGCCGCTTCCACGATAATGCTCCCTGAAATTATGATACATCTTGGTGCTACCGGGGTGCATGGCATATCTTGAAAGAGTGAGCCTCTTCCGCGGTTTGCCACAGTTCACCTATTTCAGGTACACACATTCAACTCCCTCTAACTATTACACCATCGTCTACGATCTGGAACTACGGTTTCCCTACCACTCTCCCGATCTACGCATGACTTAATCATCCTCGAAACACACTTGACCTTCCTTGATCGATCCACGAGGGCCAGACATAAAATGGTCTTGACAGTGTCCTTGTATCGGCTACTGCAAGCCCGAACTCCCGAAGATCTCAACTCTATCAACAATGGGAATATACCGTCTGCGAGATAAGCATAGGAACCCTCCTGTTTGTTTCGGCAAGGGCATCGACCCTTTACGTGGCGCTTCCCAGGATGGTACTACATCGTGCAATCATAATCCTTAATCAACTCCAACCCGCGGCGCTACCTTAAGTTAAGCTTTTAGAGTGAATATCTGCGGGCTCTTATGATCGGTGCTGAATATCGTGAGGAACAGTATAGATAATGTCTCCCGGATCTTTAGGCGAAAACCCTTTATTAACTGGTTCTAAATCGTAAGATTAGGAGTAGTTGCGCACCGTCTTTCTTTAAGCGGCGGGAAGCATAAGCTATCCTCTACCATCTGCATCAAAACACACCACAACCCTTGTGCAGGCATCGCTGCATACCACATAAGCGAGTCCTTTCTTGTGGTAGTGCTATCTTGGAGTTATCGTCAATCTCTGTCTCAGCTCCTCAAAACTATGCTGGCAGGTATCTGACCACTCTAATTTCTTATCCTTTTTCAATAGATTGGTCAACGGGGTTGCTATCTTCGAAAATCCCCTCAGCAATTTCTGTAATAACACACGATTGAGAAGCTGGACTTGAAACAATTTTAGGCGGCTTTCCCGATTCCGCATAACCCCGATTTTACGAGGATCCACACTAATACCTTACGCGAAATGACATGACCAAGCTACTTTGTCCAACCATGCAGCGCCTTACTAAACTTGGCGTATCGCGGCGGCTCTCACAGAATCTACCATCTTGTCGGTCTTTCTGTGTTCCTCTGAGCCCACTGAGTACACCTAGAAGATATCATCAATGAATCTGATCTAAAACTTATCTAAATACGGATGAATACCCATCAAATCATGAAAAACCTTGGTGGGGCATTAGTCAATCCAAATGGCATCACTAGGAACTCGTAGTGGCCAGTATCTCGTGACGGTCTTAAACTTATCATTCTCTGGGACCCTCAATGATAGTAGCGACCTTAGGTCGATCTTAAAATTTTGAGATCCATGCAATTGGTCGAAGCGCTCATCTATACGAGGCCGGATGCGGTTGCGTATTGTCGCGGGTCGGTGTCTATAGTGCATACACAGTAGTAAGCTTCATTACTTTCTTATACAGAGAAGCGGAGCTCCCCATGGTGTGAGTCATTCGGATAAGAGCCCTTGTAGCAATTCCTTGATTATTGCCTTGATTCTTTCAACTCTGCTTGGCGCCATTCTATATGGAGGAATGGATATTGGCTCGGTCCACGGAATGCGATTCGATAGAACTCAATTTCTCTGATCGGGGGTAAACCTTAAATATCATCTGGAAAGACATCTGGAAACTCTTTGACTATGGGGATGTCTTCCAGTCGTGTCCCCTCTTGTCTCTATCCCACTTCTGAATGCAAATAACCCTAGCAACCTTTTTGAAGCATTTTTGAGGTGGTCATGGCATTAATGAGACCAGGGGCAATCTCTCTTCTAATTCCCCGAAATATCATGCCTGGTTCCTCTGGTCGAACCAATCTTACTTCTTTCTTATAGCAATATAAGGTGGCTCTATGCCTGGATTACCAGTCCATACCCAAGATTATATCGAAATCATGGATATCTAACACTATCAAGTCTGCTGGAAATTCATATTACGGATCACCGATACCTTTACTGAAAGCTTATCCTTTCGGATATCATAGTATCCCATTGGAGTACGAAACCACCATCTACGACCATCATGGTGGGACTTTATACGGTACCTCTCGGTGAATGAATGGCAGAATAAAATGAATGAGTGGCTCTGGGTCCGCAATCGTATGTCGTGATAAATCGCGAAATCATACGGTAATCCGCGTCGGTGATGCATCTGCCTCTGTGTGTGACATAAATACTCGGGCTGATCACGAGTACCACTCACGAATCGGCTAATCGAGAGTCTTTGCCCTGCTCTGCCTCCTGCGCCCCTCTGCGACCTACTGCCGGTCTTTATCTTGCCGCCTCTGCTGAACCACCCCTACCCGGCTATTGGGGCCGGTAGTGCACGGGGTAGATGCTCTTGTACCTGCCTACCTCGAAGGTCTCTGCTGACTACTAAGCGTGGACGGTCTTTGATAAAGGAAGTGACCTTCACGCCCGTAATGGAAACTTATCCACGTCATATTATTCATCCTACTTGACTCTCGAGATGCCTCCTCGACATGTAGGGCACGATGGAAAGATAGATACTGAGATACACACCTCTGGGGCTGCGGTGATCTAGCGGATCCCCCAGGGCACCAGATCTTTACTCCGTCCACGAGCCTCTGTAGGTCCACTTCTCTCTTTCTACTGCATTGACGGGTGCACAGTTGACTAGTCTTGGGAGCCTCTCTCTTCTTGTCGGCCGCCCACCCGGGTTGAGGTTGAAAGCGTCGCTTTCTACCCTTAGTGCTGACCTCAGGCTTTTCATAAACTTCTTTGCCTTGCTTTGCTTTTGTTGTATCCTAATGGCTCCACCGGAAACGTGTCTCTATCGTCTTTGGTGGAAGGACCTCGTGTCCACGTCACCTTTTCCGGTAATTATGGTGGAAAGACCTCATATTTAAATTATAATATAATAGCTAGAAAACCTTTATCTAACCATAAGTCACGTGCCTGCAGGTCGTCGGTACCATCATAAGTTTTAGCCCCTAATTTTAGAGCGCGTTCTATCATGCCCCTCTACTCTTCTGGAGGCTCCGTACTGACGGGTATTTGGCGTAACAATGCGTATGTGGCTGATCCTTCGTGTGAGAGTCACACTTGACACGAGTCTGCGGCCCTCGATGGTTCTGGCTGGGGAGCTGATTCATTGGAGCATTTCGAGGATCTGGGGTGCTCGACATGTCTCTCTGGTGGTGCCTCGGTCGGAGGGTCCTAGATCGACCTGAACCTCGTCCGGACATATCTTTGTAATTTCAAGATTAAAAGATTGATGTCACTTTTCAATAATTGATGCATGCGAGATTTAACAAAACAATATAGGTTGCGATGAAAAATCATTATTATAAAAAGCGATTCTATAGAATCTTGTGGAAAACGTCTGAAAAAGCAGGCCCGAACCTCGCCTAAGCTATCAAATACCAGCGGCGGACCGCTCCTGAGTAAGGAAATGCCGGCAACTCCACGGTAACCTCCGAAATGACGACTCGGTGACAAGTTACCATGGCTAAGCCGTTAAAGCTAGGCGTATTTGGAAGCGTGGGTTATAAACTTTTTTACTTTTCTATCAAAATCACACCTTTAGTTATGAATCGGCGTATAGCGCACGATTGGTGAAGCCCGAAATACAAAATCACCTGTATAAAAAATACACTCTCAATGTTTTCCAAATGTCCAACTACAACAATAAAGGACCTCTGGTCCTCATCAAAATATAAGATAAGGATCAATCCAACATAATTTTGTCGCAACCTATTTTTCTCAAAGCCCTTGGCCATATTTTATAACGATATTTATATAAATACCACATTTTACTTTACTATTTTTAATTTACCTTATCTTATATATAATCTGCAGCGTCTAGGGCTGAGGATTAGGAAGGTCTTTCGGCTTCTTTTGTTCTGGAAAATTATTTTAAAACGGCTTGCCCAGGCAAGCAGACTCGGTGAGTACTATAAGTTCTAAATGTTCTTTGTCTGTTTGTATGTACCTCCCAATATGAAAATACATTGCATAAATGATTGTAAAACTATTTATGAGAAAACTGAGTTTTTGCTATGAAAACCATTTACAGCGTGCTAAAAACTATTTATAACTGCTGGCTACATTACGAAAACTATTTGGCACAACAGCTATTGAACTATTTAACTCTTTGATTGTTTCGGTGGTGGTTAATATCTGAAAAGTGCTATCTTGGAAAAAAAAGTACCAACCACTTTGTGGCCCATTTACATGAAATACCTTAGACTTGAAGTGCCACGGAGACCTCGAAACGGCGTCGGTAGTGAACCTCGAACACTGCATTTAAGATGGTCAGGTGAACACGGCGGGATCTATATAACATAATGGAACCTCGGAACCAAAATGCTCGGTGATGGAACCTCGAACCAACACCTCATCGCTATGTACTAAGTCGACGCATAACTATATGAATGTGCAAAGAAGCGATTCAACATATATTCTAGATCTAACCCCAGATTGCAGACGGGCAATATAGTTAGTCATAATATCCATAACCTTGCCATACCTGTCAAAATATCAGCCCAGGAAATGAAATTTGTGCCATCCCCAGAAGTTTTGCAAACCAGGCCAAACTGTTTCTTAAATGCTGAAATCGAACTTTTCTATTGAGTATAACAAATGGGAGGTAAAAAAATGCTTTATAAATTTATATTTTCAGCGCTACAAACTGTAATTTAAACGCTTCGTTTTTAGAAAAGTTTTGAGTACTCACCTTTTTCTCGACTAATTTCTTTCAAATCTTGTCAAGCACTCTAGATTCGTCGGATGCTCAAATCGCCTACACAAATTCATTAGTGCGAAAATGCCCCTCGGTTGCGTTTAACCATAAAACATACACAAGGCTTTCAAAGTACTATATGAGGCAGAACTTCGATTCTAGCCAGGAAACTTACGTGTTGATCTCAGTGATATGGACATCGATAATATGATGTGAAATTGACCAAAATGTCCATACACATTAAATGCCCCATAAAAACTATCTGTTTTAGTCAGCTTTGACTCAGGGACTTTCTATAGAGTCTAAAAATACGAAACATTTCTGAAGTCAAATCAGGCTTGTCCAGGCTACACTCACGAAATTCGGCGAGGCGTAGAAATAGTCCGAAATTTTATTTCTTTTCAATTCATAATTTAAATGAACTTTTCAAATCCGTGCTTTTTGACTTCGAGATTTTTCGTAAAATATCGTCCACAGCGACTTATCACGGAAAATCGTAAAATATTATATTTGTCTCGAAATTTAGTAGCGAAACTTTTACGGGTCACTAGATTTTAAGTGGGCAGAATTTACTTGACCTTGATCCGGATTTCGTCATCCTAGATCTAAAAATTTTCTAAGCTTCCTGAACCATTTTGGTAATTTATTATTATTATTATCCTTTTAAATTCCATAATTGGAATTTCACCTCCACTTTCGCCAATTGCAAAAGTGCCCACGATTCTTTGAAAACTTTTAATTTCACCCTTAAAGCGACTTTAAAGAAATTCTATTGCCTTGCAATATTGGAAGCCCTTAACGAATGCACATGCGGTTTACACGCCATTACACCCTCTCAGACGGGGCGAATTCTGAGACTACTTCACCAAATGGGCAGAGGTAGAGCCATTGGCAGCAATCACCGAGCAAAAGGTATGCAGGCTTCGTTTTGCGATCCATGTCTGTAGGTTTGGAGTCAGCTCGGTGTCGATAATGGAATGCGATTCGACAACCCAAAATTAATGGGAATTTTGCTCTTCGAATCAAGAATTTTCTCACTAGTCCTCGACTCATTCGCAGTCTAATGGGAGAGAAAGTAGAAGTCAACATAAGGACTCTCGAGGAGGCAAACACGAAGACAGCTGGAAACCCAAGGGAAAATGGGTAGAATACATTCCCGAGGTACTATGGGCATACAGGACTACGCGCAAGTCCGCGACTCAAGAAACCCCGTTTGCTTTAGCATTTGGCACCGAGGTTGTAGCCCTTGTCGAGATCGGACTCGAGTCACCTAGGATCGAGTTCACAGACCCCAAGCTTAATGGCCGAATCTCTCAGGCTCGAATTTAAGTCTCCTGGAGGGGAAAAAGCGGAAACAGAGCTCTAAGGCCGCGTGGGGACTACCAACGGAAGACAACCCGCGATGCTACGATCGAAGGTGGGCCTAGGTTTTAAGCACGGTGCTAGTTCTCAGCGGCTTACTGCGAGGAAAGACCCGCTCACGGAAGCGGGACCCAATTGAGAGGGACCCTATGTCATATCACGGATAGTCCGACCTGGTAACTATGAACTTCAAACGGAATAAGAAGGGCGCACCTCCTCACGGAATGCGACACCTCAGCGATTTTTCCAATAGACTTTGGACTATATCTTTTAATAAAACACTCGAATTCTACTTTCATTAGACGCATTTTTGTGTTTTATTTTTGGCTTTCACTCTCGTAAATCATAAGAATGAACCGGGAGCTTAGTTTTTGGAGCAGACAGAAGGACTGGTGGCCCCTAACCTCAATAAGAGCCGCGCGGGGCACCGGATATTAAAAAGCCACCTGGCAGAAGTGCAGGAGCCGTGTGGCTCGGTTCGAAAGAGCCATGGGCTCGGTTTTTAGAGCCGGCCCGACTCGGCGAGGGCCGTAGCCACGACCTGTGGAGCCAGGAGCTCGGATGTTAAAGGCCCGTATTCCCGGAGTCGGAAGAACCATGCTTCCGGTTCAAAGAGCCACATGGAGCTCGGTTTTAAGAGCATTAGCTTAGAAGGCCGCATAGCCTTGACTTCAATAAGAGCCCAGGAGCTCGGATATTAAAGAGCCACGTAGCTCAGAGTCCGGAGGAGTCATGTAGTTCAATTTTTTAAGAGCTCAACAGCTCATCGGGCCGCATAGCCCTGACCTCAATGAGAACCCAGGAACTCGGATGTTAAAGAGCCACGTACCTTAGAGTCCGGAGGAGCCATGTAGCTCAGTTCAAAAGAGCCATGGAGCTCAGTTTTTAAGAGCCGGCGGCTCGGCCCGAGGCCATTAGCCACGACCTCAATAAGGCCCGAGCCGGCTCGAGATATTAAAGTATCACGTAGCTCGAAGTAAAATTAGCCATGTATCTCGGTTCAAAGAGACATGGGCTCGGTTTAAAAACCGAGCAGCTGGTGGTCGCGTAGCGACCTCGTGAGCCCGAGGAGCTCGGATGTTGAGAGCCCCGCGTAGCTTAGAGTGGGAGGAGCCATGCCAGCTCAGTTCAAAGAGCCATGGGCTCGATTTTAAGAGCCAGGCTGAAGGCCTTGCCCCTAACCTCGTAGGGAACCTAGAACTCGGATGACAAAACCCACGTAGCTCGAGTCGAAGGAGCGTGTAGCTAGTTCGAAAAACCATAGACTTAGTTTTTAAGAGCCGAGCTTAGTAGGCCACGTAGCCCTAACCTCAATGAGAACCAAGGAGCTTAGATGTTAAAGAGCCATGTAACCGAGTCCCGAAAGACCATATGGCCCGATTCGAAGAGCCGTGATTCGGTTTCTAAGAGCCCGACTAACAGCGTTAGGGTCGCATAGGCCCACTTGCAACAAAAATCATAGAGTTCAGTTTATTACATAGCTCGGGTCTTCAGAAGCCATAAAGGGAATGAGAAAGGAAAAAGATTCAGAAAGTGTGAATACACGTACCGGCGTTTCAATAAAGAACAAAATCGTCATTACAAGAGCCTAAGACTACACGGAACAAAAAGGATATTGGGAGGCCTAAGTATCGGAAGCCGAGACTTCCAGACCTCCCGACCAAGTGCGCCGGGAAGAAGACGAGTTAGAAGCGGTCGAAGCACCCCGAGATGCATTCTCCGTCATGGTAAGTTCTCCCACCTTGTCCTCAGCGAGAACCGGAAAATTGAAGCTCAAACCCGGGAAGACCTTAGAAGCCTTGCGCGAACGGCTTTGAAATTATCGTTTTACTTGTCTCGCCCTCAACTTCGGCATTCACCCTCTTACAATTAACCAAGACTCTTTGCCTTTGGGAGATCATCCACGAAACGTGGCATTCTTCTTCAAGTGCTTACGGTGTTCTCGGCCTCGAGACCTAGCTCGATGTCGTGGTTTTGAGGCGCGGCATACTAGCCACAGCGTAGTTCTTCCTTGTCACGCTGTTGCTTCGACCTTGACTACGTAGCTCACCTGGCTGCCTTTGGCTCCTCACTGGGATCTGACTCATCCCAACCATCCATGTTTCATGATTAGCGACCACCATTTCATCAGAGCCTTCTTTTCTTGTTCTTATTTCGTGATTCGTCGTCGAGGTATAGTTAGTCCCGAATTTATACTTCATGACATCCTTGGTCAGGTGTCGCACAGGCTGTCGTCGGCTATTTAGGGTCGGGGAGGCAACCTGGAGCTTTATACACCTCTTGCCACCCAGCGGACCCACCGGATAAATAAGCTCTGCCCGTCGGGCATTTCACGAAGTAGGTAGCCACCTAGAGAGACGAGACAAGAGTAGGACCAATCGGGAAATCAATGATCACGATGGACAAGTAAAAATCTGGACATCTCATAACACGCTCCCTTAAGCGAGGCCGCGAGCCTCCCAACGGACATAGAATCCGCCTTCTTAGATTCGAAATCCGTATGATAGGCAGCCCAGGCCCAGCCCGGCCCCGGCTGCATTGCAAGCTATAAGGTCCTCATCCCTCTCATGTCCGAGATGCTTCCTCCCCTCGCCCTTAGACACCTAGGAAGGAAGCTCGGCCCTTTGCGCCGAGGGGCTCCAAACAGATTTAGGTAGGATATCCAGAGGAGGCTCGGTGGTCCTCCCGGGAGATCTCTTGCTATGCGACACGGGGAGAAGCGAAGCTATGGACTGTCATCTGCGACACCTGCGGCCATAGAATGGGGCGTGGGCCTCTCGCCTGGTGCCCAAGCGACCCTTGCTCTCGAATAGGCCCCGGGTAGGCGGGGGCGTCCCTAACCGGGACCTTGCACAGCGCATGGGCTCGGGGCAATGGGACCTTCTTGGCTCCGACACTTCTTTTCTTCTTACATGCAAAAACTCAACTTGGGCTTGAAGCTCTTCTCGAGAAGGCTTCATGACAAAAGATTGAAATGGCCTCAAAGAGGAGGGTCGAGAAGATTTCGCACGAGGCCCGCGAGATATCGGGTAATGCGTGAGAAATCGTCCGCGGGCTACATTTAACCAACTTTCGCTTCACCTCTCTATCCTCAGAGCTGAGACTAGGGCGAATACCTGAAGGCCACACAACCAAAGCAAAGTTAGAAACACCTCATGACTTTCGAAGGCTAAACCCAATTAACGCGAATGGAAGCTCACGTAGGTTCTTGGGGGCAGTCCAAACGGTCGGAATACTGAGCATATCTTCTTGGTGACGGGTTATGCCTCGATTCACGACCCTTGTGAAAAAAATACCAGTTCTTCAGTTTTTGTGGGAGGACAGAAGATCCGAGATGATCAGCATGGTATTGGTGCATTTGGAAATGTACAAAAAGCCCTCAGGCCTCACTTCACGCAAGAAGTCGAGAACAAAGCTATCACAGAACCGAACCTTTATCATAAGGCGGCGGAATGACCAGGCGCCCCGAGGTGGAAGAAAGTTAGGACGGGGCGGGCGTTAAAGTGTTGTAGGCGCTTTTGATAAAGGATGCGAGAGGAAGCGAGAGGCTAGTTCTTGTGATGACAAAAGCCCGAGTCAGTTGGTACCCGTCGGCACGCGGAAAGTCTATACGCTCTCGTGCGGGGCTCGTACAGTAAAATGGCCTCTTGGGCCCATAACCAATACTCATCAAAATATTCAACCAACTATCTCCAACTGATCCAAAGTTATACATTACTCTTAATACAAATACATGGCCGTTACGATTCTGCCACATATTATCCAAAAAACCATCAAAGCCATAACCAGAGCTTTCTTCAAAAATCAGCCTCCTAAGATGGCCCAGATCTCCTCATACCTCCACAGTACTGAAATAATATATTCCCTCGACAGGGTGATCTAATGCCCAATAATGGAATCACCCTAAATGGGTTACTCCCCACCTAAGTGCATATCGATGATCGATGTAAAGCACACGCTTGAGTAAATCGTGATCCTACTTGAATGTCTACATGACCAACCCATGTCGGGTGTCTAGTCTCGCAGAGCTCCTGCGCCACCACCTGGCCGTAGTGAAGAACATCATTTTCAAAAACCAAACATTTGTTCTTGAAATACACTCTGATTCGGTAAGATGGTACACCCTCAAGGCGAGATGTGTTGGAACTTCACGAAAGTCATGGTCCTCATCCAGAAATGATCGTTGGTGCAGTCCTCTGACATTCTCGGATATCATCTTGTGAAATTCCTTTTATGACCGTATTGGATTTTAGAAAATTCATGTCATGCACACACCTGATTTCTGGGACTGCGGTTGTATGAATGCGTTATGCCATTTCAGCATGATTTATATATAGTGGCATTACAGTAACTATGCGTCATGCGTATGTTTACGTAATTTAAATCCTGCGATATGTTATGATTAATGCATTTACACCAAAAATTAGCTCGCATGGGCTAATTAACAAGAAACACGAAACAATTCGATTTGAATTACCATTGAGCACATTTTCTCTGAATATTTTGTGAATACTATTCACATGAATAGTGAAACCCTCGGGTTACTGTTCACGACCATTCACCATACATCGGTTCCACTATGTGAACCCGAAATCCAATGTCATTCCGGCCTCATGCATATCACAACATAATTTATAGCATAAATTATACTTTTCATAATAAGTAATGTCAAGTAGTATCCTTGATTTGTCTGGCATGAGCTCTAAGAATTTCACATTTAGGTCCACAGTTTTGGGACCGATCTTCTGACGTTGAGGCTGACCAACCAGAATCATCAACTAAGTACTTAAACGAGGGGTAAAACCGTAGGATAGCACGCCCCCTCCGCGGGTTTGTGAAACTCTAAAAATCGGTACTTCGTGTTGCCCTCGCCCGGCGTGAAGCGACTTTCCTTCTTGCTCAGAAGGAATCGAAGCCGGTCAGGTAAAAACAAGGATCTTAGAGAGAGTACCTCTCTCTCAAATCAAAAACCCTCCTCCTTTGCATCTTATCTTCCTGCCACGTTTTGGCCTCTTTTTGTTTGAGAAGACAACCACTATTCAACATTTTGTCTTTACTCTCATTAACAAATTCTATAATTCCATTTGTGTCCCTTCTCTTGGATTTTTGACACTTAGCACTATCTCGACCATCCATTTCCATCATCTCTCTACTCATGCAACATGTGTCACATGAGTACATGTTATAGGTGACTTTTGTCACATCGCCCATGTGGATTTTCACATTTAGATACCCAATTGCGCTCGGCGATGTAAGTCTGGCTTGTCTCGAGTGTGAAATTGACGAGTTGGTTAGATTTCGCGAGACAATTTTAACAGTGAAATCCGTTCTCGATCCGAGATCTAGAAAAATTCCGTATTTTGACCAAAATTACGATTTTGCCATTTTTTTTCCAGAAAATTGGAATTTTCTAAGGTCTTACATTTTCCCCTCCTTAAAAAGAATTTTGTCACGAAATTGTTATAATGCAACATGTTGAAAGCAGCCCCATCCCAGGGTGTCCGTTGACGACCCGTCGACCGAATACGAATGTGGGTAACGAGCATCACTCTGCTCCGGGTAGAGCCTCCTTTGAGCGGGAGCTCTACCCCGAATCTGAACGTGACAATCACGGGCACAACGTACGCTGCGTATGCAGCGTGCACTAGAGACCATGCATGAAACTAGTCATTTAAATATTAAGCGACTAAACCATGTACCTTCATCCACTAAGCAATGAGGATAGGTGGCCGCGTCGTGTCCTGGCTCCCGCGTTGACTCTTCCACTGTAGTGTTTATAACTCTGTTAGTATCACGGTCTTCTGCGCGTCGCCAAAACGATCCACGGCTATCCATAATGCACATTGGTTCCTCTAAAAGGTCCATCGGTGTCAACCTTAATCTCTGCCAATCTTTCCATGAGCTAGATCTGGGTATGCTTAGGAGCATGGAGACGTGAATACCACTCGTGGACACTTGACATGCTGGCGGGGTAAAATAGCGGCACGCTACGATTGCCTACCCTCTCAGTATCTCGGGATCAATGAACCTAGGCAATAGCTTCCCTCGTTTGCCAAACCTAACCACTCCTCTCTGGGCATCGCAACGAGAAGGCGTGATCTCGACCTCTCAGACTCTAAGGAGTGGCGACGTCGTACATCTGCATAACTCTCCTGCTGGATTTGAGCCGTGAGAAGACGCTGTCGTATCAAGCTCACCTTCTCGGAGGTGTCTCTAATCAGATCATGACCAATGATGGAGCTCTCTCTCACCTCGGTCCAACATATCGGTGATCTGCATGGCCTCCATCTGATACTTATATGGTGCCATCGTCGCTCCACACCTAATAAGCGTTGTTGTAGTAATTCACCAGGGCAATTGCTCTTCCCGGCTACCCTTATGATCCGGGACGCATGCTCGCGACATGTCCTGGCCTTTGTATATAATCCACTGGCGTGTAATCCTACACAACCCCTGCTTGGGTGGTAGCAAGAAACAGCGATGCCCAGTCGCGATCATTCAACCGATCGATGGGCCAGTGCTAATCCATGTCGAGATGACATCCATATCACCAGGCCTTTACAACGCGGGCTCGCGACATCCAATTCGATTTCGATGGGGTATCGAATCTGGGGTCGCCGGAGGCTCACTGTCCTTTCGACTCTAAGTCTACGTGATAACCATGATAGGTGTGTTTTTCATCCCGAGTCACTCCCAGGCTCTATCACTGAATCTAAGTCTTCGACTAACATGGCGGGTGTGTTTTCTCTTCCGGGCAACATAACTCTTGACTACCTACGAGGCCTCTTACATTCCTGAGAATTTCGGATATCTCCACGGGTCTCTTACACCCACACATAAATTTCGGATATCTCCACGGGTCTCTTACACCCACACAGAAATTTCGGATAACTCCACGGGTCTCTTATACCCACACAGAAATTCGGGATAGCTCCCCTTGTCTTTTACACCCACACAGAAATTTGGGATAGCTCCCCGGTTCTCTTACACCCACACATAAATTTAGGATCCCTCCAAGGGTCTCTTACACCCACACAGAAATTCGGGATAGCTCCCCAGGTCTCTTACACCCACATAGAAATTTGGGATCTCTTCCAGGGTCTCTTACACCCACCACAAGGGGTGGGATCCCTCCGGGTCTCTTACACCCACCTGAAGTGGATAACTCCCAGGGGTATCCCCACCCACATAGAAATTTGGGATCTCTCCCCGGGTCTCTTACACCCACACATAAATTTGGGATATCTCCCTGGGTCTCTTACACCCACACAGAAATTCAAGATATCTCCCCGAGTCTCTTACACTTTGAGAAATTTGCGATCTCTTCGGGTCTCTTACCATGCGAAATTTGGGATATCCCCGGGTCTCTTACACCCACATAGGACCTTTGGATCTCAGCGGGTCTCTTCCCACCCCTAACTCCAGGCTTCTCACCTTAGGGGATTAACGGCCCCCTTCTTACTTTGCCCAACACACTTTAATTACTCTTCATTTCCTGATTCGATTCTGAGTCTTCGGTGGATGTAGTCGAACAAACCCGGCCAGCTCACGAGAGTGGTGAGGTAACCATACCATGCACCACCTTTGGGCTTCGGCCTTGATGTTACCGTGCATGAGCATGTGATGCCTTCATGACACCCCAATCTGGGGTCCACCATGAGCAAAATCTAGGAGATCTCACAACTCCATAATCCGACACATCAGGTCGACTCGCCTTCTCGCATCTTAGGGAAGAACATCTACACCTGACTTCTCTAAAGGCCTTAACCTCTAAGCCCAAATCTGTCACACAAGATGCATTAATGAATGAATATGATGCATCCTATTTAAATGCTACTCTAGTCAACAAATGCAAGGGTAGAAACGTACCCTGCATATCCGGCTAATCTGAACGCTCAATCTGCTGTACCATGAGATCTCTGCCTCCTAGGACAATCTCGCCTCCTGTGCAGACTGGCGCGATGGTAACTACGTCATCTCTTAGCGGCCAGGAACTCGGCCTGCGAATCACATTAGTCGACCTCGACCTCTGCTACATGCAGCCTATGTGACCGAATCTACGAAGTACTGATTGCTAGTGTGGCTGCTGGGCGGCCTAGTTCCCTGACCCATCTTTAGGGGTGGGAGGAACAAATTGCGTCCTCTACCATATCCTCTGTTTGGCGGGACTACATTTGTCTAGGCTGGGATCCTTGTCTCTGGGGCAATCCTCCTCCTTATGTTGAAATTTCTTGTGATGGTAGCACACCATCGTATTCGCTCATGTTTAGCAACCCCTAGCTCGTCCTGGCTGGGATATGGGGCTCTAGGTCCATGCGGAGCCAAGTATGCAGCATTTCCCGGCCCCAGAGAAGAAAGGTTGATCTCCTTCCTCTTGGTACGGCACAAGTCCTGATGCCCCTCGCGCTATCATTTACCGCTGGTCATAATTCGATCACGATCCTGGAAGTCCCTCCTCCTGGCACCATTAGGGCTGATGTACTTCTATGCCCAGAAATTAGTTTGACTGCCACGGCTGCTCAGTGCACATATGCGTGCGATACTTCGACCATGCAATCCCTACGACCTCGGCAAAGGCCTGATCAAAAGCCCAGGTGGGCCTGGTCAAATGCTGTGGTGCGACCGATTACCTCGTGGACTTCCTCTACCCCTCTACATCCTTTCGCCTCGACTAGCCATCATCTACACATGTCAAATGGCAAGTTAATATCTAACGCAGCAGATTCCAAGGCGCAAATACAACCTCGAGACACTATTCACATTCCGTAAAATTTTATACACCTGTGTCCATGCATTCGTAGGTACAAGACAATAATTTCATTTTATTGGAATCATATTCAACAAAAAAAATTTTATTTTAGAAAATTTCATTTTTTAAAAGATTTTATTTTATTTATTTATTTATTTTTCATTCCAACTACCGGAAACCACTAAAATATATATATATATATATATATATATATATATATATATTTTTTTTTTTTTTTTTTTTTTTCATTTTCCAATAACCCAAATAAATTTATTGAAATTTATTTTATCCATTTTTTTCTCCAGTTTTACACACTGTAAAACCTTAGAAATTTTTTTTTTTTCTTCTACACATTTTTTTTTCATTTAATTCTGGACCATTTTGTCCAAAATTTCTCGAACAACTTGTTCCCACACTAAACCCTAGTGTTCAACATTTTATTTTATTTTTTTCCTATGTGCTATTCACCTAAGCACACAATTTCTTCGCAATTCACACACATGATCACACTATCACATAACATACAACTCATGTTATACACACCATCACACATCAACACCACATGCGTTGGTTCTATCTTGTCCTGACTTAGGTAGTCAAGCATACCTAAACCCTAACATCGAGCTACTAAGTGATGTTCTTATACCTCAATGACCATGGCCTAAGCCCAAGTCCCTAATCCTTAGGTTTCATACCTAAGTTCTACACTCTAAGACCGTGGCCTAAGCCCAAGTCCCCCAAGCCCTAGGTACTCGTGTACCTAAGCTCTGATACCATGCTGTGACGCCCCAAAACCCGGGGGTCCATTGACTACCCGTCAACTCGCGGAAAATATATCTGTCTCGTATCGCGAGACTCATACCTGAGTAAAAATGGCCTCTTGGGCTCATAACCAATACTCATAAAAAATATTCAACCAACTATCTCCAATAGTCCAAGAGTTATACATTACTCTTAATACAAATACATATTACATTTACAATTCTAATACATATTATCCAAAAACCATCAAAGCCACAACCCGACTTTCTTCAAAATCTGCCTCTAAGATGAGTCGTTTCACGCCCCCTCGCACTTAAATATATTCCTCGACAAAGGCGAGCTAATGCCCAAGAGTGGAATCACCCTAAATGGGTTACTCTCCACCTAAGTGCATATGCAATGATCCAATGTAAACACACACTCAAGTAAATACGTGATCCTACTTGAATGTCTACATGACTAACCCATGTCCCGTGTCTCGAGTCCTCACTGACTCCCTCACACTTGCCTAAGCCATGTATGAGAAAACATCATTTTCAAAACAAAACTTGTTGTTCTTGAAAATACACTACCGAGATTCGGTAAAAGATGGCTACCCTCCCAGGCGGTAATGTCGAGAACTCCGAAACAGCCATGGTCCTCATCCAAAAATGACTGCTGTAATCGCCTCCCAACCCCATTCTGTAAGACCCGAGAAAATTCCAAATTTTGGAAAAATGGTAAAATCGTAATTTCGGTAAAAATCTAAAATTTATTCTCTAGATCTCGGATGATGAAACGGATTTCACCGTTGGCATCGTCTCGCAAAATCTAGCTAGCACGTTGAATTTCGTCGAATTCCGAGACAATCAAAATTTGTACTTTTTTCGAGGCACCGAGTATCGGGTGCCGTAAAACAATATTTGATGTGACGAAAGTCACATATAACATGTACTCATGGGCCATAAGTTGCATGAGAGAGGAAATTACTTTAAACGGATGACCGATATGCCAAATGTCGAAAATCCAAACTCGGGGGACATAGATGACATTTAGGAATCATAAAATGATAATAAAGCCAAATTAGCAAATAGTATCATCTCTTTAATTCAAACAAAAGGGACCAAAACGTGGGAGATGCAGTGCATAGTTAGGCTGAGTTTGGAGAGAAGCGTGCTCCTTCTCTCTAGATTTCCGGAGTTCTGACTGGCCGAAATCCTTCTGGTAGTAAGAAGGCTGCTCGACGACGAGGCTCACGCTGCGGCACCTTTAAGGAGTTTTGGACAAACTGAGGTAGGAGTTTCATCCTACTTGTTTTACACTTTATTTAAGTGTTTTGTAATGTTTGAGTCAGGTTTGAGGCCGGTGAGGGGTTGCTTGATTCGGGTCCCAAAACTTGGGACCGAATTGTTGGAATTTTTGGAGACTTTTTGGACTGTCCGTGACAGTCCAAAAACTGATTGGGCTGTTTATGTTGGAAATTAAACATTAAATTGTATGTTGGTATGTATGAGGCCTAGAACAGCTATGAATCGGGTTCCACCAAGAGGAACCATAGAGGAGGGTCGCCCGCGGACAACCCACTCGTCTGCTTGGGACTCGTAAAACATCCCAAATAGTATGAAATGGATCATAAATGTTTATGTGTTTTGGCATTGGAATTGTTTGATGTGTTAACATGATGCCATAATTATATAGAATATAATTAGGTGTAAAATATTGGAAATGGAATGTTGATTAGCCCAAGTGAGCAAAATCGGGAATTAGCAGTTAATGTTTGATGTGTTACATGATACCACAATTATATATAGAATATAATTGTGGGTGAAAATATCGAATGGAATAGTGATTAGCCTGGCAGCAAAATCGGGAATTAGTCAAGTTAATGCATAAGCTTGAGGTGTTAACATGATGTCACAATTATATGGAATATAATTGTGTGTGTAGGCCATTGGAGATGAGATTGTATTTAGCTCAAGTGAGTTAATTTGGGTGATGGTTGATATTGGTGAATTACATGTGGTGTAATTGTAAATTATGTAAATATATGCATGATGGTATATTTGCATGTGTTGTATATATTGTGTGAAATGACATAATGCATCTCATATGCACTGGGTAGCCTAGAAATTAAGTAAGTGCATGACATGAAAATCGTAAAGAAAAACGAAACGTTTTTTGAAAGGAATTTCACATGATAAATTTCCGGAGAATGGGGTCAGGGGAGACGGCCTGGTCGCATCATTTCTGATGAGGACCATGATCAAGCCAAGGTTCTCCAACACATTCGCCGGAGGGTAGTCCTATTTTTACCGATACTTTAGTATAGCTCTTCGAAACAACGAATTCGTTTAAAAAAAATGTTTTCATACATGGCTTAGGCAAGCGCCGAGGGAGTCTATGGAGGACCTCGACGAGGTCAAGTCATTTAGACATTCAAGTAGGATCACGCATTTACTTGAATGTGTGTTTACTTTGGAGCATTGCATATGCACTTACGTGGAGAGTAACCCACTTAGGGTGATTCCACTACTGAGCATTAGCTCACCCTGTCGAGAGAATTATATTATTTTAGGTATAGGGAGCGCACGAGGAGACGGCTCATCATAGAGACCGCTTTAGAAGAAAGCCGGGATGTGGCTTTGGTTTTATGATGTAGTACATGTATTAGAATGTTTTAAACTTTTAATATATGTTGTATAAGAGTAAAATTCTAACACTTGAAATTATGACATATAGTTGGTATGTTGATGAGTATATTAGTATGGGCTCAAGAGGCCGTTTTCACTCATATAAATGTTATATTGGATTGTTTTGGACAGGTTTGTATATGGGTAGAGTTCCCCGTACAAAGGAGACTCTTCCGATTTTCGTGAGAGAGGTCGGGTCACCCGACATTCACGAGTGTTTCCGCGAGTTGACGAGTAGTCAACGGACACCTTGGCTAGCGCCACACATTCCAATATCATGTCGCGGAAATTCTTTCGCAACCATGTCTGCTTTTTCAGAAAATCTGCGTCATGCACACACACCTAATTTCTAAGCTACCCCGGTGCATATGAAATGCATTATGTCATTTCAACATAATTTATATAACACATGCAAATATATCATCATGCATATATTTACATAATTTAATGCACAACAACATGTTATATAAATTTTCAATACATTACACCAAAAATTAGCTCGCATGGGCTAATTAACAAACACGAGCAATTCGATTTGAATTACTCAACCAAACACATTTTCTCACAAAATATTTTGTGAACACTATTCACGTGAACAGTGAAACCCTCGGGTTACTGTTCACGACCATTCACCCAACATTGGTTCCACTATGTGAACCCGAAATCTAATGGCCATTCCGGCCTCATGCATATCACAACATAATTTATAGCATAAATTACACCATTAGCAGCCCAAACAGTCCGTGGACTGTCACGGACTGTGCAAACGAGCTCCTAAAATTTCCACATTTCGGTCCCAAGTTTTGGGACCGATCAAACGGCCGTTCAAGGCCTCAAACCAACCGAATCATCAATAAAGTACTTAAACAAGGGGTAAAACAAGTAGGATAACACCCCTACCTCATGGAGTTTGTCGAAACTCCTAGAAACCGGTATTTACTTGTTGCCCTCACCGCGTAGAATGACTTTCCTTCTTGCTCTGAAGGAATCCGACGGTCCGATCGTCCGGGATCTTAGAGAGAAGTCACACTCTCTCTCACTAAAATAAAAAACCCTCACTCACTGCATCTCTTGTCTTCCCCTACACGTTTTGGCCTCTTTTTGTTTGAGAAGACAACCACTATTCAACATTTTGTCTTTACTCTCATTAACAAATTCTATAATTCCATTCAGATCTCCTTCTCTCGATTTCTACACTCGCACTATCTCGCCATCCATTTCCATCCTCTCTACTCATGAAACATATGTGTCAAATGAGCATGTTATAGCGACTTTTGTCACATCACATGTCGTTTACTAAGACCCGACATACCGGGTGCCTCGAAAAACGTGCAAATTCCGATTGTCTCAGAATTCGACAAAATTCAATGTGTTGGTTAGATTTCGCGAGACGATTCTAACGGTGAAATCCGTTTCATCATCCGAGATCTAGAAAAATTCCAGATTTTGACCTAAATTACGATTTTGCCATTTTTTCAGAAAATTGGAATTTTCTCGGGTCTTACAAATCTCGAAGGCCGCCTCAAAGAAGCAAACCATCTTCGGCACTTGGATGATGTAAGAAGTGAGAAAATCGGGGCACCAAACATGAATACAAGGGGTCCTATAGCGAGCGACGAAGTCCAAAAAAGGGCTCGATCCGACTAAGGCCCACTACTTCGGCATTTTGCACAGCATCCCTCAAGTAGTCAGAACCGTCAGGGTACCTGATCTCACCTACTTTGCTTTTGCCTTTTCCAGACGGGGAAGGAGGTCCAGCTAAAGGGACCCGGTCGATAACAATGGTCGATTCCGCCGGACCCTTCAATTGTCTCGCTCTCTAAATCAAAGTTCCTACGTGAACCACCAGACGTAGAACAGGAGGACGACTGAGACCCAAGGGAGTACGCATGGTTAGACGAGGAAAAGGGAGATCGCAATAATAAAGCCTTGACCCGCCTGTGTAACTCCTCGCAAAGAACCTCAGCCACAATACGAACTGTAGCAAGAATTCCTCAGTACCACAATACGCTTAAGAAAACTCCAATCCGAGGAATAAGGGAGGGGAAGCAAACAACAAACACGGGACCAGAAACGCACCAACCCCTTGGGACCCACGAAATCCCGAACCAGAAAGGACAAAATGAGAGGGAAGAAGAAAGACGTACCTAACTAGAGAGGGGAACGTCGGGAGACAAGTAAACCCCTAAAATCGGGTACAACTTTGAGCAAGGTCTACATAAGATATGAAGGAAAAAATACGATATCACTAGGAGAGAAGTTTGGAGAATAAGGGAAAACGATCCGATCAATCGTGATATACTTTTAAAGCACTATAAGTGCTAGCTGAAACGAACGGGCGCAAAAGTCGAAGACAAGCCATCATTATCACGATGTGATTGACGGCGACAAGCCTAGACCAACAAACCCTGTTCGACCGCGTGGAATTCACTACGAGATCCAAAAAACGATTCAGCCCTTGCCCAAGCTCGCTTCGGCCAAGGGCTGGGGGGCAACTGATAGTGCCTAAAAAATCAACGCATAGGCCCAGGACGTAGGCCCAGGGAACGAACCGTCAATAAAGCTTAAAGCGAGTGGGCATCTTCCATGGGGCTGGCAGAAGAGCCTCACGAGGGGACTCGACCCATGATGATGTCCTAGTTACTCCTAAGGCGCGAGCGCTAGACAAAACTAAGCCCGCAGGCGAATGTGTGACTCGGGATAATCATGTCCAATTGGGCCAGACGTAAGAAAGGAAAACACTCCATCTCCTTGATCCAATATCTACTCATTAAAGGAAGAAGGACCCCCCACGATTACAGCTCCCTAATTATCCTCTAATACTCAGCTAGCGATAAGGAAGAAGAGATTCCCTACTAAATTGGGAAGATGTCGTATCGTCGTCTAACAAGGAAAGTCATCGTGATCACCCATGATAAATACCGAGCAATTCCACCTAAGAAAGGTACGAAATCACAAAACCATCAACAGTTGATTTCTTTTCCTTTCGTGAGAAAGAAACTGACTTAGCCATCGGAGAGGTGGCCGACATTCCCTCGGGTCTGACCACCTCTTCTGCAGTCAGAGCATCGATCCCAAGACGACGGGACAGCTCAACGACTCCAAGAAGCTCCAAATTAAAGATCGATACAAGACCATCAATTTTAATTATATATATATATATGAAAACTAACCAAAAATTAAGCCCGATTACGAAAACTAACCAAAAATATTTCATATTATTACTAGCTAATAAATCATATAATAAGTTAATAGCATTTATTAGATAATAAATCAAATACATTTAAAAATTATTATGAAGTATCCTTTAACCCTTTGTATAATTTTCCTTATTTGTAGTCTATTTTCATAAAAAAAAAAAAAGGTCTATTTCATTCTAGGTCCTTCAATATTATTTTGGAAATAATTTTTTTTATGATTAATTTGTTCATTTAAGTAAAAAAATAATTTTCAAAATTTTATTTCAAATTTCAAATTTACATTTTTTATGATCATCATCATTTTAATTGTAAACAATAATTTAACAATCTAATTTGTTAATTTTAAAAAAATTATTAAATAATTAAATATTATTTTTAAGACTCTTAAACATTTTTTAAATCAATTATTTATCAAATATTTATGGATTTATACTTTCTTACCATGTTATAACTAACCAAATGTTGTAAATGTCTTTTTATTATTTATATATATTTTTATTATTTCTATATATATATATATATTTATTTATTTATTTATTTATTTATTTTTTTTTTTGAGAAGAGAAGAGAAGAGAAACTTTTTATTAACTGAAATTTCTCAACACCATATCTAAAAGAGACCCAGATCCGATATGTACCGCATGCCGTCTGTCTAATATTTATATTATATATATATAATAAATAAATAAAGATCCTACCATTTTCTATTAAGCCCCATTACGGAAAACTAACCAAAAATATTTCATATTATGACTAGCTAATAAATCATATAATAAGTTAATAGCATTTATTACACAACTATACATTTAAAAATTATTATGGAGTATTCTTTAACCATTTGTATAATTTTCCTTATTTGTAGTCTATTTTCGTAAAAAAAAAAAAAAAAGGTCTATTTCATTCTAGGTCCTTCAATATTATTTTGAAATAATTTTATGATTAATTTGTTCATTAAAATAAAAAAATAATTTTTAAAATTTTATTTCAAATTTCAAATTTACAATTTTTATGATCATCATCATTTTAATTATAAACAATAATTTAACAATCTAATTTATTAATTTAAAAATATATATATAATTTATTAAATAGTTAAATATTATTTTTAAGACTCTTAAACATTTTTTAAATCAATTATTTATCAAATATTTATGGATTTATACTTTCTTACCAGGGTATAACTTACCAAATCTTATAAATGTCTTTTTATTATTTATATATATTTTTATATATACTTTCTTACCAAGGTATAACTTACCAAATCTTGTAAATGTTTTTTTTATTTTATATATATATATATATATATATATATATATTTAGAAGAGACTTTTTTAACTGAAATTTCTCAACACCACATCTAAAAGAGACCCAGATCCAATATGTGGCCTGCATGCTGCCTGTTCAAATATTATTTATATTATATATATAAAATAAATAAATAAAGATCCTACCATATTCTATTAAGCCCAGTTACGGAAAACTAACCAAAACTATTTCATATTATGACCAGCTAATAAATCATATAATAAGTTAATCATATAATAAGTTAATAGCATTTATTAGCTAATAAATCATATACATTTAAAAATTATTATGGAGTATCCTTTAACCATTTGTATAATTTTCCTTATTTGTAGTCTATTTTCATAAATTAATAAAAAAAAAGGTCTATTTCATTCTTAGGTCCTTAATATTATTTTTGAAATACTTTTTTGATTAATTTGTTCATTAAAGTAAAAATAATTTTAAAATTTTATTTCAAATTTCAAATTTATATTTTTTATGATTATCATCATTTTAATTATAAACAATAATTTTAATTTAAAAATATATATATAATTTATTAAATAGTTAAATATTATTTTTAAGACTCTTAAACATTTTTTAAATCAATTATTTATAAAATATTTATGGATTTATACTTTCTTACCAGGGTATAACTTACCAAATCTTGTAAATGTCTTTTTATTATATATATATATATATATATATATATAAACCAAAATATTCATATTGTAACTAGCTAATAAATCATATAATTAATAGAATTTATTAGCTAATAAATCATATACATTTAAAAATTATTATGGAGTATCCTTTAACCCTTTGTATAATTTTCCTTATTTTTAGTTTATTTTCATAAAAAAAAGAAGGTCTATTTCATTCTAGGTCCTTCAATATTATTTTGGAAATAATTTTTTTATGATTAATTTGTTCATTTAAGTAAAAAAATAATTTTCAAAATTTTATTTCAAATTTCAAATTTACATTTTTTATGATCATCATCATTTTAATTCTAAACAATAATTTAACAATCTAATTTATTCATTTAAAAACAATCTAATTTATTAAATAATTAAATATTATTTTTAAGACTCTTAAACATTTTTAAAATCAATTATTTATCAAATATTTATAGATTTATACTTTCTTTCGGCGGTATCAAATCTTGTAAATGTCTTTTTATTATATATATATATATATATATATAAAATTTATTTATTTTTTGTTTGAGAGGAGAAAATTATTATTAACTGAAATCTCTTAACACCAAGTTTTGTAAATGACCTGCATGCCTCCCGTTCCAATCTTATTTATATTTCTATTTTTTAATTACATTGGATATATGTAATTTAAAAAAAAAAAAATTTATAATTAATTTTTCGTCATATGTGTTATTCTTTTTATATTATGTAGTACTTCTTCTTTTTTTTGAATCGAATATAGTATGTAGTGCAATTAATTTTTTGTTTTTGGTTTTCTTTTACATATGTAATACAATTTTGTTGACTTGGGAAAATATTCCAAATCCAATTTGAATTGAATTCGGGAATAAATCGCGTAAATCGAAAATCTCCTTTCCAAAATAACGGTGCGATTTTGTAAAAGAAGACATAAATTGGCGTCTGTTACTTTCTCGGCAATAAAGCTTTGAGAAAGAGAGAAAAAAAATAAAAGAAAAAAAACTCTCGCTCTCTCCCATCGTCCTGTTTAGAGTTCAACTGTTTTATTCACAAAAAATCAACGAAGAAAAAGCGCAAGAGATTATATCAAATCATCGATTGAAAGCTTAACGGCGAGGTAATTCAACAATTATTTCTCCTTTTTTTTTCTATTTGCTTTGATTTTTGGCGGTTGTTATTATTCTTGTTTTGAATGATTGTCTTTGGATTATTGAGTTTGTGCGATCCAGATTTTAAGAATATGTTGTTGTTTAAATTTAGTGTTTTGGTGTTTTTTAATAGTTTTTTTTCTTATTCTCCTTAATTTTTAGATTAAAAAAAACAATTTTTAAAGACTGAACAAACGTACTCTAAGTTTTCTGATTATTTGTTTATAATAATGGAAGTTGTAGCTATCCACTCTATATATATATATATATATATATATATATATGCTAGCACCCATGTCAAATTGAGACATGATTTGATTTCATGGAGTGTCCTAATTTGTTTTTTTAAAAAGAGGATCATAGTTGATTTTTAAGACGGAGGATGCTAGTTAGTTTTAGTTTTCTTACGGAGAGGATTTGGGTTGGTTTTTTTGGTGTAGCTCGAATTTGGGATCCTTCCCCTTCTAATGCTTTGTCTTTCTTTCTAATGTTTTACCTTTTGAAACATGGGATGTTATATCATATGAGATAGACTTGATGGATGAATCCTAGTTGTATGTTTTTTTAATAGAGAGGATCTTAGTTTTTTTGTGGTTGTTTTTTTTGAAAGAGAGGATCCTAGTTGGTTTTTTTTATCCTCATTTGTTTTTTTTGTGTGATAAAGAGGATCTTAGATTATTTTATCCTTCCCCTCCCAATATTATACCTGTTTTCAACGTGAGCGCTTTAATCTATGAGTTATACTGTGAAACCCCAGAAAATCCAAGATTTTGGATAAAGGGTAAAATAGAAATTTCGGTTGAAAATCCGGAATTTTTTCTAGATCTCGATGACCGAAACTGGACTCTCCGCTCGAACTCGTCTCGTGAAATTTAGCTACCACGTCGAATTTCGTCGGATTCCGAGGTGGCCTCACTCAATGCCGAGACGCGTAAGGCCCAGCGACACACTAAGAAAGATGCGGATGCCACTTGGCACCACAAGTGTGTGACACTTGGCATCAAAAGTAGCGGCCACAATTAAGCCATGTGTGGAATCAATCCCATGGCTCATGAAGCCATGTGGTGGATGATGTCATAAAACCCGATTTAAGAAATAAAGAAAATTATGGGAAAAGCAGAGCCACACCTCGTCTGAGGCGAGGGGAGGGCAATTTCCTCCTTTTGACCGAACGACAATCTCCAAATCGGCGAGAAAGAAAAGAGAATACAGAAATGAGATGAGAAAATGAAGATAGGTGAGAAGAGAAAAAGAGAAAAAGGAAAAGAAAAGCAAAAAGAAAAGATATGAAGGAAAGAAATCAAAGAAGGGAAAGAATACGTAGAGAGAAAAGGGAGGAAAAAGGAGAAAGGAGGAAAGGGAAAAGGAGGATTTTCCCGGGTTTCGGGCGGTCGACGTTCGAAAGTTCGAGGACTAAAGTTGGTGCACGCTAGCACCTAATGCGGTGGACAGTTCAAAAAGTTGGAGTTCGACAAACCCAAGAGGCAGGATATTTTCCTACCTTGCTTATTTTAGCCTGTGCTTTATAATTGCAGCAGTGGATCGCGCACGGGAGGCCAAGAGAGGCCATGCGGAATTAGTTCCAAGCCTCAATGGCGTATATTCATGACGGCTTCCTGGATTATGGAGTTAGGAGCTTGAACTAGAAACCCAAGGTTTCTAGGGTATTATGGTTTGTCGATGTGTGTGAATGTTTGGAACCTAGATTGTTCATGTTTGCTATAAATGTGGGGTACCTGGTTAGCTGTATCCCAAGTTGGTGACTTATTGTGTGTTATGGTCATTGAATAACACGCAGCTGCTTAAATACGATAGTTGACGTAGCTGCTATTTAATGTATTAACATGATTTCGTATGGTAGATTATATGTATAAATTATAATTTTCCATGGATTGTAAATGCTCTATGAAGCCATTCATGCATGTAACATGAGGAAAATGCATCGCATCATGCATTTCATATGCACTAGCCACATCGATACAGCTCTGTGTAAAAGTGTGGTAAAGTTCATTCATCGTTACAGGAGCCGGGTCGTGAACTCGTGGGAAAAATGGGACAAAGTCCAAGGTAGAGATTCACGAGGTCAGAATGATCAAAATGATAAATTACAGCGTTTTCATGGAGCAAGTCAGTGTATCCCCCTCAGTGGTGAAAGTCCTACATTTTATTCACTAGACATGAACTCCGACGATGTAAGTTCGTAAAATGTTGAAAGAGGCGCGGCGGCGTCCCACTTCTGCAGTAAACCCTAAACTGCGGGCCCACAAAATCAAGGAAAAGAATCAAATCAGTTTTTGATAAATAAATCGAGGGTCAATGGTTTAGTCAGTGGTGTGTGACCAGTTTATTTCACATTTGCATTCCAGTGAGGGAGCTCATTGGGACTCAGAGCATGAGGGTCGCATCTCATGCATGATGGACATTTCATATAGAAAAATAATTGTATGAAATGATTGATTGTTTATATATGCCACGTACATGCATTTGAAGTGGGAGTAACCTTGTAGGAGAATTTCACCTGGCTTTGCTCACTTTGGCCGTGGGACCCTTTCAGTACAAGAGACTATCCAGGAGACCAGACGCAAGAGAGGTATCTATTGGAGAAGAGTCGAAATGTGGGCTTTAAGAAAATATTTTGTAAATATGTATAATCTTGTAGAACAAAACATGAAAACTAGAGAATATAAGGCTATATTTATTTTGAAGTATCGGGTTCGTAAACCAAGAGGCTATTTTTACTCGTATACGTTTCAGGATACGAGATGTACAGATTTTCTCCAGTTGACTGGGTAGTCACGGATCCCTAAAATGGGGCCACAAAGATGGTATCGTGAGCAAAGGTAAACTACACTTGGAGCTCCTGGTGTAGAGCAGTATAAGATATACCTGTGGACTCGATGGAAACAAGCCGATCATACATCAGGCATTTCGTGAATTGAAATGTGATGTGTGATGGTGTATAACAAGTTTGTTATGAATTGTGTGAATTGAATGCTTGGTGAGTAGCATAGGAAAAAGTGTTGAACGCTAGGGTCGAGAAAATCTAACCTTAGATGTTCCGTAAATTTCATGCACAACTAGTAATTAAACGAAAAAAAAAAAGAATTCGGGCAATGCTTCACAAACATGAATCGACGGGTTTTGTGGAATTCTCGAAATTTATTCCAGTTTTGACAAAGGAAAGAATTGAAATTAAATTCTAGAAATTTAGAGGATTAAGAGCAAAGGTTCAAGCTTACTCTGATCTTTAGAGAAGTAGGAAGGCTAATGGGAATTGAAAAAAATTTTGATTTTTTCAAGCAAAGGTTCCGCTTTTGTCGAAACAGCGTGACGGGTGTTGTGAAATTCTGGAAGGTTGTTCAAATTTTCATGCATGGAAAAAGAGTTGAAATTCAACTCTTAAATTTTTAAAGTTTATATGAAGCAGTGGGTTAGGCTACTGCATCAATGGAGTAGCAGAAAAAAAAAGTCGGATGAAAAAAATCGCTGTTATGACTGCTTGAGGTCGCGACCGGTGTGTTGGACGGAGGTCGCACTGCAGAATGGCGCGGACTCGGGCCGAGTCATAAAGCAGAAGTGGCCAGATAGCTGGCGTCGCGACATCAAAGTGAAGTCGCCACATGGATGGTCGCAAGGAGGTCAGCGCACACGGATGTCGCGACGCAGCGCGTAAAGGGCCGCAGTTTGATGTCGCTACATCATTACAAGCAGGTCGCGATACGGGCGCCGCTGAGCAAAGCAGAAACGGTGGTTCGCGACATGAGCTCGGCGTCACGACATGGGCGCAGAAGTGGCTGGGGTTGGCTCGGGAGTGTCGCGACATGGATTTGACGCCGCGACATGGACATCGGGCCCTGAGGTCAAGAAGACGATGTCAATGATACGGGTTAGTCTTCTCGTGGATGTCACGACACGGGTTGACGCCGCACATGGCTTGGTCGCCAGAGGTCGCGGCTAATCGATTTGATGTCGCGACATGGTTCTCGCTATCTTGATGTCGACATCGGGGCGAAGTCGCCACTGGGAGGTCGGGTCGATGAAGGGAGGTCGCGATATGGGATGATCGCCGCTAATTCTGGCCGTTGAACTCGGGGGGTCGCGACATCATTCAGGTCACGACCGCTTGTTCAAATGTGGAGGAGGATGTCATACATCCTTTCGAGGTCGCTGACACGGCAAAATGCCCGGGTGCGCTGCAATCGCTTGCGTAATCGCTCGTGTCACCGTTCGATCATCGTTCATGGACAATCGCTCATGAGCACTGTTCACAGTAAAAAAAAAAAGAGTACAAAATTTTTAAAAATTTTCTTGTGGGTGATTCAATATATAAGATATTTATATTGCATTTATTATAAATGTAATTACGTGGTATGTGAAAAAAAAAAAAATTTATATTTTCGGTGTGTGAATAGTGTCTCGGGCCGGTTTCGAAAGCCTTGTAGATAAATGCGATTGAAATTAAGGTTGCATGTATTTTTTTTACTATTGCGTAATTTGTGTTTCAAAATTGCGCGGAAAGGTCATATACACTGCAGATGTATATGGGAATTAGTGATTACGTTAGTGCAAGAATGTTATATGCATGGTTTAATGCGTATAGGAAATGGGTGAATACTATACAAGAATTCTGACCTTAGGGATTCGATAAGGAAACGAATATGAAAGTTTTGAATTTAATTATGAGTGGTTGGCAATAGCACCGCTAGAAATGAACCTGGCCGCCATGGTTGTAAAGTCTCGTTAATAATCGCGGTGCATTGCTAGCTTGGACTGAAAGTGAAAATTTATCGAATATTATTGCCATTCGACACGCTGGGTAGATGGCAAGTGAGGGCGAGACTTTACTGAGGCTCGTCCACGAGGTATCTGCTCACACCACCTGATCCGACCATCCACTCGCATTTACCAAAGAGCTCTCACTGCAGGCAAAGAGGTATCGCAGTCACTGCATAGTGCTCAGCGAGCATACAGTGGTCGTGGAGGTCGAGTAACCCAGAGGTTCAGATCACATCATCCTCCACATTCTCAGTGGGGAGGAGATCCATGGTGGCGCACTACTGGTTTATGCAGATGGAGAACATATCGAGGCCATGGAGATCACCGATGCGCCAGATCGGCAGCCGATTCCACTGCAGGTGAGGCCTGTGTATGTGAAGGAGATGAGCTTGGTGGCTTCAGAGACATGAGGCTATGACACGGGCGCAGCTCGTGAGCCGCTCATGAGTAAGTATTTTCCAGAAACCGCGAGACATGCTAAAGCTCAAGATTTCCTAGATCAAGCAGGAGATGGCGACGTTGATGGATTATGTGGCTGGGATTCACCTGAGTTAGCGTATTCACGACGACCATGGCCACGCATACGGCCAAAGTCGTGGAGGCTCGAGGAATGGGCCAAAGCGTCCATTCGGCAAGATTGTGAGTCTCCGCCTCACAAGATATGGATTCTATGGTCGACAAATTTCGACCATGAGAGAGATTTGAGGATGCACGCAGGTATTCGGATACGAGTGCTAGTGGGAAGAGAGGCGGAGATCAGCCTTCTTCCAAGATGTGAAAGAGGCAAGAGAGCCTTCCGTCCACGAGAGCCCCAGACACGTGGCACCAGTGGCCGATGACATGCTTTACTCGCCCATCGCCCGACATGAAGAGTGGGATCATTCACTATGTGGATCCTGTGGTTTTGAGCCTGCAAGTCCACCATCAGCTGGACAGCACTCCGACTGTGGTTGTTCCCTTCTCACCCAAAGGTGGGCCGAGGAATCGCCTATCATGGTGTTGATACTGCGCCTTCCTAAGAAGATGCATGTGCCAGAGGTGGCTGTGGTATGGGCCGAGGTCAGCATGTGGCTCACGTGCCAGGACTTCTGGGACCCAGGGCGTGGTCTACGCCATATGCACTCGTAGAGTACCGAGCGTGCGTGATCGCCCGACGCGCAGGCATGTTTCACTCGTGACGTGGTCGACGGGGTGCATTATAAGGATATTATCGATCTTGTGTGATAGGTGGGCTCGAGGTCGAGGCCTCCTGAGAGCCAAGTTCGTGAGAATTCCTTCCCTGTGTGAAGCAGGAGAGATTTGATATTCTAGAGATCAGAGTTGCGCAGCGGAAGCGTGATGGACCTTAGAGTGGTAAAAGTATCGTCATTAATGTCATTCTCGACATGTATGAGCGCCGACAAATTATCAAGTTGTCGTGTGATCGAGACTTTAGTCTGCCATAATCGATTAACTCGCCTGGAGTTAGGTGTTTATACATATGCACATGGTTGGATGTGTGTGGGTGGAATTTCTGTGGGATCTAAATTTTTAAGGGGGGAGGAATGTGAAACCCGTAAAATCCAAGATTTTGATAAAGGGTAAAATAGAAATTTCGCTGAAAATCCGGAATTTTTCTGTATCTAGGATGACGAACCGACTCTCCGTTGAACCTGCCTCGCGAAATGCATACCACGTCGACTCTCGCTGGATTCCGAGGTGGTCGGAATTTCCACGCTTTTCTCGAGACGTGGTGCCCAAAGACACATGGCAAGATAAGGATGCCACTTGGCACCATGCGTGACACTTGGCATCAAAAAAGTGTGGCTCACACCAAGCCATGTGTGGAATCAATCCTGCGGCTCACATGAAGCCATGTGGTGGATGATGTCATAAAACGGATTTAAGAAATAAAGAAAAATTACAAAAAGCGGAGAGCCACACCTTGGCCTGAGGAAGAGGGATAGCAATTTCTCCTTTGACCGATCGATTGATTCTCCAAATTGGAGGAGAGAAAGAAAAAAGAGAATATGGTAAATGAGATGAGAAAATGAAGAGAGGTGAGATGAGAAAAAGAGAAAAAGGAAAAGAAAAGCAAAAGAAAGATATGAAGGAAAGAAAATCAAAGAAGGAAAGAATACGAGAAAAGGAGGAAAAAGGAGAAAGGGAGGAAAGGGAAAAGGAGGATTTTCCGGTTTCGCGGTCGAATGCTCAAAGTTCGAGGACTAAAGTCGTGCACGCAAGGATCTACGCAGGATTACCAAAAAGTCGAGCTCGACTAAACTCCAAGAGGTAGGATATTTCCTACTGGTTATTTTAGCCTAAAGGCTTTATAATGGTAGGGATTGCTTATGGGAGGCCAAGAGAGGCCATGTGAATTGGGCCTAAAGCCTTGGGACTAAGGGTATGGATTTCATGATCTATTCTGATTAGCTGAGTTAGGTTTGAAATCAGAAACCCAAGGTTTCTAGGTATTATGGTTTGTCGGGATGTGTGAATGTTTGGAACCGGACAGTCTATGCTCAAGTATAAATGTGGGTACCCCTCATGAAGGGTCCCAAGTTGGTGACTTAAGCAGTGTTATGGCTTGCTTGAATAACATGCAAAGGTTTGAAATACGATGTTTATGCATGCTATTTAATGTATTAACATGATTTGTATGCAGGTAGATTATATGTATAAATTATAATTTTACATGGATTGTAAATGTTTCATGTAGCTCATTCATGCATGTAACATGAGGAAATGCATCGGGCATCATGCATTTCATATGCACGGCCACATCGCGCCGCCTGGTGCAGGTAAAGTTCATTCATCAAGAGCAGAGTGGGTCAGAACTCGGGAAAATGGGACAAAGTCCAAGGTAGAGATTCACGAGGTTGTAAATGATCAAAATGATAAATTACATGTTTCATGAGCAAGTCAGTAGATCCCCCCTCCCAAGGCTAGTGAAAGTCCCACATTTTATTCACTTGCTAGACATGAATCCCGACGATGTAAGTTCGTGAAAATGTTGAAAGAGGCGCATACTGGCTCCCACTTGCAAACCCTAAACTGCGGGCCCACAAATCAAGGAAAAGAATCAAAATCAGTTTTGATAAATAAATTGGAGGGTTTTCCAATGGTTTAGTCGTGGTGTGTGACTGGGGCTTATTTCACATTTGGCATTCCGGTGTGTGAGGGAGTCATTGACTCGTGGTGAGCATGAGGGGTCGATCTCATGCATGATGTAGACATTTCATATAGAAAATAATTGTATGAAATGTGATCGATTGTTTATATATGCCATTGCATATGCATTTTGTGCTGAGTAACCTTTGTAGGAGAATTTCTACTGGCTTTGCTCACCCCGTCGTGGGACCCCCTCGTGCACAGACTATCCAGTGGAGACTATGACGCCAGCAGGTATCTATCGGTAAGAGTTCAAACGCCGCTTTTAAGAAAATATTTTGTAAATATGTATATAAATCTTTTGTAGAACAAACATGAAAACTATGAGAATATAAATACATTTATTTTGAGTATCGGGTTCGTGTCCAAGAGGCTATTTTTACCGTATATGTCTTATGACACGAGACGATGTGATTTTCTCCAGGCCGACGGTAGTCAATGACCCCTTAAAATGGGGCGTCACATATACCACATGAGCTATACTTGATTGACTTATCCTAGTTGTTTGTTTTTTACAAAGAGGATCCTAGTTTTTTTAATGTTTTTTGACAAAGAGAATCCTAGTTGGTTTTTATTACAGAGGTTTTTTTGACAAGGGAGGATCCTAGTTGGTTTTTTGTGACAAGAGATGTTTTTTGACAGTTAAGGAGAGCGTTGTTTTTTGATAGAGAGGATCCTAGTTGGTTTTTATTACATAGTTTTTTTGACAGGGAGGATCCTAGTTGGTTTTTTTTTGTGATAGAGAGGATCTTAGATGTTTTTTCATTTTCAACAACAAATAATTTTACTTTTTATAGTATTTAAAAAAAATGATCTTTAGTTATTCCAATACTTATAATTATAATTCTTGTAAGTGCTAAAAATAAAATAGAAAGGGTCTTTTAATTACGCTTTTGAAAATTGTTTTCTATTATGAAAAAAAAAAATTAAGAAAACATAAAAAACTATTTTCAAAAACGGTTCTTAAAAACACTTTTAAAAATCAGTCAAAGATGTTTTTTTTTATTTTTTTACATCTATTCAGTTTATATATTTTGTTATAGTAACATGTTCTTATAATATCTATTCAGTTTATATATCATGTTGTAGTAACATGATCTTATAATATTTATTCGGTTTATATATTATATTTTGTAGTAACATGTTCTTATAATGATTCGAATCTAGTATTAAAAAAAAACATTTTTATGTCATGGATCAAATTTTGTTGATTCAAGTATCCAATAGGTGTTCATAGGTTGAAAAATATTTTATTAAAATGTATAAATAGTAAAATAGAAAAACTAAAAAAGAAAAAGAAAAAAGAAATATGTATATGATAGTCCTATGATTTATACACTTTAATATGTATTAATTATCATCGAATTTATTTTAAGTGAATTTTGATCAAACACGAATGATATAACTATGTGAGAGAAATATAAAGTGAATGACGAGAAATAAAAATAAAGTATGAGAATGAAAAACAAAAAACGTGAGGAAGCTAGTTATTTATTTATTTTATAGTCAAACATGTTTTAAAAAATTTCAAAGGATAATATCATTTTAACTCAATTTTCTCGATTTAAACTCAACGGATTCGGGATGTTTAGACTTTTTTTTTTCTTCTTTTTTTTTTTAGAGAAAAGAATATAAAAGACTCATACGTTTTTAAATAAATCAAAATATACAATTTATATACTAATTCAATTATAAATGAAACTAATTGTTAATTTGAAATATTAATTAAATATAAAAATACAACTATATTATCATTTTTCTACAATTCTGTAGATATAGAGACGGAGAGGGGGAGAACTATAAAGATGATAAGAAAAAAAAACTTAAACAATAATATTAATATTATATTTATCATTTTTTAAAGACATGTAACGCATTATTGTTTTTTTTGCTATATAAATTTTAGAGTTTTTCAACATATATCTGTAGTTTATATCATTCAATTTTTTTTTTCTTTTTTTCTTATATATATTTATAATTTTTTTTTCATAAAATCCTAACCACTAATATTCTCTATAAATTCATTTTTTTAAAATAATTTTATCCTTAAATAAAACTGATGTTAAATGAGGCTGATTTGTTGCAAAATAAACCAGTTTCCATTTAATTAAAGCGAAATATAGATTCTATTTGAGGCTGATTATCAACTTTAAATCTCACCTATTTGGAAAAACAATCTGCTTTCAAAACAAAAAAAAAAGTTTGGAAACAATTTCACAGTTTTTGAACTTTCAACAACGCTTACAAAATAATTATTCATAAAGTTTCATTTAGAAACGTTTAGAAGAAATATTAAAAAGATCATTAGTTTAAATTATAAGGATTTCGAAAAATAATATATTTAAAGAAATTATTCAAAAAAAATAAACGATTAGAAACTTGATCTTCTTAAATTTTAGAAATTTAATATAATTTTTTTAAATTTTAATATAGAAGTTTCTATTTTCAAAAATGAGAAATTTTGGAAAGGTTGGATTCTCCATGATCACACTGGTTTTAATTAATAGAAATTAACATGTTGCTTGGATCCGAAGCAAATGGTTTAGATTCAGAGCAGAGTTAATTATTTTGATAATTAGGATAATTAATTTCAGTTCGAGTTTCCAGAGGTCAAGATTTTAGCTTAACGGTTGAAAGTTTGAAAAATAAATTACTTATTTAAATTTTCTTTTTTGTTGAACTGATATCTTTAGATATCATTAAAAAAAATCTTTTAGATATTATGAGATATGATTTGCAAAGGACGTGTTTGGGAGTCAAAAGTTTTGCTTGAATTAGGAAACCTTGAACAACCAAACAAGGTAGAAAATTTCTCTCTGCTTGGCTTTGGATCGTCTTCCATGGCTGTTAAGGTTAAAGAAGTGGGTAATGATGGGAAGAAGTGTTAGATAAATTCCAATACAGCAGGTTGTGGTGTGGAGCAGCAGCAGATGTAAGACCCGAGAAATTCCAATTTCTGGAATAAGGGCAAAATCGTAATTTCGATTATGAAATTGTAATTTCGGTTAAAAATCCATAATTTATTCTCTAGATCTCGGATGATAAAATGGATTGCACCGTTGGAATTGTCTCGCGAAATCTAGCCAGCACGTAAAATTTCATTAAATTCCGAGACAGTCGGAGTTGACACGTTTTTCAAGGCATCATTGCTCGGCACAGAAAACGATTTTCGCGATGAGTTACATATGGGCACGTACTCATGTGCCATAAGTGGTGCGAAGAGAGAAATGATTTAAATAGACGGATCGAGATAAATAATATCAAATCGTAAACGAAGGACATACTACATTTTAAGCTGACGAAGCCGGCAGCACATTAAACAGTGAATATTCTTCATCTCCCCACATTTCAAAACGGTAAAACGCGAATCGAGAAGGTAGAGAGGCAAGAGGTCGCCGGAACGAAAGGGAGTTGGGTTAAAGACCTTCTCTCTAAAAATACGGGCAATCCGACCGTCTACGGCCTTGGGCGTAGAAGGAAGACGCTCTACGCTGAGCAGCTACGCGTGGACTTTGGCCAGGAGTTTTGACAAACTCCGAGAGGTAGGAGTTTCTCCCTACTTGAGTTTTACTCTCATATTAAGTATTTTACTAATGTTTGAGGCTAATGAGGCCGTGAGGTCGCTTGATTCGGTCCCAAACCTCGGGACCGAATTGATACAAATTTTTGAAAGAAGACGGAGTGCGGCGGCCGCTCTATTATCGACGGCTATTAATTGATGCATTTTGTGATAAATTATGCCTGCTTTTCGGATTGAGGCCTAAATGGTCAGAAATGTGGGTTCACAAAGTGAACCGATGAATGGTTGTGTGTTTGAACCGTAAAACCTAGGTTTTTACCGCTTATAGGAATAGTGACGCAAATATATTTTTTGCAGGAAAATGTACTCGTCGAGTGATTCAAGTCGACTGCTCGTGTTTGATCATTAGCCTAAGTGAGCTAATTTCGATGTAAGGAGTTGTATAATTACATAACATGATTGTGTGATTTGGAATTATGAGAGTATATTCACGCTTATATATTTGCATGTGATTAGACTGTACGAACCCAGATACATGCATTCCATATGCACCGAACACCCTGGGGATTATGAGTGCGGCATGAGACGAGCCCAGAGAAAATGGTTCTGGAGGGGTTGTCTAAAAATGTTAAATTACTGGAGGGTAGTCCAAACTAAAAATATCAATCGTCTGAAACCCAATCGATATTCATCTGGTGGTAGTCCACAACAAATAATATATCAATCGCCTGAGAGGCTCAATTGATATATATTCATCTGAGAGAACCCACAACAAATAATATATCAATCTAGTCGGAGCGTCCAATTTGATATATACATCGGAGGGTCAGTCTACAAATGTAAATTAATAATTCTCATACGAGGCTTCAGCGAGTGTGAGGAGTCTATGAGGACTCGCTGGATCCGAGTTTCAAGTCAGTGTAGACATTCAAGTAGGATCATGCATTTGCTTGAATGTGTGTTTAATTTGGAACATCAGACCGCACTTAAAGGATGAGTAGCCCACTTACATGCATTCTCCTATCGTAAAGATTAGCTCACTCCCGTCGCGACCCTTTATTTTACTGTGCATGTGGAGCGTATGAGGAGGTCAGCCCTGTAGGCGAGATTAGAAGAAAAGCCTGATTGCGGGCTTTGGCTTCACGATATTTTTACATGTATTAGAATTTGAGTATTTAATATATGTTGTATAATAGTAATTTACTAACTCTGGAAACTATTGATATAGTTTGGATATATTGTGACGAATTATTTACGCCTAAGTGGCCGTATTGATATCATTGTGATTATATTTGGACTCGAGACAGTATATGCAGAACTGTATTTGCAGAGCTCCTCGCACAAAGGAGACTCTGCCGGATTTTCCGAAGTGGCGTTGGATAACCCGACATCCACTTGTATTCCGCGGCCGACGGTAGTCAACCCGACGTTTCGGCCATGTACAGGCTTTAGGTGAGGGAGCAAAGAAGGTAACAAGTAATTGTACCTGTAAACAATAACTGGAGATGAAGATATCTAAGAACCGTAATCGAGGACTGAGGTGTGTAAAACACTGTCCTTAAGAATTTATTTCAGGATCCAAATGTACCCTTCGCCGTGTAACCGGTAGATTCTGATCGTGAAATAAAGAGTGAGAAGAAAAACGAGATTCAAAGTTGTAGAAGAAATAAGGTTGAAAAATATTTCTCAAACTTAGAACCCATTTGAATTTATAGGCAAAATTATGGTCAAGTAATAATAAGAGGATTTAATTTAAAACTACGAATTAAATGCAAAACTTAATTGTAAGAATCTAGCAAAATGTTGGCGAATTAAATGCAAACTTAATTGTAAGAGTTAAAGCGAAACGTTACGAATTAAAAGCAAACTTAATGGTTAGAATTTGAATTCAAAATAAACCCGTTGTTTTATTTAGGTAAGCAAAACCAAAATTAATTGGGAGCAAAACCAAATGTGTCCCGGGTCTATTCATGAGCAAGGGGAAGGGCAAATCCACCGACGGTAATCGAAATCTGCTTTCTTGCCAAGCCCCTTTCTCAATCCATGTATAAGCCCATAAATGGATTTTAATATATAAACTCAAAATAAAAACCTTGTCTTTGTTTCATGTGGGACAACTTTTTGTTTTTGTTTTTATTGAAAAACTCATTGTTTACAATAATCCCTCACATTTTTCAAAAGAAAGAAAAACTTTTGTATTTAAAACATATTGTTTGGAATATGGAAGAAGGTGTTAATGCCTTAAGTTTGGTGTTCAATGAACTATGAACCAAACATAGATGAATAAGGTTTAACTTACAGAGCTTTGGTGAAGCTTATAGTTTTTATGAACCAGAGTACTTTTAATCGTAAATTAGAGACCTTATCATCAGCACCACACATTACGATTCTTGCTGGTCAACGCCGTTGTGCGCGGTTAGGCCATGTGCGTGCCTGATTAATTTATAAGTGCTCTAGAAATCTTGCCATACCACTTCATAGGAACGGCCCCACTCCACACTTATATAGGTGATTTCATCAAATACATACTGCATTTATATGTACCATCCATAAGGGATATGAAATCATTAAGAATATTAATCAACCTCTCAAATTATGCATTCTAGCACCATAATCACACACAATAGGAAGGGGCCATTTTGTTATATAAAATAAATAAATAAATAAATAAAGATCCTACCATACTCTATTAAGCCCCGTTACGGAAAACTAACCAAAAATATTTCATATTATGACCAGCTAATAAATCATATAATAAGTTAATAGCATTTATTAGCTAATAAATCATATACATTTAAAAATTATTATGGAGTATCCTTTAACCATTTGTATAATTTCCTTTATTTGTAGTCTATTTTCATTAAAAACAAGAAGGTCTATTTCATTCTAGGTCCTTTAATATTATTTTTGAAATAATTTTTTTTATGATTAATTTGTTCATTAAAGTAAAAAAATAATTTTTAAAATTTTATTTCAAATTTCAAATTTACATTTTTTATGATCATCATCATTTTAATTATAAACAATAATTTAAATTTTAAAAAAAATATATAATTTATTAAATAGTTAAATATTATTTTTAAGACTCTTAAACATTTTTTAAATCAATTATTTATCAAATATTTATGAATTTATACTTTCTTATCTGGGTATAACTTACTAAATATTGTAAATGTTTTTTTATTATTTCTATATATATATACTTTCTTACCACGGTATAACTTACCAAATCTGATAAATGTCTTTTTATTATTTATATATATATATAACTTAACCACGGTGTTAGACTCAAAGACAATGCCTTCTGATCGGAAAGTGGAGGCCATGCAAGACAGCATCGGGTCTTCAACGGAGGTGGACGTTCAAAAACCGGGTTCTGAAGAAGAGAGAATGAGCGATGAAAGAAGGTTTCTTGACGACGAAGTTTTGGTATAGAGCATTATCGGTTTTTGTTCAAGGGTTTTTCTGGGGTTTTTGATTGAGTTGTGAAATCCTCGTTGGTTTCCTTTCCTTTTTCTTGCTATGGGTTTGTGTATTTTTCCTTTTTGGGTTTACTGCGATTATGATCGACTGCCGCATCACCTCTTTTCTTGATCCTTTTTCTCTTTCTCGATCATTGTTTTGTGCGTGGTTCTTTTGCAGTTGTTAATTCACAATAAAATTTTGTTTGGGTGTTGGAATTTTAACATATAAATATGAAATTTCTGTAGGTAAGGAGTGGGGAAGAAGAATCATGTTTGCAATTATCATGCTTCGTGAAACTAAGTCCTGTTCTGATCCAATCACTGAGTATGCACTCGGTTCTGTCAGCAAGAGACTCTCCAAATGTATTAAAGGAGAATGTTAGGAAACACTTTTCATATCTGGGTTGGAGGATTGAGTTCACGAATAAAGATATGCCTAGATATCGATACATCTCTCCTCAAGGGAAGACTTACCAATCTCTTCGTCAGGTTTGTCTAGACTTGGGAAAACCCGCAATGGGAACCGATTCTCAAATTTTCCCGGTTGTCCAGAAGAATTTGTGTAGTTCAGGTAATGATGTGCGGAAATCTCAAGTGAGTAAGCAGGAGAAGACAGGGCCTTATTGTGATGAGGGTATATCTGATACCATTGATATTGAACGTGAATATTGCTCCGCATGTGATAGAATATTTATCTACTTGATGGAACAAGAAAGATCGCAAAAGGAAGGCAATCTCAATTTCTAATTTGATAGATAAGGCAAAGAAGCATCTGTCGTTCATGGGGTGGTTGTTTTGGTATGCATATAAGAAGGGGCAGCGGGAATTGCGGTATTGTTCGCCGAAAGGGAGGTGTTATTATTCCCTTCGGACAGCCTGCAAGGCCTGCATGGATGAAGGTGGAGCTTCTGAAGGTACTTCTATGTCTAGCCCTCTGCAAATCATGAATGTCAGTGAGAAATCTGAGGTCCGGGAATTGGCTCCTGCCACGATTGATGTGAGAATGCAGAACAACCTGGTACAACAAAATTCAGAGTCTGAAATGCAGCTGGTAAAGTCTTCCGACCGATCACAGGTTAAAAGCAGAGGACGGAAGAGACACATTGATAATTATCCGGCTTCTGTGCCTAAGGCGAAGGTACACTGCAGCCGTCGGAAGGATTGGGATACAATGGAAAGAGGGAAGATAGATCGGAATGGGATTCAAAGTAATTGTTGCCAAGAGGTGTTAAGTTCTTTTTGCCAATCAGAAGCTGATGTTATCATGGAAGATAGAGGATCTCTGTTACAATGTAATATGCAACCGGCACCTGGTATTGCTGGGGAGACGAGCAAAGGTCTTCAAATTAATAATGATGACATTTATTCTGTTTGTCACTATGGTGGTGATTTAGTCCTCTGTGATAAGTGTCCATCCTCATTCCATCAGAGTTGCCTTGGTTTGAAGGTACATGGTTTATTTTGATGTTTTTTTGACCTTACACACTTCATTTTAGCTCTTTCATGCATTTACCTTTTTCTTTTCTTCTCCCTTTGTAAGAAATAATTTATTCGGAATTTCTATATCTTGTTTTCAATTGATTCATTTTTTACTAATTTATAAACTTTCATCAAAGAAAGATATATCCTCAAGGCTCGTAAGATAATGGTAAAATTTTCTTTCTTCTTCAGGAACTTCCTGAGGGTGATTGGTTCTGTCCGTCCTGTTGTTGTACAATTTGTGGCGAAAACCAATTTGATGAATACAGTGAAGAGGATAAGTTTATTCTCAGTTGTCATCAATGCGAGCTTCAATGTAAGGGTTTTTGTTCTTCTCTCTCTCTTTGGCTGTATTTATAAACATTTCTTTTAAATAAATGTGGAAATTGTACTTATAGATATGCACATTTGACATGTTTTTAATTATTTCTATACAATGTGATACAGATCATGTAGGTTGCGTGAGGAAACAGAGTCATGTTAAGTTGGAAACCTATCCTAATGGAACCTGGTTTTGCACTACACAATGCGAAAAGGTACTTGGGACTTGTTTTTCTTCTTGATTTCCTTTTGGCTCAAGAAGTATTGTTTTGGTAGATAATTTTATCTATGTCACTTTAATTTTTTTTACTCATCGAAGTATAACTATTCATTGTAATGCAATTAAAAATCTCGTGATCATATAACTTAATGCTGCTTGTTTAGCCGGTAGGTTTTGTGACGCCTCAAACCCCGGGGTCCGTCACCACCCAACTCGCGGAATACTGCGGAATGTCAGACCCGACATTCACAAAACGCGCAGTCTCCCTTTCAGACGAGCTCTACTCCAAATACAACACCCGTATAAAACCCGTCCCCAAACAATCCAATACAATGCTTATGATTAAACTGGCCACTGGGCTCATAAACCAATACTCATCACAATATCTATATCCAACTATATCCAAATAGTTTCCAAGAGTTCAAATTTTACTTTATACAACACATATATTAAAATTAAAGAATTTAATACATGTCATACATCATAACCCAAAGCCACAATCCGACTTTCTTCAAAGCCCGCCCCCAGGATGAGCCATCTCCTCGCACGCCCCCGTACCTCGTAAAATATCCTCGACAGGCGAGCTAATGCTCGCAGTGGAATCACTCCTAAGTGGGTTACTCCACCTAAGTGCATATGCAATGCTCCAAAATAAACACACATTCAAGAAAACGCATGATCCTACTCTTGAATGTCTAATCGATCATCTCGCACTGAGTCCTCACCGACTCCCTCACACTCGCCTAAGCCTCGTATGAGAATTATTATGTTTATTTGTGGACAACCCTCCGATGTATATATATTAATTGAGCCGTCTCCGACGATTGATATTATTTATGGACTACCCTCCGATGTATATATAGTTTTAGACAACCCTCCGAAACCATTCTCTCTAGACTCACCTCATGCACTCACTCCTATCATCATAGGGTGCCCTCAGTGCATATGGAATGCATGATGCCAATTCCATTACAGTTTATATCACATGTAAATATATAAACATGCATATATTCACATAAACTTTAATCACACAATCATGTTATGCAATTTCACATTCCATCACATCAAAATTAGCTCACATGGGCTAATGATCAAACACGAGCAATTCTGGTACTTGAATTCATCTCACCAAACACATTAATTCACAAAATTATTTTCAGGAACACTATTCCTCGTAATATGAAACTCCTACTACTATTCCCTAAGAATTACAAATCATCGGTTCACTTTGTGAACCCGGATTCCACGAACATTTCCGGCCTCAAATAAACCAATACATGATTTATTTCACAAATTACACAATTAACAACCTAAACAACCCACACAGTGCACACACTGTCATGGCCTACCCATTTTGGTTTCAACATTTACAACACTCTGCCCAAGACTGGGATCGAGCAAACCCGCCCCTCACGACCTCATCCAACTCAAACATTCACAAAGTACTTAAACGAATAATAAAACCTAAGTAGGGAGAAACCCCTACCTCCTGGAAATATTGCAACTCCTCAACCTCGGCAGCTCACGCGCTGGTCTCCTCCTACAGAGCAAATTCTTTCCTTCGCTCGAAGAATTCGACGACGACGCTTCGACATTTTTTGTAGAGAAGTCGATGTTCTCTAAAAACACATCTCCCGCAATCTCCACCGCATCCTCCCCATTCAATTAACGTTTTGTCTTGTTTTAATTGGAGAAGACAAGCACTATTCATTATTTTGGCTTTTTCTAACTTAAACAATTCCATTAATACCAATTATGTCATTCTTTCCCGCTTTGACATTCGTACTATCTCACTGGCCCATTTTCATATTTTCTTACTCATGCCACTTATGGCACATGATTACGTGTTATATGTGACTTTGTCAGATCGAAAATCGTTTTACTAAGACTAACCGCTGGACAGCCTAAAAACGTGTAAATTCCGACTATCTCGGAATTCGACGAAATTAGACGTGCTAGCTAGATTTCGCGAGACGATTCCAACGGTGAAATCCGTTTCATCATCCGAGATCCATAGAATAAATTTAGGATTTTTAACCGAAATTACAATTTTGTAACCGAAATTACGATTTTGCCATTTTTCTAGAAATTGGAATTTCTCGGGTCTTACATTCTCCCCTCCATAAAAGGAATTTCGTCCCGAAATTCAGGACAATCACAACGCAACACATGCATATGCAACGTGCATTCTACCATGCATGTAAGCTCGTCACTTAATTATTAAACGACTAAACTACGTACCTTCATCCCTAAATAAGAAGGGATAGGTGGCCCACATCGTGTCCTCGCACTCCCATATCGAATTCCTCCACTCCACAAGGCCGCCCATAGCACCTCACTAGCCTCACTCTGGCTCAAGGCCGCGAAACCCGATCATACACCAAAATACATAATCGGTCCCTCCTTAAAGGTCCCATCGTTGTCAACCTCGACCGTCCCCAATCCACTACATGAGCTGAATCTGGCGTATACTTCCGGAGCACGGAGACGTGAAATACCTCGGACACCGATTACGCCGGGCTGCGAACGCCAACCGCACGTGCCAGTCAGCTGCCTATCCTCTCGAGTATGTCGAAAGGCCCAATAAACTCCTACGATAGCTTCCCGCGCTGTTTAATCCGCCACTCTCTCTTAGGGCATGACCTTCAAGAAAACGCGGATCCCCAACCCCGAACTCTAAGGGTCGACGCCGCATATCGCATAAATTTTTCCGTCGGCCGAGCCATGAGAAGACGCTGTCGTGATCAAGCCCCACCTTCTGAGGTGTCTCTAATCGGGATCGTGACCGTTGATGGCCTCTCTCCCACCTCAGTCCAACATAATGGTAATCGACATGGCCTCCCATACAATGCCTCATATGGTGCCATTCGTATACTCGCCTGATAACTATTGTTGTAGGCGAATTCCACTAAGGGCAATTGATCCTCTACCCTTATGACCCAGGACGCATGCTCGCAGCGTGTCCTCTAACACCTGTATATAATCCATACAACTCGTAACCTTACACAACCCTTACTTTGTGTGTAAACGCTGACCTTCCCAAGGTCACAATCGCTGACAATCCAATGGACCGTCAACCTAGTCCATGTCACGTGTGACATCCATATACCGAGCTCCGTCGAATTCAACAACACCCAAATGCACTTCCAACGGTTATCCAAATCTCGAGTCACTCTCGACTCCTATCACCCAACTCTAAGTCTACGTGATAACCATGTCTGTGTGTTTGCATCTCGAGTCACTCCCGACTCTTATCACTCAACTCTAAGTTTACGTGATAACCATGTCCGAGTGTTTTCATCTCGATTAACTTAATTCTTCAACTTACACTTCGAGCCTCTTACATTCACGTAAATTTATGGATACTCCCCTGTCCTTACACCCTAACCCAAGATTCTCACCTTTAGGGATCATCACTCTTTTTGCCTCGCTTCCAACACACTCTAATTATTCTTCATTTGATCGAATCGAACTATGAGTCTTTATCGATCGTAGCCCTAAAGACAAATTAACGCACACTCACCAAGAGCAGAATGACTCGACTGCACCCACACCGACTCGAGGGCAATGCTTACCGCACACGAACGCAATGATGCCATACAGGACACCCACTCCGGTTCCACCATGAGCGTGACCCTGAGATCTCATCATAATCCTGACCTATCAGATCAACTCTCTCCCTACATCCTAGGGAAGAACATCTATACATGGCTTCTCTAAAGACCTTAACCTCTAAGCCCAAATCCAAGGCCGTGTCGGGTATGACAACCCGACTAAGGTTCCAATTATTGACAACCCGATGGCTGTCAACTCATCCATGTCAAGCCTGACATCAACAGCCAATATGTCTACCACCCTAAGGTCCACCACGCCCACCGCAACCTCGGGATCCGCCCTGACTGACTCCACACCTCGCCCCTCCGCCTCCTTCAGGCCGAGTGCTCAGATAGCACCCTAAACTAAATCGGTTCCTCCGACCCGTACTAGTGGTGTGAAGGAATGAATCAGATACTCTCCCGTTTCACACCTAATCGGGATCGCGCCGTCCCAAAGTCCCTGATCCCGGCTCTCCTCGGGGTAAACCGGTCTCACATGCACAATCTCGGACTCGTCCCAAACTCGCGGTGAAGCGTAAGTCTTCGCCTTCCCGAACTAGAAGAAGGTCGATCCTCCTTCTTGCTACTAACACCGTATCCCGAGTGTTCGGGAGCATCCTCAATCTCTCTCTATGGTCGTGATCGCCCTCACCATGCAGTCCACGCCCGTAGGGCTGTCCAATATCCCGCCCGAACGGGACAACTTCACCCATTCGAATCTATCACTCCAACCAATCCAAGAAACCACGATCTCGAAGATTGACACTGCCTCCCAACTCATCACCCGCCCCTCAACTCTAGTCGATCGACACCCGATGTCGACACCACGTGTCCTGCAAACTCTCACCCCGCAAGCCAAAACTCGCACCTTACCGAATCCTCGCGGCGACGCTTGATGGTCTCAACAACCGCAGAACGATCCTCGCGATACTCAGTTCCACTTTGACTAGGCGCAGATCAAAATGTCATCCACGAAGACCACGACAACCGATTCCAGATGGGGTCGAATACTCTATGCATGAGATTCATGAATGCGCCGCGCATTCGGTTAATCCAAAGGGCATCACCAGAACTCAAAGTGCCCATAACGCGCTCCTAACCGATGTCTTAGTGGATATCCGTCTCCTAACTCACCGATGGTAACCAAGCATAAGGTTCATCTCGGGAGGCAGACTCGCGCTCCTCTCAACCGATCAAATAAAATCATCAATCCTCTGGGTGATGCAACACTTTGATCGTAACCCTGCTCAACCGCCGTAGTCACGTACGTACCGGCTGCCCGCTTCTTCTTCGCAAATAGAATCGGAGCGCCCATGGTGAAGTGCCTTGGCCCGATGAACCCCGGTCCAATAGCTCTGTGAATCGACTCGAGTTCCCCGCAATCAACTAGTGCCATCCTATGTGGGAGTCATAGAGACTGGTGAAGTACCAGGTAACTCGACACCGGTTCACGAATTCTCCAGGGAGGTAGTCCGTGTAACTCATCCGAAAAACATCCACATGCAAATTACTCGAGGTAGATCGGTCCCCGGTCTCTCGCCCTCTGTGTGGTAAGGCTCTCGCAGCCAACCCGCTTAATCAAGGTCTCCAACACTGACTCGTGATAACGCTTCGGGGGCAAATGTCATGCTTGTCCCCCTGAAATACCACACGAGTACCGTTCTACGTATGGCGATAACCCTCCTACGCTCACAATCGATAACAACCCCGTAAGCTGTCAGCCAATCCATCCCTAGGATGACATCGAACTCTTACATGTCTATGATCCTCAGGTCCACTGTGAGTAGAGTCTCCGAGATCTCCAACTCGCAACCACGACATATCATACCTATTCTCGACCTAATCCCTAGGGGAGAACTCACATACAAAGTATCCCAAGGTCCTTCAAGAGGTCCTCGCTCTTTCCAATCGTGATTAGCCTCACTCTAGCTGGAACATACCTAGTCTATCCTAAGAGTGCCGCAGGTAATCTCCATAGCCTCTAACACCTTCCTCGATCCGTATGAACCAATGGTCCGCCACCATCTGACTTCCTCCCGTGTATGCTCCGAGGATGATGCGCCCTAAACTTCGGGAGGTGTCACTAGACCTCCCCGACTACTCCGCTTATATCAGCTCACATGATAAAGAACCGGCCGTAATACCTACAAATCCAAGAAAGCCCGCGATCAAACACCGATGGTGTCCGACCAGCACTTCGACGCCCCCACGTCCCGCCCCATCCAGCCGTCTATACAGTTCAATGGAAAGTTAAATCTCAATACAGTATCTCTAAGGCATAAACACAGCCCCGAGACACTATTTATACACATAAATCATTGTATACACATTGTCCTTGCATTTACAAGTAATGCAAGGCAATTAATTATACATTTAAAACATTTTTTATCAACAAAATTTTCATTTTTGAAAATTTTATTTTTTTTGAAATTTTGTCTCATTTGATTTGATTTGATTTGATTTTAATTTAATTTAAATAAATAAAAAATTTCGAAAATTTTTTTTGTGATGAATGTTGAGTTCATGAACCGGTTCATGAACAAGAAAGTCCAAAATTGACTCGTGAACACTGAAGTCAAACCCGGTCAAATGTGTTGAGTGCACTACAGACAAATTTCCACAGCCCATGCCCCAAAGAAGACGCCCCAGCACAAAGCCGTGCGCCCGCGCCCGCGCTTAGCTCGTATGCCCCGTCTCCGCCCAAGGCCCGCCATGCCGTGGTCGCAGCGCTCCCGCACGCGCGCCGGCCGTGCCGCGATACAACCTCACCTTGCTCCACTCGGTCGGTCACAACACAATGCCAGTTGTATTGCACACTTCAGCCCCACTAGGTTACACACAGAATTGTATCGCAATACAACTCGCTCCCATGTCCTTTCCAAACGCAATACACTTCTTGTATTGCAATACACTCCTCACAGCTTCCAAAACCACCCTCTTGCAATACAATTGATCCTATTGCAATACAACCTGCTAACCGCAGTACTTCTTACAGTCACGATACAATACATTCTCTTGCAATACAATTTTTTTTTTTCAATATAATTTGGGCAATAGCCCAAAACTACAGACTTTTTTTTCATTTGTACCTACAGAAAACAATTTCAAAAAATTTATATATGTAACTATATATATATATATATATATATATATATATATATATATATATATATATATATATTTTTTTTTTTTTTTCATCTAATATACTGGGAATAAATTTATAAAAATTTATTTTCTCTCATTTTCTTCAGTTTTACACCTTGTAAAACCTTAGAAAATAATTTTTTTCACCTCTAAACCAAATAAATTTATAAAATTTATTTTCTTTACTTTCTTTTTCCAGTTTTACACTGTAAAACAATTTTATAAAAACAATTTTCCAGCTTTTATTTTCTCAGAAACAATATATATATATATATATATATATATATATATATATATATATATATATATATATATATATATATATATATATATATATATATATATATATATTATTATTTTCAATAAAACTCAAATAAATTAAGCTTAAAATTTATTTTGTTTTATTTTTTATTTAATTCGAAAAAGGTCCAGAATTTCCTCAAAGCCTCCTTATATAACACTAACCCTAGTGTTCAACCTCAAATTTATTAAAATTTGATTTCATTATCCTACAACTCAATAAATTTATTCAAATTTATTTTATTTCTCCTCTTTGTTCAAGTTTTTACACACTGTAAAAACTTCTAAAAGTTTCTAACTTATCACTTGTTTTCCTATGTGCTAAGTACTAAGCACACAAACAATCATAACACATATAACATGGTATACACACCATTCATCAAACATTCACATGTTTACACATCATTTATCAAACAATCACCTAAAACACATGCATGTAGCGCCCTAGTTTTGTCCCGTGATTTCTAGGCGATCTCATACCATTAACATCGAACCACACCTAAGGGTGATGTTCTTATACTCTCAAAGACTATGGCCTAAGCCCAAATCCTCAAGCCCTGTGGCAACAGATACCCAAGCCTCTCGATACTGCTCGTGACGCCCCAAACCCGGGGTCCGTTGACTCACCACAACCTCAGCGGAAACACTCTGTGGAATGTCGGTGACCCGACATTTCATTTAAATCGCGCAGTCTCCTTTGCACTGAGCTCTACCCAAATACAACACCTGTGATAAAACCCGGTCCAACAATCCAATATAATGTACCTATGATTAAAACGACCACTTGGGCTCATAAACTAATACTCATCACAATATCTATATCCAACTATATCCAATAGTTTCAAGAGTTCAAATTTTACTCTTATACAACACATATATTAAAATTAGAGAATTTAATACATGTCATACATCATAACCCAAAGCCACAATCCCGCTTTCTAAAGCTCACTTTAGGATGAGCCGTCTCGCACGCCTCGTACTTGTAAAATAATATCCTCGACTGTATGAAGCACGCTTCGCAGGAATCACCCTAAGTGGGCTACTCTCCACCTAAGTGCATATGCAATGCCCAAATAAACACACATTCAAGCAAATGCATGATCCTACTTGAATGTCTCACTTATCATCTCATACCCCGAGTCCTCACCGACTCCCTCACACTCGCCTAAGTCTTGTATGAGAATTATTATGTTTATTTCGCGACAACCCTCCGACGTATATATATATCAACTGAAAGCCGCCTCCGACGAACATATTATTTTATGGACTAACTGATGTATATCACCTAGCTGCCTCCGACGATTGATATTTTTAGTATGGACTACCCTTCGATGTATATATAGTTTTAGAAAACCCTCCGAAACCATTCTCTCTAGACTCACCTCATGCACTCACTCCTATCATCCTAGGGTGCCCCCAATGCATATGGAATACATGATGCCAATTCCATTACAGTCTATATCACATGTAAATATATAAACATGCATATATTCACATAAACTTTAATCACACAATCATGTTATGCAATTTCACATTCCATCACATCAAAATTAGCTCACATGGGGCTAATGATCAAACACTATAATTCTACTTGTATTAATTCGATCAAACACATTAATTCACAAAAATTATTTTGAACACTATTCTCGGGAATAGTAAGAGCCCTCGATTACTATTCTGAAAAATTACAAATCATCGGTTCACTTTGTGAACCGGATTCTGACCATTCAGGCCTCAAAGCAAACCAATACATGATTTATTTCTAGATTACACAGTGCTGCTTAAACAACCCACACGGTGCACACCATCACGGCTACCGAATTTGGTTTTGAAATTCTAACAATATTTAAGATTTGGGGCCGTCCAGCAGCCTGCGACGCCATTCGGCTCAAACATTCACAAAGTACTTAAACGAATAATAAAACCCAAGTAGGGAGAAACCCCTACCTCTCGGAGTTTGTCAAAACTCCTCAAATCCGGTGCTCACGCGTCGGCCTCTCCGCGTAGAGCAACTTTCCTTCTTGCCCCGAAGAATTCCGACGGTCGGATCACTCGATATTTTAGAGAGAAGTCAGATGTTCTCTCTCTAAAAACACATTCTGCAACTCACTGCATCCTCCCCCCATTCAATTCACGTTTTTGGTCTTGTTTTAATTGGAGAAGACAAGCACTATTCGCTATTTTGGCTTTTTCTAACTTAAAACAATTCCAGATTAATCTAATTATGTCATTCTTTTCTAGTTTGACATTCGACACTATCTAAAGTCCATCCATTTCATATTTTCTCTCTCCTTGCCACTTATGGCACACTTGGAGTACGTCTTATATGTGAGCTTTGAGTCGCATAGAAAATCGTTTTACGACTTTTAGAGACCACGATCTTATCAAAAAAGCGTGTAAATTGAAACGTCTCGAGATTCGACGGAAATTCGACGTGCTAGCTAGATTTCAGAGACGATTCAACGGTGAATTCGTTTTGTCATCAGATATCGAATAAATTTCAGTTTTTAACGAGTGATTACAATTTTATAGCAAAAATTTACGATTTTACCACTTTTCCGAAGTGAAATTTCTTGGGTCTTACAGGTTTTATGCAACATTAAATTGATACAATGCTAGCTAAAGTTTTACAAATGAACTGCTTTCTTTTTAATGTTTTTTTTAGCCATGTCATTGCTTTTCGGCTTCTTAACAAAATTACTTACTGACAGACAGGTCCATGGTATCTTTCTTTGAGCAGAAATTATTTTTCACAATAATAAGGGGAATAAATTTTGCAGTGAACATTTGTTTTCAAGAAGTCAAAACTTGCTCTTGTCAAGGCTAGTCACTTAGTGATTGGCTATGTTGCATAAGGTTTGGTATGGGTGTTGGAAGAAGATATGTGGCTAGGTGCGATCCTTCGCTCTTATTTTAGGATATAGGGATTTGGATACAAAGGATCAAAACATGAATAGTATTGGGGAAACATTATAATAAAGAAAATTCAATCAAAAATGGATTGGGAATGAGGACATGCCTTATACCTAAATATTTTTATGAAAATTCACTTCTCAGCTAATTTCTTCTTTTTTTGTGATGTAATTTGAAAGAATAAAAGGATAACAATGTGAAAATCAAACATCTTCACAAAAATAAAATAGGAGTATCTGTTATGAATTCATGTTGTGTATCTCATATTAATTGACGATAACTTTCCGTTTGTTCTCCTTGCTGTGTTAGATGTTTCTAAAAGGTATGCATGAGGACAGAACTTTAAATTGAATGCTTTTTTGGTTCATAGATATATTCTGTTGGCTACTGGCCCTTGAACATGGCATTAGCAATCATGCATGTCATTAACTTATAATCCTTGTGTTGGTTTTTCAGATATTTTTGGGCTTCCAGAAGCTTTTAGGGAAACCAATTCCAGTGGGTGTGGATAATCTAACTTGGACTTTGGTGAAACCCACAACAAGTGAAAGGTTTGATATGGATGTCTCTGACATTGAGGCCTCGAAAGAAGTTTACAGCAAGCTCAATACTGCCATCAGTGTCATGCATGAATGTTTTGAGCCTATTAAAGATCCTCGTACAGGGAGAGATCTAGTTGAAAATGTTATTTTCTGTAGAGGGAGAGTTATTCTTACTACTTCACTAGCTATCTTTACAGCCTTCTTTATATTTGAATTGTGTTTATGCATATTTTTTAGTGCATGTTAGCTTTATATGGCAATGAACTTAAATACCTATTGTCCGTTCTAATGAATACTTTGTTATTCTATTGTTTCCTTAGTAGCCTAGTGCATTTTGTATGGGTTTTCAATTTGTTTTATTTAAAATTTATATCATGTGTTCCTTTTGTTAGAAATTTTAATTTCTAATTGATTCATATAATTTCAGTATTGATAATTGTTATCGTCGTACACATGGTGATGATTAGTGTAGTATCTAAGAGACAATTATCGGGTGTAAATCCTTCCGTGTCAATTCGTTAAAATTTAAGTATTTTAGTGTGTTTTGTCATTTGAGTAAATGTCTTAATAAAAGACATTGAATATTAGTAACTGTTATTTGAGTAAATGTCTTAATAAAAGACATTTAATATTAATACTTGATTATATATTTAAATAATACTTAATAAAGACATTTAATATTAGTAACTATGACTAAATGTCTTAATAAAGATTTATTTAATATTAATATGATTATATGAGTAAATGTCTTAATAAATAATATTATTTAATATTAAAGTATTTTACGCACTCTATATATATATATATATATATATATATATATATATATGAAGGCATAGAAAAACACCGACCACAGGGGTTTGATTCGAAAGTCGAGAATCAATCAGTCATTTATATCGTGAGAAAGCGTTTTAAGTGACTAGGATAAGTAGGAAAAACACATATATATATATATATATATATATATATATATATATATATATATATATATATGCTCACTATATTATTGCTGGGATATTCAATTATCGAGATGGATTCTTCAAGTAAGTTTTTTCTTTTCATTTTCTGTAAACTATGTCATGATTGTTAAATTGGTTGATTTAATTGTTCTATTATGATCCAAATTGTTAAATCGTTTCCGCAAATTTTCTACAATTTTGGTATCAGAGCCAAGTTTAATAGAAATTCAATTACCAATTTAGGGTTATAAAAATTGGTATTTTCTCAATTAAAGTTAATTATAGTTAATTGATGTATAAATTAACATTTGCTGCATAATTAACCCAGGTTTTTAATTTTGAATTAACATTTTGGTTGAATATTTGAATTGATAGTTTGGCATTCATCGTGTGAATTCAATTGTTCTCAGAATTGTGATTTTGAATATTTTTATATATAAATGTTGCTGCTTGGTTTTAATTGACCAATTATCGATTCAAATTGTGATGAAATCGGAATTCAAGCTGTCCATGCGTCATCAATATGAGTAACCTATAAATGCATCTTGTCAGTAGAAAAATTGGTACCATGTGCATATATGACTTATGCAAATTTTAGGAATTGTATATGCAAATCTTTTCCACATAAAACAATTTAATAATGTAGATGTTATATATTATTATTTGAGCTTTAGAAATAGGTTAATGAATTAAGAATAAAGATATTAAAGTAGTCTTTTATATTATTAAACTTAATAATTTAAGTTTATATGATTTAAATCTTTAATATTTTAGTGAGTCGCGTTAATTACTAAAGTGGCCTTCAGTTTCATTAAATGATTTAAATAATATTTATAAATGTTTCATTGATATAGCATCAAAATGACATTTAAGAATAATAAGCATTTATAGTTATTTACATGTAGTTATACGATTACCCCAGGTAGATGCAGCGGCTAACCAGGTCAGTTGACTACCGTCGACCAGCGGAATACAAGTGGAGTCGGGTTACGACGCCATAAGAAAATTAGGCGAGTCTCAGCATGCGGGAGCTCTGCAATTAAAACACATTTACATTAAGCGATCCGATATATCTGATATATATCAATACGACCATGGGCCCATAAGCGATACTGATGTACATGCCAACTATGAAACCAACTATATACCCAATAGTTACAAGAGTTATGTTTTACTCTTAAACAATACATATATTAAACGTAAGAGTTCCACAATACATGTGTCTGACCACCAAGCCACATCGGCTTTCTTCACAATAAATCTCTAGGACGAAGCGAGTCCTCTCATACCTTCCTGTACCTTAAAATAAAGGGGGATCCATGTGAGGGTGAGCTAAAGCTCGTGGGAGAATCGCCACTAGAAGTGGGCTACTCACCACCTAAGTGCGGTCTGATGTTCCAAAGTAAACACATTCAAGCGAATGCATGATTTTCTTGAATGTCTACATGACCAACTCATATCAGTCCTCACCGACTCTCTCACACTCGCTGGCCTTGTATAGGGAATTATTGTTTTATTAGTGGGCAACCCTCGGAGTGAATATATATCAATTGGAGCCGCTCCAGGCGATTGATATATTATTTGTTTGTGGTACCTTCAGATGAATATATATCAAGCTGAAGTAGCTCAGACGGTTGATATATTATTTGTTTAATGGACTACCCTCGGAGTATTTAATGTTTTAGACTACCCCTCCAGAACCATTTTCTCTAGACTTATCTCATGCGCTGCTCCTATATTCTAGGATGTTCGGTGCATATGGAATCATGTATGTCGGTTCCAATACGATCCCAATCACATGCAAATATATCGACATGAATACGCTCGCATAAAAATTAAATCCCACAAACATGTTATGTAATTATCATTTCAACATCAAAATTATTTCCATTTAATGTTGAAGCAGCGGTCGATTCGAATTGTAACCAAACATATAATTTCACAATACATTTTTCGTGTCACTAATCCCTAAGGCAATTAAAACCCTAGGGTTCTGGTCCCTGACATTCCACAATTCATCGGTTCCTTTGTGAACCCGCAATCTGACTCCAGGCCCGATGCATACCAAACAAGCATCCCAATACACAATTTAGACAAAATGCACTCAAACGACCCCTAAAGGCAGCGAGTGGAGCAGTCCGCGGCTCACTCCATTTTCTTTGAAAATTCTGTCAATTCGGTCCGAGTTTTGGGGCCAGATCTTTCAACCCCTCACGGCGAAACATTAGTAAAAAACGTTTAAATGGGAGTAAAGCCAGTAGGAGAAAATCACCTCGAGGGTTTGAAGAAACTCCCACCAAATCCAGTGCCACGAGCCCTTTCGGCGTAGAAGCGTTTCTCCCTTCTTGTCTCGAAGAGCTGAAGCGGTCGGATCTCAGGTATTTTAGAGAGAAAGCACCTATAAAGCTCTCAAATTACAAGCCACTGGATCCCCAAATTGTTTACGTTTTGTTTGGCTTTTGAAGGAGATGGCTTATTATTCTTGTCTTTATTCTCATTTAAAAGCAATTCCAATAATGCCATCATGTCCTTAACACCCGGAATTGATGTCGGTGCTACCTCGGTCTTCCATTTTCATCATTCTACACTCATACCACTTATGGCACATGAGTACTTGTTATATGTGACTTTCGTCGCATGAAAATCGTTTTACGGCACGGCTCGATGCTTGAAAACGTGCGATTCAACTATCTCGAAGAGTCTGAAATTTTACGTGCTAGCTAGATTCCTTGAAGACTGATTCCAGTTTTAATCCGTTTCGTCATCAGAGATCAAGAAATTATTCGGATTTTTAGCAGAAATTACAATTTTATGTCGAAATTACGATTTTGCCCTTGTTCGGTGGAATTTCGAGTTGCATTCTCCCTCCTTAAAGGAATTTCGTCCCGAAATTCAGGACAATTACAATCACGCACATGCTGTGTAGCGCATACTACGCCGTAATATGTAAGCAGTCATTTAAATTTTAAGCGACTAAACCACGTACCTTCATCCTAAGCGAGAGGATAGGTGGCCCTTGTCGATGCCCTCGGCTCACGTTGACTCCTCCGCTCCGCGATTGCGTATGGCATCTGCATTGCTTCAGCGGTCTTTGCTGTCATGAACGATCATGGCTATCAAGCACAGGTCCCTCCTCGAAGGTCCCCGTCAGTGTCGATCTCTATCACGTCCCCCGATCCATGCATGAAATTTGGATCTGGGTATATCTCGGAGCATGGAGGCGTGAAACACCTCGTGAACACGACATCTTTGGCGGTACTTGCTACTTGGTACACAACGATGCACATCCTCTCGGGTATCGAAAGGCTGATAAACCTCGGCGATAGCTTCCGTACGCTTGCGAACCTGACCCTCCTCTCTTAGGATTCACCTTGAGAAGCGTGATCAACAACCTCTCGAACTCTAAGGGTGTCGTACATCACGCATAATTCTTCTGAAGCTCTGTGGCCGTGAGAAAGGCCTTCTCGTGTCAAACTCACACACTTCGAGAGGGTGTCTCTAGCGAATCCAAGGACCGATGATGGAACCCTATCACCTCGGTCCAACATACTTGTTGATCATGGCCGTACAATGCCTCTATGGTGCCATTATTTCACTTTGATAACTATTGTTTGTAGTAAATCCACTAAGGGCAATAATCAATCCTCTACCCTTATGATCCGGACACGTTACAACATGCCCTCCCCAACGCATTGTGTAATCTATACACCGTAACCTACGCAATACTTGCTTGGTGTGTAAGCGCTAACCTCTCGAGTCGCGACCAGCACGTGATCGATGGATCATCCAGCTTCGATCCATGCCATTCATGACATCCATTATCACAGAGTCCTTGCCCGGCTCAACTGACACGATGCAATTTCGAGGTATCCAAATCTCGAGTCACTCCCGGCTCCTATCACTTAACTCTAAGTCTGCGTGATACCATGTCCGTGGGTTTTCATCTCGAGTCACTCCACGACTCCTATCGAGCTCCGACCACTAAGTCTATGTGATCTTGTGGTGCGTTTTTCATTTCGAACTGGCTTATAATTCTTGAAACACACTTGAGCCTATTACATTCTCCACGAAATTCGGGATATCTTCCGGGTCTTTTACACCTTAACTCGGGATCCTCGCATAGAGGGTTAACGACCCCCTCTGGCACACTTGATACCTCTAATTACTCTTCATTTCTGAATCGAACTATGAGTCTTCGTGGAGCGTAGTCTCAAAAGACAAACTCAGCCCTCATTCACGAGAGTGGTGAGTGGCCGTGCCGTGCACACACAGGCTCAACGCGATGATCACAGGTGCACACGAGCGCGAATTATGTCATCTTGTGGCGCCCGCTCTCGGGTCCACCATGGGCGGGAATCTCGAGAGATCTCTCACTCATAATCCCAGGCCTATCGAGGTCGACTCTCACCACATCTGGGAAGAACATCTATACGGCTTCTCCTAAGGCCTTAACCTCTAAGCCCAAATCAATGTCGTGTCGGGGTATGACAACCAGGCCCTGAGTCTCAGTGCGAAAACCAGTGGTTGTCAGCTCATCCATGTCGGCTTGACATTAACAACCAATATGTCTACCACCACTGGGTGCATACGCCTGTAACCACGTCATCCCTAACTTGACCACACTGGCCCCTGCAGCTATCGTGTCTTGGGAGTGCTTGTATAGCACCCCGGCGAAACTAGTTCTGCAACCTTACTAGGGTGTGGAGGAATGAAGCTATATACTCTTGTCCTCTGGATATGGCGGAGCACCTTTGTCCCAAGTCTGAGATCCCACGTCTACCCAGGGCAATCCGTCACTCATGCTCAATCCACGGCCTAGTCTGAAACTAGTGTGAAGCGAAGTCTTACGCCTCTTCTGACCCCAGGAGAGAAAACTAATCCTCCCTACAGCTACCAACACCGTATCCAGGAGTGTTCATTATCCTGATCTCTCTCATGGTCGAGGTCGTCCCTGACCATGGGTTCATATCCGTGGCGAAATCCTACTGGCTTCTGCCGAATGGACAACACGCCCATTCTCGAATTTCTGGAATCTTGACCAATCCGAAACTACGTATCTCTGAGATTGACATTCGAGTGTCTCCCAAACTCATCCTTTGCCTCGGCCTTCTCCTGGGTCGGCGACACTCTGGTCGTGACACCACGTGTCCCTAAAATCTGCCTCAGTAAGCTAAAACTGTTACTTCTTGAACTTAGCGTCTAGCCCAGTGGTCTCATACTTAATTTGTAAAACAATCCTCAGTGATACTCATGCTCCCACTCATTTGGGAATTAGATCAGATGTCATCTACGAGAAATTTACGACAAAGCCAGTCTAAATAGGGTTGGAATATCTATCATGAATCCGTAGATCTTCTTAGTGCATTCGTCAATCCGAAGGAGCATCAAGTAACCTCAAAGTGCCCATAGCGTCCCTAAATGGCGTGTAGGGATGTCTGTCTCCTAACCTCATTTGATGGTAACCGGTGCGAAGGTCTATCTTGGAGTAGACTCGCTCTCCTCTCAGCTGATCAAACAAATCGTCAATCCTCGATAATGGAGTGCAGATTCTTGATCGTAACCACTGTTCAAGCTTACTATGATCAATGCACAATCGAAGAGGTCTTGCCCTTCTTCTTATAAATAGAGCCGGGCCTTGCTGGTGGAAGTGCTCGGTCGATAAACCCCTTGTCCAATAGCTCTGTGATTTGGACTGCGAGTTCTGTGCTTTCAGCCAGGTGCCATCCTATGCGGAGTCATAGGGATGGGTGACATACCGGTGTAACTCATCACAAAGTCTACATCCTATGCGGGAGTAGTCGGGTGGCTCATGCGGAAAAACATCCACATATTCGCAGGCTTCTTTCAGTAGATCCCCAGTACGGGTCTCACCTCGTCCTCTGGGAATTGGCTCGCTAGTGAGCCGTGCTTGTCCACGACACTGGACTCATATCGTGCGAGGCCAAAATGTCATGCTTGTCTCCCTAAAACACCACACAGTGCGAAGATCTGCGTGTAGGCGGTAACCCTCTACCTCCCTGATCGATAACGATCCTGTAATTTATCGGCCAGTCCGTCCTAGGATGACATCGAGGCTGACATGTCCGTGATGCTCGGGTCCACTTTGTGAGTAGGAGTCCGAGGATCTCTAACTCACAACCTCGACATATCGTACCTATTCGCCTAATCCACAGGAGAACTCACAACAATGGCTCCTCTAAGGTCTCAAGAGGTCCTTGCCCATTTCCACCCTATTTGGGCCTCATTCTCTAGCTAGAACGCGGCTAGTCTAATCCTGGTCGTGTCAGAGGTAATCTCCATAGCCTCTGACACTTTCTCGATCTGCATGAACCAATGGTCGGCCACCATCGGATCTTTTCCCTCTATGAATTTCAGAGGATGATGAGTCCTAAACCTCTGGAGGTTACTAGGATCTTCGTCTACACTATACCGCCAGGTGCGATAGCATTCCTGCGCCAATACCTACCGGCCTCGGCAAAAGCCTGGCGATCAAACAGCGGTGTGCACGACCCGGTACCCGGAGTGGACGTCCTCTACGTCCTCGTACTCGAATAGCCATCCTCGTATTTCAGTAGCTAGCGAAATCCTTTAATTTTCACTTGATCCCCAACTAGTAATGCGAGATCTTGTTACTAATAGACTTGACAACCATGGTAATAGGTTCATTTCCTAAGTGGTGCTAAATTTCCAACCACTCAATTCATTTATTTCAATAAGGTTCTAGGCTCTTGTTCATTTCATTATCCAACTCCCTAAGGTCATAGTTCATAACCTTAGCATTCACCATTTTTCCTATACGCATTACACCATGCATATAATTTTCTACGCAACTACCGTATGATCACGATTTGAATGGTAGTTAAATCCAAATACGCTGTCTCTAGGCATAACCACAACCTAGAGACATAATCATACACATAACTTCGGTGTATACGAAATCAATTTAGCGTTAAATATTGTTTTCAACAAAAATTTTATTTTCAAAAAATTTATTTATTTTTTTGAAAATTTTATTCTTCGAAAATTTTGTCTCATTTTGTTAAATTTTATTTTATTTGATTTCTCAAAAAAAAAAAAAAAATTTCAAGAAATCTTATTCCACGAGTTGGCCGGTCAGTACTATTCTTGATACTTGTTGTAATCTTGTTCATAAGTACTGTTCATGGTACTGTTCACGGGTACTATTTACGAGTACTATTGGTCACAATACAAAAATTGTATTGTAATACATTTCTCAACTCCAAGTCCTTTTTGTTCACAATACACAAAGGTGTATTGCAATACAATTTTTTTTAACCTACAAGTTATATTGCAATACACTTCCTTAGCCACCAACCTATGGCAATACACTTGGTAGTCTTGCAATACAATCCCTTTCCATTGCCATACTATTGACTCTTGCAATACAATTTCTGTGTGCAATACAAACTCAACCCTCAAGCCTCCTCTTACTGATATAATTTTTTGTGTATTGTAATACAATGCCACCACACAACCTCACCCTCTCATGTCTAATACATGGTGTATTGCAATACAATTTCTATCCTTCAAGCCCTTCAAGCCTACCATATTCTGTCTGATTTCTCCATACTCTTACCCAATACAATCACTAGCCACTACACAACGAGTTTGCAATACAATTATTTCTATTGCAATACACTTACCTAGCCTGCCCCATCTTCTGTCTGATGGTGTATTGCAATATACTCATAAGCCATTTAAGCCCTTCAAGTCACAATACAATACTAGTATTGCAATACAAATTTTTTTTTCACAATTTTGTTTGGGCAGTAGCCCAAAAACGGTTCCTGCATCAAATTTTTTTTTCATTTATTTCCAGAAATTGGAAAAATCTCTAAAAATCACTAAAATCATTTTTTTTTCTCATTTTCTTGGACACTCAAATAAACTCATAAAAATGTATTTTTTTTTCCATTTTCTTAATTTTTTTACACCATATAAAACCTTAGAAAATTATTTTCTCACCTCATAACCAAATAAATTTATAAAATCTATTTTCTTTTTCTAGTTTTTCAGAAAATTTTACGCACTAAATCAAATTTATAAAAATTTATTTTTCTTCCATTCTTCAATTTTACTACTTGTAAAATCATAGAAAAATTATTTTCTTCAATTCTCATCAAATAAATTTGTAAAATTTATTTTTCTTGGCACTAAAACTTCTTCTCATTTTCCAACAATCCAAATAAATTTAGTAAAATTTATTTTATTTAATTTTCTTCGATTTTACAACGCAAAACCTTAAAAATTAAATTTCTTCACCTCCCCAAACCAAATAAATTCTTCGATTTATTTTCATTTATTCTCTTTGTTCCGATTTTGTACACGAGTACACTCAAGCCACTATCAGAATGTTCCTTAACTCATCTATGTGCTAATCACCAAGCACCTGGCTCTTATAACACTACAAACCATATTTATACACCTGATCACACACCAAACACCAAATAATTCACAAAAATCACAAACACATCAACACACGTGCCGTGGTGTCCCTGGAGTGTTAACGTGATTTTCCTAGGTAATCCCATACCTAAACTTCGACATCAAACCACATAGTGGTGATGCTCTCATCGAAACTATGGCTATTTTAAATTTTTCTATCTATAGGTTTCCATATACCTATACTCCTCATCAAACCACCTAGTGGCGATGGATACCCAAAGCTTAGAGCTCCACAATTGGTATACCTAAGCTCGATGCAGTGTGGCGTGAACAGGGGTCAGGTTGACTCACCGTCGACCGCGGAATACAAGTGGAGGTCGGGTTACCCGACGCCACTTAAGAAAATTGGGCAGAGTCTCCTTTGTACGGGGAGCTCTACCCAATTACAAAACTGCATTTACTGTCTGGCTTGATTGATATATGCAATATATCCAATACGGCCTTGGGCCTCACTTGATACTCGATGTACATGCGACTATGAAACCAATATGCCAATAGTTACAAAGAGTTAATATTTTTACTCTTAAACAATACATATATTAAACGTAAAGTTACAGCCATGTACAGCCACCAAAGCCCACATCCAGGCTTTCTTCTGATAAATCTCTTGTGGCCAGATCCTCTGCTTACGCTCCACATTGCACATAAAATAAGGGGGATCCATGACGGGAGTGAGCTAAAGAAGCTTTCGATGGGAGAATGCGCCCTAAGTGGGCTACTCACCACTAAGTGCTGGTGCAATGTTCCAAAGTAAACACACATTCAAGCAAATGCATGATCTGCCAAGATATCTGCATGACTTGGCTTCGAGATCAGTCTCACCAGAACTCTCTCACTACTTCAACGCCTTGTATGAGAATTATTGTTTTATTAGTGGGCAACCCTCCGATGAATATATATCAATTGGGCCGCTCAGAGCGATTGATATATTATTTATTTAATGGACTTACTACCCTCCGATGAATATATATCAACTGGGCCGCTCCGACGGTTGATATATTATTTGTTTGTGGACTACCCTCAGATATTTAATGTTTTAGACTACCCTCCGAACCATTTTCTCTAGACTTATCTCATGCACTAACTCCTATATTCCTAGGATGTTCCAGTGCATATGGAATGCATGTATGTCAGTTCCAATACAGTCTAATCACATGCAAATATATCAACATGAATACACTCGCATAAAAATTAAATCACACAAACATGTTATGTAATTATCATTTCAACATCAAAATTAGCTCACTTGGGCTAATGTTCAAACACGAGCAATTCGATTCGAATTACTTAACCAAACATATAATTTCACGAAAATACATTTTCGTGTCACTATTCCTAGGAACAGTAAAACCCTAGGGTTTACGGTCCCAACATTCCACAATTCATCGGTTAGCACAGCGAACACTTAATCCACGACCATTCCGGCCCAATGCATACAAACAAGCATCTAATACACAATTTAAGACAAAATGCACTCAAACAACCCTAAGGCAGCGTGGACGATCCTGGTACGCTCCATTTTCTTTCAAAATTCTATCAATTCGGTCCCCAGTTTTGGGACCGTCCAACAACCTCGCGGCCTCATTCAATAGAAACATTAGTAAAACATTTAAATGGGAGTAAAAACTCAAGTAGGAGAAAATCTACCTCGAGGTTTGGAAGAAACTCACACAAATCCGGTGCATGAAGCCCTTCGCGTAGAGCGTTTCTCCTTACGTCTCGAAGCCTGTAGCGGTCGGATCTCGGTATTTTAGAGAAGCGCCTCTCTCTCTAAAGCTCTAAAATTATAAACCACTGGATCCCAAATTGTTTCCCACGTTTTTGTTTAGCTTTTGAAGGAGATGAGCGCTATTTCTTCTGTCTTATTCTCATTTAAAAAGCAATTCCAATAATGCCATGTATGTCATGCTTGCGGAATTGATGTGGTCTTGCGCCGGTCTTCCATTTTCATCATTTCTCTACTCATGCCACTTATGGCACATGAGTACTTGTTATATGTGACTTTCCTCGCATCTAAAATCGTTTTACGGCACGCGCGTCTTGGCGATGCCGATTCAATTTGTCTCGGAAAAATTCTGAAATTTTGCGTGCTAGCTAAATTTGAGGATTCCAACGGTTATAATCCGTTCGTCATCCGAGATCAAGAGAATTAATTCGGATTTTTAACTTGAAATTACAATTTGTATGTCGAAATTACGATTTTGCCGCTTGTTCGAAATTGGAATTTACCGTGCTACAAGATCTTACTCATGTTAATAACAATTAAAGTAGGTTATGAACCTTGTTAATTAATATATAGTGTACATCCAAAGATGACTTATATGTTAAATTAAATTTTGTGATTGATCTTATATGTTATATGAATGATGCATATTTGGTGATTGTTGGTTGTGTTTAGATTTAGCCCAAGGTGAATTTAAATACAATGTTTTAATTATATATATTATAATTACGGTGTGGTTTTAAATTCAAAGTAATTAATATGTGAAGTGTAAATGTTTACGGCGATCTCTAATGTAGTATAATGGTATCAAGTTTAATAGACGGAAGCCCATGATGATTTGGATCGAATATGTCAAGCTAAATACAGCCTTTTGGGACTCGATTCAGCTCTGGTTATGGTGAACCTACTAAGCAGACTGATACTAGTTTGGAGCGACGAGAAAATAATGGGAGAATTGGGAGAGGTCGAATAGGCTTATGATGAGCTTTCTTAAGCTCGGCATAGCGCCTAATGTTAAGCTTCGACCCAATTGAAAATGTGAAATTTGTGGCTGAAATTAAGGGTATTACTATGACAGGACATTGTGGATATTAAAATTACATTGTTGCTACTCTTATTAATGATTTATCTAATAGAGGGAGTACCTGTAACTCGGTCGATGGAGGAACATATTACTCACATCTTTGAATACCTGGCAGGCTTAGAGTTTGGATATGGATCTTGGTGAGGCGAGTGTTGGTTGAGTTTACGTAGAAATCATGGGGTGATGATTTCAAGCAATTTGAACTTACAACCCAGCAGGAAAAATGGTCTCTTTCGGATACTAAGGCCATGCTCATGCGAGAGGAGGCAAAGCGAGGAAGACCTTAGGTCGAGCTTCCCTGAGAAGCCAACTTTGCTATTATGGTAAATCAAGCCATTTGGTTCTAGTGGCGGCAAAGCTCAAAGTAAATGGAAGAACAAGGAAAGCAGCCATTTGGGTGCAGCCCGGTAAAGAGGCAAGGAGAGGTTGAAAAGATTAAAAATGTTTCTTTTGCAACAAATTTAGGTACAAAAGACGGTACCAAAAAAGAGGAAGGCATGGTTTGAAAAGAGAGGTATACATTTTGTTTCCTTATGCTTTGAATCAAATCTGATTGAGGTTTCTTCTAATACTTGGTGGCTTGACACTAGTGCAACCACTCATGTTTCTAATGTTATGCAGGGTTACAAGCTTCCACGAAATGCTAGGAAGAGTGAAACTTTCTATTTATGGGAAACGGGATGAAACTAAATTGAAGGTGTAGGGACATATAGAATTGTGTTAGATACGGGCTATTGCCTTGATCTAGAGAAGTGTTTATATGTTCCTGATTGCTCTAGAAATCTTGTTTATGTTTCTAGATTGGATGTTTTAGGATTTGATTTTAGGATTGGACATGGTTGTTTTTCATTGTATCATGGAACAAACCTTTGTGGTTCGTTGTCGGATACTTTATATTGTTTCAATGCGAGATTCTACTTTTGTTAATTCTTTGTTTTAATGTTGATGTTAAATATGATGTTGGTATGAAAAGTGCGCTAATGAGTCTTCTGTGACTTGTGGCATAAAAGGCTCGGTCATTATATCCAAGAAGATTTTGAGACTAATTAAAAGCGAAGTTTTGCACTCAATTAGTTTTCACCAGGATTGGAATGGCACTTGTGTGGATTGCATTAGGGTGAGCCAAGCATGTGTATCAAAACAAGTTTGCCACGAGGAGTAGTGGATTACTTGATTTAATACATACGGATATTTGTGGTCCTTTTCGATGTACCATCTTGGGGCGGTGAGAGGTATTTCATCGACTAATTGATGATTACTCTAAGTGCTTGTTACCTTTATTTCTTTGCATGAAAGAACTGTCCGGTTGATGTCCTTGAGACATTCATTTCGAGAGGTTGAGAGGCAGTTCAAATAGAAGGTTAAGGTAATGCATTCAAATAGAGAGTGGTGAATATTATGGAAAGACATCGGAAGTTGGGCCGAATTAAAGGCCATTCAAAAACTCATGAGTCAGGGAGCATTTATTAACGATATACAATGCCGGATCGCAGCGCAAAATGGCATGGCGAAAGGCGTGTCGTCACGTTGATGGAAATGGTAAGGGTATGGTGAATGACAGTTACGTACTGTTTCATTGTGGATGTATGCATTAGGACCGGCGCATACATATTAAATAGATTTACAGTAAGCGGTTCCTAAGACACCTTATGAGCTGTGGACATCTAGGAAGCCTAGTTTAAGACATCTTCACGTGTGGGAGTGTCAGCGAGTGAGAATATATAATCCACATGAAAAGTTGGATTCGGTACCATTAGTGGTTATTTCATTGGATATCCAGAAAGGTCAAAAGGGTATAGATTCTATTGTCCTAACCATAGTATGAGAATTGTAGAGTCTGGGAATGCTCGCTTCATTGAAAATGGCAGTGTTAGTGGGAGTGTGGGAGCACGTGATGTGGAGATAAGAGAGTCATTGATGGACCAGAGCCCATCAAATGATCCATCTCAAATTGAAGTTCCTATTGTATACAGCCACAGGCATGAATATGGAACAACAACAAATGGATGCTCAGAGACCCGATTATAGATGCCATTGTTCAAGAAGATGAGGAAAATGCTCGAGTTAATGAGCAAGTCACGACCTCGAAGAAATAGTATCAAAGGAGGTCTACTAGAGAGAAAAAGATCGGCTATTTCGAATGGTTATATAGTTTATGCACTTGAGCATGAAAGTGACTTGAGCATTGATAATGGCCCGGGGTCTCTTTCGACGAAGCCATGAGGCGGGGTGAAATTCGATAAGTGGTTAATGGCCATGAAGGAAGAGTTGAAATCCATGGATATGATAATGTTTGAAATGGCCAGATTAGAAAGGATTCTAAAAGAATTGGTTGTAAATTGGGTCTTTAAGACAGCGAGACTCTAAGGGCAATGTCGAGGGGTACAAAGCGAGACTTGTTGCCAAAGGTTACACTTTCAAGGATGGCATTGATGAGACTTCTCTCCCGGTTTCTAGAAAGGACTCTTTAAGGATTGTAATGGCTTTGGTGGCTCATTTTGATCTTGAGCTTCACAGATGGATATTAAACGGCCTTTCTCAATGGAGATTTGGAAGAAAGAGGGTATATATGGATCAACCTCAAGGTTTGAGACCACAGTAAAGAAATACGGTATGTAGGTTGAAGAAATCAATCTATGGATTAAAACAAGCTTCCAGGAACGATATTGTTGAAGTTTGTGATCTTGTATTGTCATATGGATTTGTAGGAAATGACCGTTGACGTTCTGCATCACGCCTGAAGGTTGTAGAGCAAGTTCATAATCCTTGTGTTGTATGTAGATGATATTCTTCTTCTGCTTAGTGATGGTAGGTTGTGCATGATGTTAAGAATTACCTTTCTAGTAACTTTGAAATGAAGGATATAGGTGAGGCTTCTATGTGATCGGAATAGAAATATTTCGGGATAGATCACAAGGAATTTTGGGATTATCTCAAAGGCTTACATCGACAAAGTTAAAAATATTTAAGATGGAATCATGTTCATAGTCCAGTTCCCATCCGAGAAAGGAGACAATTCGATTTTATCGATGTCCCAACGATTTGGAGCATAAAGAAATGGATAATATTCCTTATGCTTATTTAGTTGGGAGTTTGAGTATCTTTCGGACACACACTAGGCCGGATATAAGCTTTGTGGTCGGTATGTTGGGTCGTTATCAATCAAATCTGGATTATTTCATGAAGCTGCGAGCAAAGTTTTGGAGCACTTGCGAGCGCTAAGGATCACATGCTCATATAGAAGAACTAGTAACCTTGAGATTGTTGGTTACTCGGACTCAGACTATGTCGGATGTAAGGATACCCGAAAGTCCACATTTGGCTGTTACATTTCCTTCCGTGATGGAGCTATCTCTGTGGAAGAGTGTAAGCACTCTGTCATTGCTCTTCCATGGGCTGAATTTATAGCATGCTTTAGGCTTCTGATTCAATCGTTGTGGGCTGTTGCAATTTCTTTAATGGTTTAAGTATCATTGGTACCATTGCTAAACAAATGAGGATTTATTGTGATAATACGGTAAATTTGTTTTCTTCTCTAAGAATGATAGATACTCGAAAGGTGCTGACATATGGATTTAAAGTATCTATGTCAAAGAAGAATTAAAATCAAAGAGTTCAAATAGTGCACATTGGCACCCATGATATGATTGCGGATCCAGTTGACTAAAGGACTAGCTCTAAAGCGTTTATGTTTATTTGATACTCCTAGATGCTCCATTTGTTTGGATTTTGCTTATCTATGAATCATATTTAGGTTATATGCATATTTTATTATGATTGTTATAGATATTAGGTCTTATTTAATACATTGTGGGATAAAAGGTATTTTCGGGTGTCCTACCTTATCAAATTGATGTTTGAATTGAATTGACTTGTGATACATGGAAGGAATCGAGGCGTTTGTCGGGCTGGTGGCCAGCCATGATTGATCGGTTTAAGTTCTTACAGAAGTTTTGACTTATATATAACATTTTAAGTGAGCTCAAGTTATGTTAATATGTTGTATACTAGTCGTATATGAATCAAGTGGGAGAATGTTAGAAATTTTAATTTCTAATTTGATTCCTATAATTCGGTATTGATAATTGTTATCGTCGTACACACGGTGATGATTAGTGTAGTAATCTAAGAGACAATTTTAGTTATCAAATCCTCGTGCCGATTCGATTTAAAATTTAAGTATTTTAGTGTGTTTTGTAATATTAGTAACTCTTCCTCTTCCTGCATTTAATATGAGTAAATGTCTTAATAAAATACATTTAATATTAGTAACTCTTTCTCTTCCTGCCTTTAATATGAGTAAATGTCTTTTATAAAGACATTTAATATTACCTTTCTTCCTCTTCACATACTTTATATATATATATATATATAAGGCATAAGCTTCTACAGTTTTCAAGGGGGTTTGATTCAAAAAAAGTCAAGAATCAATCAAGTCCTTATATCATCAAAGGACGATTTTAAGTGTTACGGATCTGGCATAGGAAAAACATATATATACCACATATTAATACATATTAATTACATCTCACATACATATAATATATATATATCGCTGCAAACATTTACATCTCACATATTAATTACTTTGAATTTAAACCACAATTCAGACTATAATATATATACCAAAACATTGTATTTAAATTCACCTTTGGACTAAATCTAAACACAACCAACAATCACCAAATATGCATCATTCATATAACATATATAAGGTCAATCACAAAATTTATATATATATATATATATATATATATATATATAGAGGCAGGAATACTAATATTAAATATTATTTATTAAGACATTTACTCATATAACAGTTACTAATATTAAATATTATTTATTAAGACATTTACTCATATAACGGTTACTAATATTAAATGTCTTTTATTAAGACATTTACTCAAATAACAGTTACTAATATTAAATGTCTTTTATTACTCAAATAACAGTTACTAATATTAAATGTCTTTTATTACTCAAATAACAAACACACTAAAATACTTAAATTTTAACGAATCGGCACATGTCCCTACACCTTCAATTCTAGCTTTCATCCTGTTTCCCATAAATAGAAAGCTTTCACTTTCCGGCATTTGGTGGAAGTTTAGGTAACCCTGCATAACATTAGAAACATGAGTGGTTGCATCAGTGTCACCTTTTGTTGACAGGCTAATATCTGTGATTGTTAAATTAAGAAATCAACTTACAAGTTCTGCTGAAATGATACTACTAGTTAATAGGTTCTTTACTTCATGTTTTAAAAGTATATCCAGTATTTGCCCTTGTTTCTGCAAAAAGGACTTATTACAAACAACAACATTTCTTTAAAAGTGCAGGAACGATGAAATATTTGAATGATAACAAAGTGCTAGATTTAATTGCATGGATATTGATTAAGTCAACCTATCATGTGATGAATATGGTTGGAAATAGAATCATACAAAATAATTCTACATTTCAAATTGTGAGGTCCTTTCATCTGTACATTTCAATTTGTAATCCTTGATCTGAAGGGTTGACATTTAAGTGCATGAATGGGGATGCATTGCAATCATAAGAAAAATACGGTGGAAGCCTAATCTAGTAGAGCTCATTTTGATAAGTATGCTAGATGGATCGCTGCTTATGACCCTGGGTTATGCACCATGATGTTATCTGTGACTATTTAGAGAGATGTTCCTGAAGTATGGATTTTTCTCATCACATTATGCTAACAATTAAAAGTGTTATCATTTGCAGGTCAGATCTCAAACGTCTAAACTGCCAAGGATTCTATACTGTGCTGCTGGAGAGAAATGATGCACTGATTAGTGTTGCTACCATTAGGTATGTTTTATAGGATTGTAGGTCCTAATTTATATCTGCTTTCTTTTTGGCTTGTTAACATAATGGTAGTTTGACATTTGTATGTTTTTTTTAAGGGTGCATGGAGAAAAGCTGGCGGAAATTCCACTCATCGGTACCCAATCACAATATCGTCGACTTGGAATGTGTCGGATATTAATAAATGAAATTGAAAAGGTATTCCCCTTGTTTATGTTTGAGTGCATTAAATATATTTATGTTTGTTTGAACAAGTCATGGATCACCGGTATTGTGGTATTGCTTAACTTTGATGTGTGTGATTATCTTGAACTATGAAATGAAGAAAATCAAAGGCTAAGAAGATCAATGCATTGTTTCATAATTCATGTAGAACTAGTATATTTCAGTTTATTTGCTCTGAGAAATATTAATAATACTCAGGATTAGGCAGAATAAATAGTTTACTTTTTACATCTCATTTGTTGCACTCTTATGTGTGAATCAGTAATTAAGTTACAAAATTCACCAAACATAAGGCTTCCAAAGATTTTTGAATTTTAGAAAAATAAGACTGGCATTATTCTAATGGTGATCAAGATCCTAGATAAAACATTTTCTGTCTGCAACCATTCACAGAATTTGTGTGAAAGATGGGGTCTGCTTCACCATTCATGTTGCTAATGCTTCAATCGACTTGAAAGCTATTTCTGGATGTTGTTGGGTTGTTAATTAATCAGATATTTTTATTGAAGTGGCTCGTTTGTACTGTCTTGGTAAATCTTACTTGACTGGAATTGTTTGGTAAATCTTATTGATTCATGCAAAATGTTTTAGTCTAAATTGCTAATATCACAAGGTGATTCAGTTGAAATGTTATTTATCAATTTCTTGTAATTTAGCCTTATCAACGTGATTATATTAGATGTTTGACATGGTAAGATATTTGCTCTATTACAGAAAACTTCATGACTAGGTGGCTGGAATCGTCATACAATATCTGCAACTAGGGTGTTCCTTAGTAGGTTTGAATATGATGATAATTATAAAGCCAGGATAAATAAATAAACAAATGCCTTTGCAAGTCATAGGTGTAAGGAGGGCTAATTTTGCCCATGTGTTTGAAGCTTCTCCTATCTATTTCTGTCATGTCTTAACATATTTTTTCAATTTCTTAATATTTTTTTCTGCTTTGATTCTCCAGAAGCTCATGGAATTCGGAGTAGAGAGGTTGACATTGCCTGCTGCTCCTAGTGTGGTAGATACATGGGTTACTTCATTTGGTTTTTCCAAGATGACAGATTCTGAGAGACTAAGGTTTCTGGATTACACTCTCCTGGATTTCCAGGATGCAGTCATGTGCCAGAAATTGTTAATGAAGATTCCTTCAACAAATTCAAGCCAATCTACAGGTATATTTGCTATTCCTTCAGCTAACTTAATTAAGCGAAGAACATTCCACTAACTTGCATGCATGCTCTTCTTATATACCATTTTGCAGGACCCCGGTTAAAGCATAATATTGAGTTTGATGGGCATAGTCATGAGTCTGAAGTTCTTCAAGCAGAACCAGTTGAGGAGGCTGCATTTGTATCGGAAGGAACGACAAAAGTATGTCTCACCTCCTATTCCTCTGTTCATGAAATTATTAATGGCAAATATTTTATTCATATGGAATATCCTCATGAAACAATACCTTAGGTCTGGAGGCAGATTAAAGAATGGGAGAATAACTTCCCATTTCAGAAATTGAACTTTCTTATGTGTGATTGAAATTATATTTGCCGTTATGCCAAAGTTTTCTTTTAGATTGATAGGGGCTTGTTCTATGATGAATAAGGAACATGTATTGTACAACAAATCAAAGATTTGAAGGGCTTAAAATGGATGAGAGATGAGCTAAAGGCATTTGGGGAAATCAAGTTAGTTCAAACCGTGGCAATTTGAGTTCAAGTAGAATTGAATTTTGGTTGAAATCATAATATGAGTAAAGACCAGGATTGCTTGTCCTTAATGTAAATAGGTGTGGTTGGTGCCACAACCTATGAACGAGAGTTTGGGTAGGACTAGAACTGTTGGTTCCTAGTCAAAATAAAAGTGGTTAGTGCAACACCTAAAGAGAATTAAAGTTTCTTTTAATTGGATCTCATGAATAAGATGGCACGCGACTCTTGAGGTTGATTCAGTGGTAAAGGGTTGGGGAATTGAGGTTATCGGAGATTCTAGGTTCAGGTCCCAATAGAGAAAAAAAAACATTTACATATCAGAGAAAATAAATGAGATAGCATGTGTTGTATTGTTATTTGAAGCATGTTCTATGCTCCTGCTAATCCCGCTTTAAAAACCTTGAATTGGTAATGGGAGTTATGCATTATGCAATGAGAAAAGGGAACTAACTTGCCACTTGTCTAGACTCCTCGAGGAACTATCACATTCTTTCAACGATAGATCATTGTGCTCATGGACCTACGCCATGATTATTCGGTTAGGTAAATCCCTTCATTCATTCTATTTTGTCGGAAAAGGTTAGTGGCTAAGACTAATACATGTTTTTGCTCAAAATATGTATTTGAAGATGATTTTGTTCCATGTGTTATTATCATTTGCTGTCACCAACATGCATTGATGTTAATGCTGATGTCAAGATGGTGGTGTAATCAGATTCTCTTTGTATTGATTTGTAAAATCTTGGTGCTTAGATTATTATTAGTCCACTCCTCAATTACATGCATACCATATAATTTTCTGATACATTTCATCATTTTCCATTCATGTATTTATTTCTTAACATCTTTGTAGGAAAATGGGGCTTGTCGTTTCTTAAATGTTTTGCACAGGTTAATTTGTGAAATCCATTGTTAAGTTAACTATCATTTGAAGTTCTTTGGATATGATCACGATAGTTGTGATATTTTTCAGCACTTTTTCAAAAAATGACTTTGATGTGACAAAACACATCTTTTCGGCAAACAAGCTATCACGATTTTGAATGGAGATTGAGCAAGCCAGCTAAACCATGTTCATCGTTGTGATCACCATCCTTAAGCGAACCCTCTAGACTGTAGTGATCTTGATCATCATCCTTAAGCCAACCTCTAAATCGTTCTCGTTGTGATGATAATCATCCTTAAGCAAGCCCTAAATTTGTGTTATCCTTAGGATGATTATCATCTGCAACGACTTGATTAGAGAGGTTAACAGAATGATGATCAAGATCACCGATCTGAAAGGCCGGCAAGACTCAGCGATCACGGCGATGAGCATGGTTTAAACTGGCACAACTCAATCTCCATTCAAGTAGTGACGCGAGGAAAACGTTTTTTCTTGCCATCAAAATAATTTTTAAAAGTCTTTGAAAATATCACAACTATCAATCTCAACGACGAACATGGTTTAGTTGGCTTGCTCAAGGATGACAATCATGAGACAAGTAGAGACAATGGAGATGGGCTAATAAAAGTGCTACAAAGCAAAGAAGAAATTTGGGTACAGAGATCTGTGGATTGTTTGTTTTGTAAATAATGGAGCTTCATATAATTATGTATAGTTGGGAGAGTGGGGGTAATATGTAAATGCTATATACATGGCTTATTTTGAGGATCTGTTTTAAGTAATTTTGGGTATATATTTACAGCAAGAACCACACCCTTCATTCATGTGGTGTCCTTGTTAGAATCATCTCTCTGTATAAGGAAGAGTTCTGAATCAATGGCGGTTCTTTTGTTTTTTATTAATCCTGCCTTATTGATAAGAACAAGGGTGGTGGGTGCCTCTGTAATGATCATGAGAGACACTTTTTTACTTTTTAGATTAAGATTAAGAAGGATGATTCTTTGATAAATAAGACTTTTCATACCTCTTTTTTTACTCCCAATGATGACCCACTCTTTCTTCTTTTTCATTTCATTATGTTGTCTAATGAAAATAAATAAAATCATTTTAAAACTTAAATATTTTTTTAAAATTATTAAAATATTTGGTTAAAAGACATTAAATGCCTTCAAATTTTTTGTGAATCTAACCTCCTGGGTTTTTTTTTTTGAAAAATAATCTGGATAAAAATATATTTTTCTATTTCATGTATTTACATTATCTTCAAAATAAAAGGTTATTTTTGTAAGAAAATAAGAAAGAATTTTTTATTAAAATTAGACCAAAAATTAATGAAATGTCATATTTAAAAAATTGAGTTTTCAAGGTGGATTAATAAAATCACCTAAATTATTTAATTTTTTACATTGATGAATTAAAATAAATAAAATGAGTAATGAAAATTTCGAGAGAAAGTCAATTATAAATAAAATAATTTAAAAACTTATATATTTTAAAATTATTTTTTATTTTATATAATAATTAAAATAAATAAAATAAGTTTTTACAACAGAGCACTTGGTTTAATATAGTAAACCTCCCCTCCCCTCCCCTCCCCGGATTAAAAACACTCCATTTAACTCCATTTATTATCATTCATGTTGTTTTTCATTTTTTTAGAATCAACCACAGCCTAAATATTTGATTAAAAATGGTACATTTGAATTTATTTTAAAAAAAAAAGTATAATTATGTTCACATGATCATAATTTCAAAATTTTATTATTTTTATAAAATATAATTGGAATTACATTCTTAGTAAATTATTAATATTAAACCAATTAATACTAAAAATAATTTTTGCTCTATATTTAAGTAGGTTTAACTAATTAATTAATTAAGATAGGATGTTATAACTTATAACCATCATAAAATATATAATTATTTTTATAAAAATTAATAAATTATGCTCATCAGTCATCACTCACACATATTTATGCCACGTCACTCACACAAGTCATTCACATGAGCTGTAAGCGTCAATTAGTTCTCGCGCTTTTCGCGCCAAATGTGGGACCCAGCTAACCGTAGTTCCGTTTTTTTTTTTTTTTTTCGAAGGAGAATTAATTAACCTTTTCTAAATGGCTTGGCTATAAATGTAAATAAATTATAAGAAGGGGGTTTAAAATTTAAATTTATATTATTATAAGACTACGGTTAAAAATATAATATAATTTTTAAAATTTAAAATCGGTTTCAAAATATAATTTAATTTTGAAAAAATTAATATTAAAATCTCGAACTAAACTTATTTTATATTTAAATTCCAAATAAAAATTTTATATTTTAAATATAATAATTTTTATAATTTAAACTTTCATTTTAATTGTACTTATAATATAAAAAACATAATAAAGATTTGAAATATAAAAATAAAATTCTTGAAAATAACATATTTAAAATCAGACTTTTTAATCATAATTTAAATGAAAAATTCATAAAAATTCAGGATTTTAATACTAAATTTATCTTTATTTTAAAAAATTTAAAATGGGTTTTTAATTTTTTTTCTTACTTTAGGAGGTGTTTGGGGGTTGGGTTGAATAAGGAAAGTCTGAGAAGCCAAACAGGGAGAAAATAAATTTCCAAGCAGAGAGAGGTTTATCTTAATATGATCATGATATTATCTGCGTAACGGAAAAGGGCATCTCTTCGGCTCCAAGTAAAGCTGCCGCGTCTCTCGAAGGCCGAAATTTGGATTCCGACTCGTGAAGGAGGCCGGAATTTGGGAAGAAAGGTTTACCGGTTTGTTCCAAAGCGAGGGACCTGCGGCCACGCACTCTTATACGTGAGCTTGGATTGGGTGCTTGATGACGGTCAAATTGATAAGTCGGATTGTAAGAGGAAGAAGAAGCGAAAGAGTTTACACAATGAACGAAAGCTTTTGAAAGATGTCGAAGGCGGGGTAATGCGGGGTGGTATTGGGTCTTATTGGCGATGAGCCCTTTGAAAAGCTGGATTGTGGGAGGAGAGGACTGGCAAAAGAAAGCTTTTATTGGCAAGAGTTGAGGGTATAATTATAACTTCGACCTTGGTTCGTTCATCAAGGGTTGTGGTGGGGTTTATGAGGGTGTTATGAAAACCCTTTTTTTTTTCTTTTATTTTATTGATGATTTCGGTTTTTATTTAATTTTGTTTCATTTTTTTGGGTTGAATGCGATTACTCTTTTTCTTTGTTGCAATCTTCGTGGGTTTTGTTGTTCTCATTGTTGTTTTTACGAGGCTTGATTGGCTGCTCAGAGTTATCTTATTTGATTCTATTCAATATAATTCAATTGTGTTTAATTTTCTGAACTATTGATTTTTTTTTATACATTGAGTTTTAACGCATGAATGTGAAAATTTTGAAGGTAAGGAGTATGGAAGATGGGCAAGGTCGTGGCATTCGGGAACTATCATCGGTTATGACTATTTAGTTCGGAATGTGCAATATGAGATGTTGGATGAGCGGACGGGAGAAAGCAATAAGAGTGTGTGGATGTTTCTTGTGCTGTGCTGAGGCTGCGTATTGCGTCTTGTTGGCGTAATTTATACGTGGTAGGATAAGGCCATTGCCCCATGAAGTATGACTTTAGGAAGTGGAACCTTCATTATGGACTATGTGTGGGATGTGCTATTTGGGGCTTGGTACGGAAGGTGTGATTTTGACCATGAAGATGGTTTTTGGAGAATAGGAAAGTTTTTCCCGGTGGGTGATGAGTTAACAGTTGGAGTTGATAACATTGTTACTCGGGTGGGTGAGAATGAGGTTGGGAGCGTATGGGTGGTTATTTCTCGGGTGATTGAGGGAGTATGAGCAGTTGGCCTTAATGTCTCGTGAAGCGATTTGGTATGATGTGAGGGAAAAAAAAAGGGAGTATGAAAGTTAAGGTGGACTTTCAATCGAGGATCATCTATGGAGGGTTGGATTGGGAGTACATTGCGACAATTTCGGAATACTCTTAATGTCTGTTGTATGTTCAAAGCTTCGAAGTGTTTGGTAGCTGTCATCTTTGTAGAGAACGATAAGAATGCCAGCCCGTTGGATGGTGATATGATGATGATGCTTGTGATTCTAATCACGGCTGGTTTCGATGGATTGGAGTGTGGGACTTGTAGATGAATTAGTTGAAAATGGTGGTTGGATGCTAGTTTCCAATCTACTAATCAAAGTAACAAATAAACATCGAAGATAAATTAGTTGAAATTGAGTGGTTTGGATGAAACTTCCAATAACACTAATCTAAACATAGCAATCAACTTTAATACAGAAGAAGCATGGCGTAGAGGTGTGTTCTTTTTATGAGAGAATGGTGGGTTGGATATATCCTATGAGGATAAACTGATGTCTGTTCAACCTCATCCCCTGTTGATTGTACCTTCTAAACCAAATGAATCGGAGAATTTCACTTTTGATTGTAAAAGTAGAGGACATTCGAATAACCCTTTGACTAAGAGGAATAATGATTGGGAACGTGTTGATAATATGATAGATTCAGAGCAGAATCCTGCTTTGATGCAATTATTGAATAACTGCACTTATTTCATACGGGAAGACGGGACCTTCAAGTCCATTAACAGAAAATGTTGAGAATCCTCTCGAAAAATTAACGAAAAATCGGGAAGCACCCTTTCATATCTAGGGTGGGAAATTGAGTTTATGAACAAAGATCGACAGTTTGGTTGCCTCGAAGGAACTTTATCGCCGGCCCAGTGCATCGAGGATTTGCATGACTTCTTTGTGGAAATTTATTCTCCAATTTCCCCAGATGATCATAGAAATGTGCTTAGTACATATGAGGACCTGGAATTTCCACCTGTTGAATTGCAAGTGAATGATCTGTTGTGTCCACTTATTGAAAAACCACAAGCGAGTGAAGGAAAATGCACAGTGCCATGTCTTGGTGACAGAGTTGATATTGATGGTGAATATTTCCCTCATGTGTAGTCTGATATTCATGGATTAGACGGGAAGGATCTTTGTTCGGGGTTCAAATTTAAAATCTCAAGCAAAGAAGCATCTGTATTCATAGAATTTGGACAATTTGGTTTTCAAATAGGAGGGAGAGGCGTGAATTTCGCTATTTGTCACCAAAAGGAAAGTGTTATTATTCTCTTCGTACAGCTTGCTAGGTGTCACACGCCCTTTTTTTGGCTCGTGTGCGCGCTAGGAACCGTGGCCATTTGCTCAATGCCTCTGATTCTCTGCGAACCTGAGTACGGGGCACTCTCCCAACTTGTATTTATTAGCTACTAAAACCTGAACAACTTTGCAAGAGCTCCATCAGAATAATAGCAGCTTTACGTGGATCGACTCCGGTGCATGGTTAACGAGTGGGCGCCTTGAGCCCTTTATATGGGATGCTCGAGGCGATCCCACGATACAATTAGCAATGAGTCACACTCGCTCTGATGCTAATCCGGTAAGCCGGCCATAATCCCCTTCCCGCTCTGGGAGTCACAGTGGAATGAAACTCCTATACCTGGCCACGCAATTCCACCGGGGTAGAGTCCTCCCGCTGATGTCCCGCTGAGTCTTCCACAGGGGCCTTCCGCCTAGGAGTCCGGTAGCTTAGTCTCCCACTAGGAGTAGGAGTCCTTCCGCTGGGAGTCCTTCCCGCACAGGAGTCAGCACCCGCCCTAGGAGTCCTTCACGCATAGGACTCCTTGGTACACAGAATCTTGTTGCACTCCCGGATTAGGAAGCTTGCCACGAGGCTCTCTGCTATGGTGACAGCATTCCTGCGCAGTTCCGTTTGCCTCGAGTGCACGCCCAGGGCCCCCTCCCCAAGCGTGAGTGCGTAGCGGCCTTTGTGCGCTTCGGTCGGATTACTTGCGCCTTCCACCGTGTGCGTGCTTGGCTCAAGCTTTGTGCCTCCCGGACACTTGTTTTCCCGACTGCCTTGCTCCGTTTTCCTTAGGTGGGCCATGGGGCCAAGCGGCGCCTGGCACCCGCGGACTCGTGTTATCTAGTCGAGGGCTATGACCCTCCCCACTAGAATTATTCAAACGTCTCGTTGACTTCAACGCGCATACTCAAGGATCACGATCTTGGCCCCGCCATAATGTACTTCCACTCTGACTTGCCTGTTGTGGGCTTCCCGCTGATGAATTAAGTATTCGGTCCACTTGTTGCTTCCGGTTCCCCATCTTCACATCTGTAGGATGCTTGCGATCTCTATTGAACTTCGACTCTAGCCATAGGCGGGTTAACTCTGCTTGCACTCTGTCCCGGACTAGGATCCCACTGAGTAAGGCTTGAAGCTTACATGGAATGTCGGGTGAAGCTTGACCTCTGCAGTAACCGGTTTGTAGGCCACGTTCCCTAAGCTTCCACAATTTCAAAGGGTCCATGTATTTGGAATCAAACCTCTGGCTGCTTATACTGATCTTCTTCCAGATCTGAGGAGTTAGCTTCAACAAAACCATCTCCCCTTACTCAAATTCCAGAGGTCTCCTGCCTCTTTCCGCATACTTCTTCATGCGTTTACTTGCAGCTAAGCATCTGTTCATCAATAAATCTTACGAGACTTTGCAAACTTGTCTGTAATTTGGGCTCACGCTACGTCCGGGTTGCTTTCATTAACCCACGGTACGTCCGAGGGGGCGTACGTGGGCAGAACCCGATTGCTACCTCGAAAGGGCTCGTACACGTGGCATCTGAACCGGCTGCCAGTTAGTGGACAAGCTGCCTTGGAGCTCTAGAAGTTCGACCAATTTTTATGAGAGAACATCGAAGTGGCAAATACTCTTCCAGCATCTGATTCACTCTCTTTGTCTGAGGGTGATTCGCAGTCGAGAACTTGCATCTGTGCCACAGCATCTTGAGATTTCGACCCAAGCACACTTTTATGGCAGCATATCTCGATCGCTTACTGTGTCCTCGGGCATCCCAAAATGTTTCACGACATTCTTGTGAAGAGATCTTGTATTTGCCCCTTCGGCTAGACATTCACTCGGGGTTGGGATGAAGACAGCGTACTTGGAAAACCTGTCTACCACCACCAAAGGCGATCAGAGCCTACTTTCGGAGCCAACGAGTGAAGTTCATTTGATACACCTTGCCAAAAAGCTATCAGAATGGACGGGGGTTGTAACAATCAAGCTTCTTATATTCAGTCTGTCAACAACAAATATATGGCATGTCTTGACACTATCACACGCGTCTTCCTTCATCTTAGGCTGATGAAAGGAGCCGTTACCCGTGATGCAGTTCTTTCCTCTCTGGGTGACTGACCATTTCGTATCATGTGTTTCCTTGGTGACTCCTGTCTTCAGCTTTGCTCGAGGCACATAAAGCTTTCCTCCCGCGAAGTAAAGCAGCTCATTCTCTAGCCAGTATCACCTCATGGTGCCATCTTTCACCTGCTCAACCAGCTTTTGATACGTCGAGGTCTTGTACGGCTTCAAGTTTGCTCATTTGTTTGAAATCTGTCTAGTAGAAGACTCAGCGATCCCATAACTTGCAACTTCCTTCCTACTCAAAGCATCCGCCACTCGTCGTGTCGACCCGGCTGTGCACCCACACAAAATCAAAGCTCTGGCCAAGAACTTCGCCATCGAGCTTCGCCGCGCAAGCTCTTTGATTTCAGAAGAAGGTGTCGGGCAACATCACAGCCACTACTACGAACCGAGTTCCCTCAAGTAGTGCTTCCAAGTCTCAAAGCAATGGATGACCGCATTCATCTCTTTCTCATGGGCGTCGCATCTTCCTCCGTCGACCCAATCCTCCGACTCTCAAATGCTACCGTGACGCCCTCGCACCAAAGACTCCACCTAGGGGCCCCCGTCCGATGCATCCAGATGCACTTCAAACGATTAACCCACGTCGCGTCCAAATGGCCCGAGGTGATCTCATCTTTGAGATTTTGGAAGGCATCTTGGCACTCTGCATCCCATTCCCACTTCCTCTCTTTTTTCAAAAGGTCCGTGAGAGCACTGGCTATCTTGGAATAGCCCAAGATAATCTTCTGCAGTAGCTTGCTGCCGAGGAACGATCGGTCTCTGTCACCTTAGCTCGGGCCGGCTAATCTAGAATTGCTGCCACCTTCGCACCATCCATCCATATCTCTTGACTTTGAAATCGGGGATGACCCAAAAACTTGATCTCTAGCCTCGAGCAAACTCACACACCCTCTTCTGGACATACAACTCAAGTTCTCGCTCGCCCTGGTCACCATCTCAAGTGCGTACTGTCGTGATCTCAGAGTCATCGAGATCACTACGTCAGTCTAAGTACCACCACAAATAAATCCAGAAGTCGAATAGACATCATTCATGAGGTTACAAAATGTAGCGGGAGCATTAGTCAAACCAAAAGGCATAACTAAAAATTCAAAACTTCCATACCGTGTTACACATGTAGTCTTTGCCTCGTCCCCTTCAGCCACGCGCACTTGCTAATATCCCGATTTCAAGTCTAGCTTGGTGAAGTACTCTACCACAATCGGGACGAACAGCCCAGCCCAAAGGTATCGGATACTTGTTCTTGATCGTGACTTTATTCAGTGCCCTAGAATCCACACACATCCGAAGCGTCCCATCTTGCTTTTTCTTAAACAGCACCGGTGCTCTATACGGCGCTCGAGGGTCGGGACTAATTCCACATCCAACAACTCCTCGCCAACCGGCTCGCGAATCCCCTTCAACTCGTGAGTCATCCGATAAGGAGCTTACAGAGGTCTCGACCCCTCGGCACAAGCTCTATCCGATGATCCGTCCGCCTTCCTGGTAGCTTCTTTGGTACCTGGAGGCATAACATCGACAAATCTCCCGTGATGTGGCTATGGCATCCGCACTCGACCCTGCTCGTCCGGCCCGATCTTGATCATTGCCACGACATATGTGTGCTCACCCTTCCTAAGGCCTTCGAGTCGCTGTATGCATGTGTCTTCCCCAAGGCTTTAGGCGGTTTGTCGATGCCGCTGCCACAAAGCATGGTCAGCTTTCATCCATGATCAACAATTCATCTGCGGCAACAAGGCTACCTTAGCTCTTCGGGAAGAAATCGCTGTCAATATGAAATCAAAATCATCTAAAGGAACACTAAGGAAGCTCCATCGTGACCTTTCCAATCCCCCATCCGACCATGTTCTTCACTTTTTCATACCATGCGCCTCAGGTCATCGCTACTCGCCAGCTCGTCAATATCTGGGCCAGCTTCAAACCGAAGTCCGGCCGCTCCTTTGCTGATACAAATTGTGGGTCGCCCCCACTGCCTACCAATGCCACAATTTTCTGCCCGGCCGCAACTCAACATACATCGTCCCGTGAGTCGCCTAGCCACATTGCATTCAACAACCGAAGAGGGTAGGCTCGTCGGGACCTCGCCCGCTATCTTCCCGTCACGCCCAAGGAGTGCATTGAGCTTCTCCTTCTTTGGGCAATCCCTCGCTCGATGTGGCCCATCGCAGATAAAACATCCCGACGGCCTGGTAGTTTGTGAGGAAGTCCCCTTCTCCCCCACTTTAGCCTGCATATCCTGCGGCTTCTTCCAACCCTTGCCTCCACTCTCGAGGCCCTTCCATCCGACTTCCACTCGACTCTTTCATTGCGGGCCTTTCCCTTTAAGTGGGAGTAGAGGAAGAGGTCACCAGAAGCCTGACAGGTAGTCCGTCGTCGCCATGGCCGAGGGCAATCTCGACACCTTGCCTCCCGGGCCCAGCCTCGAGCCCATCCTGCAACCCTGACATGAAGTCAACAATTGTCGACTTCTGGACATGTCCTCGATGTCAAGGATCAACAGCCAAACTCTTTCACATAGTCTCCGGGACCGAGCCCGCCCGCTTTGTAGCTCTTCCGTAGACTCCTCGCCATCCACGCTTGTATTCGTGGTAAGAACCGACCCTTAGCTCCTTCAAGATCTCCCAGCCGATTCGCCTACACAGCCAGCCATTGCCGCTCGCTCCGTCCGCCACCAAAGCTTTGCATCACCTCACAAATACATAGTGGTTATCGCTACCGCTCACCCACTCCAGATTCGGGAGCAAAGAATGAAATATTGCCTCCATGTTCCGTAGGAAGTTCTCCAAGTCTTCTTTGCTGCCCGCGCCACCAAAAGTCTCGGCTAAGGTACTGCACTCGCAGGATAGCTACATCTCGCAAAGAATCCTACGCGGCCCCCGCACCACCGGCCGCTTCCAGCAACACGATCTCCCCATAGATCTGATCCGCCTCCCGAACTCCTGGCCATGGTCCGCATTCTACCATGGAATGACCCCCATCCGCTCCTCAATCGGGCTTCTCCTGTCTCCATTGATTCACGCCGTGAGTTACGCCAGACCCGCATCGCCGATCCGGGAGTCGAAATGGTGGAGTTCGCCCCTCGCTTGTCGCGGCCTATCTCCAAGCCTCCGACACTTGGTGCTTACCTCGAATTTACCCTTGCTACTACTTCAGCAACGCATCAATCACATCCTCGCTACGCCATCCTCGTTCGATACCAACTCATTACACGCCTTTTTCGTTCCGTGTGCGGCGCCTAAGAACCCGCAGCCACCCGCCTCTCAATGCCCCACACCCTCTCGAACAAGGCGCACGCAGGCACTCTCCTCCCAACTCAGAGTTTCAATTAGCTACCAAAAACACAAGACAATTCTCAAAGGCCCCACATCCTGTGGCTCTATGCTTTCGTGATCCAACCCAAAGACATGAATCAACTTCAAGTGGGCACGTGCCCTTTATATAGGATGCTCAAGGCAATCTCTCGACACTATGACCTTGAGAGTCCAGCTCTAACTCTAGTCTTCAACTGTTAGCGCCAAATCCTTCCCGCTCTAGGAGTCCTGACTGAATGAAACTCCTATACACAACCACGCAATTCCCACCAGGAGTAGGAGTCCTCCCCGCCTAGGAGTTGTCCCGCCTAGGAGTCTTCCCACCTGAGAGACCTTCCCGCCTAGGAGTCCAGCCCGCTTGGGAGTCTTTCCCGCCTAGGAGTAGGAGTCCTTCCAAATTGGAGTCCTTCCGCCTGGGAGTCCTTCCCAGATAGGACCCTTAGGTCAGAGAACCTTGTCGCACTCCGATTAGGAAGCTCTCGGCGCCCCAAGGCTCTCTGGGTCATAAATTGCCGACATTCCCACACCGATTCCGTTTGCCTCAAGTGCCACGCCCCCAGCCCCTCTAGTCGCGTGAGTGCCGTGACACGACACCTAATCGTGTGGCGTCCCAAATTCTGATTACTTGCTTGCCTTCCCTCATGTGCGCGTGTCAGTTCACGCTTTCAGGCTCGCACACTTGTTTTCCCAACCTCGCTTTGCTCGTTTTCCTTAGGCGGGCCATGGGGCCAAGGCAACACTTCATGCCGCACCCGGACTCGTGGGGTTATCTAAATGAGGGCCACACTGTAAGATGGATGAAAGTGGAGCTTCTGAAGGTACTCCTACCTCTTTTAATCCTATGAAAATCATAAATTTTAATGAGAAAGCAGAGGGCCAAGAATCATCTTCTGCCTTGACTCGATACCTGCGATACTGCATAGTTTGACGTAACAAATGGACCATCAGCCAAGGGGCTAACAAAATCTTCTAGCATATCACAATTGAAAAGCAAAGGGATTAGTGTAGTCAAAAAGAAGAGACATAATAGACTGCATGGTGTTAAAACTCATTCACTTCAATGTTTGACACATTCCTATGGAAAAGATGGATTTGAATTGGATTTAATAGGTATCAGTGGAGTCGAGGCACCCAAAGGACAAAATGTCTACTTCAAAGTTGAAAATGGAAAAGGATCTAAAGATTTGATGAAACTAAAAGGTTTAGATGGTACCCGTGTTCTCGCGACTAAGAAAAAGAAAGACACTGTGTAATCGCTTCGGTTCATCAAAAACAAACCGGCGACATACTTTCTTTGGTTACGACAACAAATGGTGCTACTAAGGGCAAAAAGTACACTACGTAGGGGTCAAAAGGATCATCATCCAATGCATGTATATGGATAAACGTGGGATTTCGGGATCAAATGCAAATACGAAGTGTTTAATCTTTAGCAGGTTTGAAGCTCACGTGTACCTCTATCAGCAGGTCACCACTAATATTTTCTTGTAAGATGGAAGGTCTCTATTAGAATGCCAAATGCAAGTAATGCGTATATCAATGGGAAAGGCTTCAAAAAGGAATCGTGTAGCAGGAAGAGGAGCAGTAAACATCACTATGAGAATGACTACATTTGTTCTGTTTGTCACTATGGTGGCGATTTAGTCCTATGTGACCAGTGTCCGTCCTCATTCCATAAGAGTCAGCTTTAGTTTGAAGGTAGTTGTTTCTTCCTTTTTCCCCTTTTTATCTTATTTTCCTATTTCTAGAATATTATAGATAATTTTAAGATGTTACTCATCTTCATTTTTATTTATTTTATTCATCCATTTCTGCTTTTAGACACTTCCCCGAGGGTGACTGGTTTCGCTTTCATCCTCGTTGTTTGCGGGAATTTGTGGGTGAAAACAAATTCTTATGGAGACAAAGGGAATGTGATGATGTTGTTTTCAAATAAGCACTAATGTGAACATAAATGTAAGTTTTATTTCTGTTTATGGTACTTCTATATATGAATGTGCATTTGCTTATATGGATAAGCTCATTTAAAATGATAGTGGTTACTTGTTCACAACTTAATACAGATCATGTACGTTGCCTAAGGAAATGAGAGCATGTTAAGTTGGAAAGATATCCCTGGCTGGAACTCTTGGTTTTGGCAAGAAACAAGGTAAAAAGGTATGCATGATCCACTGCATCGCTTGGATGATAATTTTTATTTATTGCCTATTATTGCTAGATGCTTCAGTGCTAATAATCAAAGACAGTGTATTATGCTTTTAATGCCATCATCAACATATGGGGTCAGCTAAACGGTCTCTGCAAGCGCTTTATCATGGAAAGTCAAACATTAAACTGTCTTGCTTTGGTATATGGATGCGTCTGCTAGATATTCCACTTGAACATGACTTCGCTTCGCTGCGTGCATACATTCGGGGCCTTCGTGGCTTTGTGCAACCAAATTCCGTGAGGTGTGGATAATTTGACTTGACGCTATCAAACCAATTGGAACCTAAGGTTTTACGTTGATTTCTCTCGATGTCAAGGCTCTCGATGTAGTTTGCAAGCTCAATATTTCCTCGACGCCATGCATGAATGTTTCTGAGTTCGTTAAAGAACGCCGTGATAAGGAGAGATATCATTAAGATGTTATTTTCAGTAGAGGGTGATATATTCTTATTTCTGCACTCCCTTTCTTGAACCTTCCTTATATTGGAAATATGTATTTTTATTTTTATTTTTTATGTTTATGTGCAAGTTTTAGGATTGTTTCAGTTTCCTTTCATTTTCTGATTCATTTGTATGAAGTTTCAGCTAATTCGTGTTTCAATCTTCACTGTTGACATGTTATCATTGTATGTAATGAACTTGAACTACATGCTGTTATCATTTTTCAGATTCATTTTTCTATCTTTTCTGTTGTTCCTTATTGTTGAGAATTCTGAAAGCAAGGTATTTCAGTTTCTTTAACTGAATGTTTTCTTCATACAACTCACTAGTTTGAACTAAACTACATCTGAGTATTTATAGGAACAGAGGAAGATTCCAGAACCAAGGGGTTTTGTTACAGTGTTGGTCAGGTGTAGGAATACTGCTCAACTACTGCTCACGTGATCTGATTGTTTGAGCTAATACACACGCCCTCGTTGAGTCAACAACCCAGATGCACTTGTGACAGAGACTAAGAAAACGAGAGTCGACAAGGGTTTTGTTAGTGATCACAGTTGAAGGATTCATGAAACATACGAACATCCAACTCATGGTAGGTGACTAGATCTCGAAGAAAATGAAGATCCAATTCGAAATGTTTAGTACGAGCATGGTAAACAGGGTTGGATGTAAGAGCCTGTGCACTCATGTTGTCACACCATAACACAGGAGGGGGCAAAAAGGAACACCAATTTCGCACAAAGAATCGTGAATCCATATTACCTCGCTTGCAAGTGGAAGCAAGAGCGATATTCGCTCCCGTATCGACCTAGCAACAAATGTTTGTCTTAGAGCACCGTGAAATCAAATTGCCACCCAGAAAATGCGTGAGCCTGGCCGATAGATTTTCGATCATCAAGATTGGTTCCCAATCGCCATTCGAAAAACCTTCTAATTGCAAGAGAGTTGATGAAAAGAAGGCCATAATTAGCTTGCCTTGATGTACCGGAGAATACGCTATAAAAGTGCACCCAATGTGCATTGGTCGGAGCTGTGGAAATTACCGAGCTTGTTGATGCATGTTTATATCGTCGTATTCATGAGATATCAAGTGCCCCTATAGTGCTCCTAGGTAAGGATGTGCAAAGCAAGGGACTAATGAGAAGAGAGATTACTGAGAGGCACATGGGAGTAGAACAGAATTAGCATTTGCCATGTTTGTGCGTAGAGAGCGCATCGCTGGCATATTTAGTCCGCCGTATGTGAAGTTCCAAAAGAAGTACGGTGGATCTCAAATCCATGAAGTAATGTATCAACTAAGTGTTTTCGAGGGCGAAAGCACCATTCAGATCAAGAATGAGTTGATTAACATCCTGCATTTGTCTGCAATCAAATGTCAACATATACCAAAGAGTTGATGGCCGCTTTTGCATATAGAACGTAGAAGGATCCGAAATGGAGTCGTGAAACCTAATCGTAGTAAGGCCCCTTGAAATGATCATACCAGCTCTAGGAGCTGCTTGAGGCCATACAAGGCTTTCGTGCAATGGGTAAACAAAATGAGGTTTTTGAGATCCACAAAACCTTCCGGCTGTGCCATAAACACTCTCTTCAAGATCACCATCAGAAATGAATATTGACATCAATGTGTCAATGTCCCAATATGAGTGACAAACTCAAGGTAAAATGAGTTTTATAGTAGCATTAAGTTCTACTACAGGACTACAAATGTCTCAAAATAATCCACACCAGGTGTTTGTTGAAATCCCTTAGCCACTAGACAGGCTTTATACTTGTCAAGAGTACCATCACTCAGTATTTGATTCAAAATCCATTTACCGGTGTACAATTTTCTCGATCCACAGAGAGACAAGTTCTAAGTCTTGTTCTGTGAGAAGAGCCGAAAAATTCAAACAGATAGCTCACACATTAAGTGTGGGACAAAACCTCAATAAAGAGTGAGAGGAGTTTGATGACTGGCAGTGAGAGCCCGGGTTTAAAAATGCCGCACTTAGCCCGAGTTTGCATCGATGAATCAACATTGTGGAGCGCTTAATGCTTGTTAGAGATGAAGAAGTGGATGAGAGGAATACCGGTACAGCCGTGGCTGAGAGTCTCGTGCAAGATAGACTCCGAGTCATCCTGAGGTGTTTGTCCATGGACTGAAGGAGTAGGAGAAGGCACAAGAGCTGAACTTCCAGGCAGAGAGAAAGGAAAAGAAAAGCCAGAGGTGGTTGGTACAGAGGAAGAATGAAGAGATGAGGAGAAAAAAGCTTGAAGGATAATGAAAATTGGTTTCATCAAACATGACACTACGAGCAACATAGATACGCCCTGAGTTATGAAGACACCTATATCCTTTGTGCACAGGGTTGTAACCAAGAAATACACACGCAGAAGTCCGAAACTGAAATTTTTGATTGTGGTAGGGACGAAGATTTGGATAACAAGCACATCCGAAAATTTTTAGAAAATGATAGTCAGGATGTTGATGAAACAACAATTCAAAGGGTGATTTGTGTTGAAGAACTTGTGTAGGCAGTCTATTAAGGAGATATACTGCAGAGACAAATGCATCCCACCAGAATTTAAGTGGCATGGATGCTTGGGCCAAAAGAGTGAGACCAAGATCTACAATATGGCGATGCTTGCGCTCAGCTCTCCCTTGCTGCTGATGTGTGTGAGGACAGGGATGATAGAAGTCAATGCCAAGGGAGTGAAGAAGAGGGGCTAATTTGCGATATTCACCCCCCCAGTCCGTTTGGATACACTTGACTTTAGTAGTGAATTATGTTCTGCCATTGTAATGAAATGAGAAATAGTGAAGTAACCTCAGATTTGAGATGCAATGGGTAAATCCATACAAATCTTGTAAAGTCATCTACAAAGGAAATATAGTAACGATAACCATCCACGTAGTTATATGAGCCAGCCCCATATATTAGAGTGAATAAGTTGTACGGATGAGGCCTTTTGAGAAGTAGTAGGAAAATGAAACCGATGAAGTTTGCCTTGTTGACAGGCTTTCACAAACGGTGGAGTATGTATTACAAGTCAATATACTCAAATGCTTCGAGCACTCATTTCTGAGCACTGACGCAGGGGATGGCCCAATCCTACAGGCATAAGGAGAAGTAACAGGTCTTTATTGCAGGTAGTACAACTGGAAGATGGAGGATTGTGAGAACAAGAAGAGAATCATTGTGCAATGCCGAGATCAGGAGGAGCAGAGGACTTAAGATCAGAACCGTGGAGGCGAGATGGTAGATCCAGCTTGATATCCACCATGGAGCTGCCTCGAACTAGAGTGACTTCGTGACCTTGTCCTTAACATAGCAATGAGAGGCATCAAATTCACAATCACATTATTAAGAAGAGGAATTGTGAAATGCCGATTAAATTTTTCTTAATAAGCCGGAACCAAATAAAGATATTCCGAAGATGTAGTGGCCTGGAATATGAAAGAGATGAATGTCCAATATGAGAAATAGGAAGAGCTGATCCATTACCAACAAGCAATTTACCAGATCCATTATATTCAGCCTTGATAGCTGGGATTGCGAAAATTTCGCAACCTTAGCGAAAATTTCGCAATCTTAGCCAAATTGTCAATTTTCGCTAGACCCAAAATTTTCGCTAAAGCACTATTCCTAAAGAAATTCTCAGATTTTCGTTATTTCACACAAAAATTTCGCTTACAGCTAAATTTCTATTAGCTGTTAAATTGCCACCATTTAGCTGCACTTCTGATTTCGCTATCTCGTGATTTCGCTTAGCTAGCGAAATTCCTTCGTCGCTTAGCGAAATTTTCGCCGGCCTAGCGAAATTTGTATGCCTTAGCTAAATTCACCATTTTGTCACACTTTTTGTAATTAATGCAAACTAACTTCAATCTTGGTGGCTACTCATCAGTTCCTAAATTTAGCCAAATTGTTAGGCTTTATGGTATTTTCTTACATTGCGGTTTATATAAGCCCCCTCCCATTTTGTAAACTAAGCAACAAATGAGGAAGCAATTTTGGCAAGTTTTTATTTTTTGTAAATATCTTTCGTGAGTTTTTAGTTAGGGTTTTGCTTTTTCTCTCTCTCTCCTCTTTCTCTTATTTTCGTCGCTGAAACACCCCTCTCGAGGATGACAACTCAAGAGATGCTTAGCTGCTCTTTCTTGAAGAGGAAGGAAGCACTCAGGTGGCATATGCATGTTGTCCTCTTGTGTTAAAAGTTGTTGTGACTGTGGTTTACGACCCATATCTTCCTTTTCAAAATATGGTCAATAGCATCGAATGCTAGTGATTCGCCAATACTTTAATATGCTTTAGGGATACAAGGTATACTTACGGTTGGGGATGCACTGTGGTTTTTTAGATGGTCTTTACGAGCCAATTGGAAATGATGTTTAATGTTAGTGGTCAAACTCCAGCAAGCCATATGCATGTTATCTCAGGTTTCACTCAAATAGGAGTTGATTTTTGAAGGTTTCATAGTTAAACATAGATTCTATTGCGGGCTTGACCATAAAGTTGTTCTTTCGTCATAACGCGAGGATAAACCCGAGGACACTTGCTTGCCCTAAGTTACCAAGTTAGTGACCTAAATCTTCAAAGTTAACTCTTTCACACTTCATTTTCGCTTTTACGCTTAACTGGCCAAACTCATTACAATCGTTTTTTGGAAACAAAAATCCAAAAGTCCAAATAGAAAGCCTTACCTTTACACTTATGCAAATCATTCTTAGGATGAAACCATCCTCGTGTTCGACCCTGACATTCACTATACCCGCAAAGAGCTCGACTACCGCAGCAGAGGAACTTCTGTATATAAATATCGTTGGATTCGGAAATTTCTCACCATCGCGGCGACGGTGACCGGTCGGCGCCGCTGTCGATGGTGCCAAACTGGCTACTAATGATGAGTCAAGCCAGACGCGATCAACATCACAATGGTAACCTTTACTCTTTGTAACCTGGGCCAAGTAGGAACCCACGCCATCACTTCATAGCGATCGTGACCGTTGTCATCTGGGCCTTTTAATTTTGTTAGCTAATTTTAACCTTTTGCAAGCTTTGTTGGTACTCTTTGCTTGTCTCTACAACTTTATAACAGTGTCTATAAACAAAGGATAGAGAATACTTAGGCAGACTACATAGAATCAAGACACAACTCGACCAATAAAGGAAGCCGCAGACATTAATCGTGATACCACGGATCCACTACCTCCGAGGAACAGCGCAGGGTCACCAGTACGAATGAATCCAACCGCATATAGGCTCCATGAGGGATCACATCCACCCTCCTAGAGTTAGCAGTGCTCCTCCCCGCATCATACCTCCGCCGGGAAGATGTAGCAGCCGTAGGCCTTACTTAAGACTCTACTCCTTACATACCATGGTATGGAAAATGAAAATCCATACACTCATATAAGGGATTTCTATGAAGACAAACACTACCTTTAAGGAAGGAATGATGGACATGGATTTGCTTGCTGAAAGCATTTCCACCGACCCTAAAGGACAAGGCCAAGATTTAAGCAAACTCACTGAGGCCTAGAACCATTAGAAATCAATGAAGCCAGCAGTGCACCTCAAGAAGTTCTTCTGCTCATAAGACTAATAACTAAGAGACAAATTTATACCTTTGCAAACGCCAAGATGGTGAGAGGTTTTATCAAAGGTTGGGAGAGATTTATGGAGACCATCGCGCATGCCCACATCATAGGCTTGATACATGGATGCCGGTAAACCATTTCTATGGTGGTATGTCTCCCCGCTCACGAGGCAAATTGGAAACTATGTGGAGGAGATTCTCTTTGAAGTATCCCGACGAAGCCATGGATTTTTTAAATTATGTGGCTGAAACTTCTAAGGGTTGGGATGAGCCAAACCCTAGGGAAATGGAAACAATGAGACCTTCAGCCAACCCTAGGGGAGGGATTTATACACTGCCAGAGGATATAGAAAAATGAAAGCAGATTTTCAACCTTAGCTAGGAAAGTGGAGGAGCTCAAGGAAAAAAGGCTCCATGAAGCTATGCAAAGTGTCTCAAAATCCCGCACACACCAATCTTTGCACTAATTATCAATCCCCTGTACATCCAAAGAGAATGGTCCTATGGCCCCTACAAAGGAAGGATTTGATGTCGAATGTGCAACATCAGGTCAATACAAGCCACCACAACCCAATGCTCTATATGGTAATACCTACAATTCCAATTGGAGAACCACTTAACCTCTCATGGAGACCTAACCCCCTGCTATGTACTCCCGTGTGCCAAACTACGCTGTTCCCACTTCAACCACAACCACCACTATCCCTCTTTCTCCAAAGGAATGCTTCATACCACTCGAGGCGCGGTAGGCAACTTTGTTGAGGAACAAAAAGGAATTAATGTGCAACTGGCACAAAGGATTGATACTGTAGAAAGTACACTGAACAAGAGAATAGATGGGCTTGAGAGCAACCTGAACCAGAAAATTGATAATCTACAGTATTCAATCACCAAGATCAACAAGTTGGTCGAGGTATTAAGAAGAGAAGGTCTCCTTCCCAAACAAAGGCTAAACCCAAAGGGAATCCATGAGGTGATCATCCAACAATTCGTGAATGGACGAGGTGAAGGCTATAATCAATTCCTCGAAGTGGAAAAGAGGTCGATCACCGATGCCAAGCCCTCGTCAAGAATCCAAGCAGGGAGAAGAATTGCAGTCTGAGCATATTCTCCTAAAGGAGGATTCAATGAAATACCGCATACCACCTCCATTTCCACAAGCACTTAGAAGTAAGAAGAAGGCATCTCAGCAAGCAGGCATTTTAGAGGCATGCAAGGGAAGGTTATACATACCTCTTTGACATAAATTCAAAACAAGTCCTCATATGCAATTTCGAAAAGATTCAGACAATCAAGAAGTGGATTAGGCATTGAGAAGAAGGGCATTTACCGAACAAGTCGCTATAATCCAAAGCAAATACTCCCTGCCAAATACATAAGGATTCAGGATCTCCACAATTTCAAATTAATATCAGCGGAAGTGCATAGGACAAATCATCGCTTCGATTTAGAGCCAGAACCCAATGTCATATTCTGTGGTAATAAGCAGTTTAGGCTCAGAACTTAAAACCCACCAACATCACACTTTCATCAGTCGATAGATCGTGAAAACCCTAAGGATAGTTGAAGATGTTCAGTGAAAATAGACAAATCTCTACTACCCAAGAGATTCAGAAATGTCATTTACATCGGAGCCAATTGCAAGTGAACCAATCATGTCTGAATCATCTTAGAAGACCATTTCCTCGCCACGTACCAATGCAATAATAAATTGCCGGAATGGAGTCATGCAACTTACCTTTGGTAACATGACCTTGGAGTTAAACATCTTTCATTTGAACAACAAGCCAAAGTTGCTAGAACATGAAAATCAAATAACTGATGAAGTTGTTTCAAATGTTCAGTATGCAGGGAAGCACAGTGTCCAGGAATTGCAAGGAGTAACACCATGGAGATGAAGAGATATCAGTCCCACACAACATCCACCGTGAAAGCCAATTGTCTAATCTTAAAAGCCACTGAAGTGAGGACCACTTCAGCAATCGATATCCAACACCACGGAGTCACCCTGTGCTATCAAGTAGGGTTAAGGAGATCATTCTCCTTGACCCTCCTTGAGTATTCTTGAAATTGAACCTGTCCCATGTTTTCAAAACCTATCATAGCTCAACAATTTTGCTTTTGCCTTAAATTTAGTTAATTTCGACAATTTCGCTTATTTTTCGAAAAATTTCCTAAATTAAAGCAGCTTTTTCCTTTTAATATTTTGTTTATATACTACAAGATTTTTGTATTAAATTTTTAATTCCTTTGTTTCATATAGTAAATTATATTATAATAATTTTGATTTCACATATAATTAATATTTGGGTTATAATTTTTTTTTTTTTTTTTTTTGAATTGCAAAAGCGTGACGTTGTTACTAAATTCAACAACCAATAAATAATGAGGTGACAAAACCCTGCCTCATTGTCAGTAAGAAGAGGGAAGGGGGCTTGTTTATTTGGTCACTCTCACATTCTCCCTCCCCACGCGGCCCTCCTCTCGAGTCACCCGATCCACCACTCGGGTTCAAAGCATCCGCCTCCTCGCACCGTTACCGCGTGACTATAGCCACTACATCGCGCTTTACACTAGCAAAGCCTGTACCGGTACCCGGGTCACCGCCTCGTTGTTCTGGCGTATCTTCACCGCTACAAGAGCACCACATCGAGCTTCACTACAGACCGCTTTCGTAGCCCCCGAGTCCCGGGCCATTGCCGCCGGGCTACTCCTGACCGCCAAAGCCGCGGTCTCCGCATGATCGATTCATTTCGCTTCACCGAGCCATCTCTCGCCGAGCCTTCATCATCGCAAGGCCTCCACCGCTAGTTCAGGACTCTCGCGGCTCCCGGGTTCAACCCAAGAGTGCCCCGGGCCCCAAATGAGTGACCCGCCTGCCCCTGAGCCCTCAGCCTGTATTCAAAGGCCTTAGCTGCATTTTCAAGGAGTCCAAATTCCTCTTCCGCAGTATTATTCAGATTCTCAGATATGGTTCGCACGAGGTGGGTCCCACTTCTACCGCGGTTAGATTCATGACACCCGAGAGAGAGGTCCCAAATTTCTCCGGCTCCCAAATTCCTCCCTCCCCGTCCCACTTCCCGCATTTTCATCAACGGCCCCGAGGCAAGACTCGAGGAGCCCTGTGGTTTCACTGCCAATAGACACCTGGCGGGACCCCCGGCCCCATCACCCGTACCTCAGGAGAGTTGGGGGAGGCCCGCCTCCAAGGCCCGCATCGGCCCAGGTGAGTCATCTTCCTCCCTGGCCGCAGCCATCACCAAATACACTACCGCAGAGGCTAGCCACGCCTGGGCTTGTCACCACAAATTCTCCAGGATCAGGAGGCCGCTGTTCGCCGGGAACCCCATTCCGGAAATGTACGGCCACCGCAGAGACTTTCATCAGAGTCGTACCTATGATGTCCCACGAGGGCCGATCCTGTGTTTAGGGATTCTACGAGGTCAGATCGAGGATTATCTACCATCATTTTCTCTGATGACCCGAGGCAAAAGATTATTACCCACGAGCAGCCACAAATTTCTATCACTCTATGACATCTCGAGGAGTTGCATGGTCCGCGGTGAGCTTCGCTCTCTATTGATGATCGCCATGTGAGTACTCGTGAGCTACCGATATTTCAGTACTTTCTGGGGTCTACTGTGATACCGCCGCCAATGCAGGGTTATGATCAGCCCACCCACCTCATCGAGATGCAGGTTCGAGCACCGGCCGACACTACAACCTGGACTGCAAGATTTTATAGAGGCTCCCGCCCCGTATGCGCTCGACGACCATTTATTCCCGGACGAACTGGGTTCCCGCTACAAAGATTACGCGCAATGAGGAGCCCATCTCGAGGCTCTCACCTGGATCTCTGAGGGATATCGGGTTCAAATTCTCCGAGCCGCTGATGACCACCTCCCTCGACATTTCGAGGAGAAGGTCCATCGGAAGGACCTAGTACGAGCAGAGAGCATTCCACTACTGATGCCGAGACTACTCTGCCAGGTTCTCGAGCATATGGGATTCCTAGAGGAGCCGAGGATCGAGATGAGAGTTCGATGCCCTCTGGTTCTGTCAGCGGAGCGGGTGATGACCATGCCCGTATCTTTCCATCTCTGACAGCAGGACCAAGAGGAGGTGGCCGAGGACTTCCATAGAGACGATGTGCCTGCCCCTGAGCCCGAGATACAGAGGAGTCCAGCTCCGCAGATGTCACCTCCATCTCCTCCTCCACACACCACATCCAAGCAGCCTGCAAGAGATACACCGGCCCATCCCCACTCAAAGACACCATATCCACCCGAGCATGTTCACGCCGCCCCAGAGAGATCAAGTAGGGTGTGATGATGCCATCTCGCTCACTAGCGCCCACACGTGCACCCCAGATCGTAGGCCGCCTAGTGTCACTCATGCTTCACAGAACATGACGCACTCGGGCCTTCTCGTGTTCCCGACAGAGGAGCCCACCATGCACGCAGCCTTATTCGATGTTTTGGTCAGAAGAAGAAGTACCAGACCCACCCACCACCACAAAGAATAGGTGGTTGTGTTTCTTTTATGATTTTGTATAGTTACCACTTTTATCAACCGCCTTACTTATTTTGATTAGGATTTATGCATTAGCCATAAAGAGGCGTGATACTTTGTATGTTTAGCTTTATCATGTATTAGCCATTTCGCTATATCAAAAGCTATTCAGTCTATATATATATACAGATTTTTGCATACCATTTACCCACCATGTATAAATGTTTTTTATTTTCAATTGAACAATTGAATTGCTACAATCGACAATTGAATTGCCTTGTGTTGGAAAATCAATCATTGTTTGTCACCTTTATGTTAGAACAAATTCTACGCTTTTGAAACAAGCTGTCAATTGCGCCCAAAGATGCTCAACTTGAAAATTTCTCCTTTAAGCTAATTCACACACTGCACACCAGATTGTTTCAATAGGTCAGAATTTGTTTGCTTCCTTTCGCTCGCATAGCCACTTGTATGTCAGTAACTTAGGATAGGTTTTGTTACTCCATACTTGAAGACCAATAGTCTTCCAAAAGGAAAAGAAAAGAAAAAGCAAAAAGAAAAAGAGAAAAAGAAAAATAAAGTCGTGAAGCCTTGCCTTAAAACCCGAGCACGGTCCGTGGGGTGTATGGTGAAAGCTCAGCCCGATGCCCCAAGCCCCGCGTCGGTCATCGACGTTGTTCGTTATACGGGTGGAGGTGCAGAGTCTAAACGACTAGAGGTGCTTGATTTTCGGTCATTCGGGTCCGGTGAAAGCCTGGGGAGCCTGTGGTCGCTGATCCTTTCGCTCGATGCCCTAAACCTTAATTGGTTGGGAGTCATCTGGTGACCCCGTTACAATTCCGACTTTGGTGAAGTCGGTAATTTTAAGCTTTGCACCCTACAATGTAGTCAACAAAGAAAAGAGTGTAACTAGTCTCATTCCAGTTGTTCAACAAACTTAAGGCCATGTCGCTGCTAGGTCAGAGGGAGACAATTCTTAAAATTTATCGTTTAACTGCTATTTAAAGAGCCATTAGACTTAGGTGGAAATTCAAGTTGAGAATCATGGAACCAATATTGACTCAAATTATTCTTGTATGGTTTTTGGTTCTTTCCATACTCTAAGCCAAACTTGGTGTCAATTCTTCGCTTTAAAGGTAATGTTTATATATACATAAACCCTTGTGAATCATAAACTTTGAAAATCACTACATGCATCTCCTTTTTGTTTTTGCATTGCTAAGGACTAGCAACGCTTCTATTAGGTGATTAAGGCCCAAAAGTGCTATTTTCAACCCTATATTAGATAGGTTTTGAGTATGGCGCGCTAATCATGCCTTCATTTATGCCAATTGAAGTGTTCAAGTCTTCTTAGTATCACTAATGCCGCTAGAGGTTATTTGTGGTTGTTTTAAGTGTGTTTTGCGTACTTGGGAGTTCAATATCGAGACATATGATGAATCATGAAGATTGAACTCAATTGGCTACCATCAAATGCACTAAAAATCAAAGAAAGAATGAAGGCAAAGTGATGGAAATCAATGCGTAAGAGGAGCAAAGAGGGCAAAGCGTTGAAGAATCAAAGAATTCCGTGAATTTCGCTAAGATTATAAAATCTACCGGATTGCTAAAATTCGTTGATCCTTAGCTTAAAATTTCGCAATCTTAGCTTAAATTGTCAATTTTCGCTTAGACTCCAAAATTTTCGCTAAAGACTATTCCTAAATAAATTTTGCATTTCGCATTACAAAATTTCGCTTAGCTAGCGAATTGAGCACGCTCTAGCTTAAAATTCTGATTTCGCTATATCTTTTTGGTGATTTCGCTAACTAGCGAAATTCTCACGCTTGCGCTTAAATTGTATGCCTTAGCGAAATTCACCGCCTTGTCACACTTTTGTAATTAATGCAAACCGACTTCAATTTTGTGTATTACTCCTTTGTCTCCTAAATTTAGCCAAATTGTTAGTTTATGGTATTTTCATACATCAGGTGGTTTATATAAGCCTCTCTCCCATTTTGTGAAAATCTAAGCAAATAAATGCAGGGAAGCAATTTTTGGCAAGTTTTTATTTTTGTAAATATCTTCGAGTTTTAGTTGTGGCTTTGCTTTTCTCTCTTCTCTCTCATCTTTCTCTTCTTATTTTCGCTGCCAAACACCCTCTGAGGATGACAACTCAAGAGATGCTTCGCTGCTCTTTTCTTTGAAGAGGAAGGAAGCTAGTCAGTGGTGGGGCATATGCATGTTGTCCTCTTGTGTTAAAAGCTACAGTATCAGGTTTATGACCCATATCTTCTCAAAATATGGTCAATAGCATCAATGCTGCTGATTCGCCAATACTTACCATGCTTTAGGATACAAAGTGTACTTATTGCTAGATGCACTGTGGTTTTTTTAGGATGGTCTTTACGAGCCACTGAAATGATGTTTAAATGTTGTGGTTTCTAAACTCGTAAAGGGCCATAGATGCATGTTAACCGTGTTGACTAAATAGGAGTTGATTTTAGGTGAGGTTTAGTTAAACATAGATCCGGTCAGGGCTCGACTATAGGTTGTCATTATAACGCGAGGATAAAACCCGAGGACACTTGTTGTCAGTTCTTAAGTTACCAAGTTAGTGACCTAAATCTTCAAAGTTAACTTTTCACACTTCATTTTCAGTTTTTTTACAGTTAATTAGTTTTCAAACTCATTACACTGTTTTTGAAACAAAATCCAAAAAGTCCAAATAGAAAGCCTTACCTTTTTACACTTATGCAAATCATTCTTAGGATGAAAACCCATCCCGTGTTCGACCCTTAGACCACCTGCATCAAGAGTCGATCACTCGGCAGTTAGGAGGAACTCTAGGCATATAAATATCGTTGGATTCACTCTCAAATCTCATCGCGGGCACGAATCAATCGAGTGGCACCGCTTTCCGCAGATTTGACAAAGAGAGCTTGTATGACCAGAGAAACCACGACAGTTCGAAGAAGATCTTCCCCACCTCACGACCTCGATGAGTAGGGTACCTCTCGCCAAGCAGGAGGTTGGGAGGAAAAATTACCACGCCTCTATCAGCACTGGTGGCAAGAGCTTGCAACACAAAGATGAGATACATCAACAATCGGATTCGTGTTTAGAGTTTCTAAATTTCAAGTTCCCGAGCTCGCAGCAGTTAATTGTGCTCTCCGAAGCTTTAACAGTCCTTTGAGGTGAGATTAACAAATCGAATCAAATTATGATCCAAGACTCCTAATATATAAAGAACGAAGTTCATCATCGTAAAATACTCGACCAAATGCATACAAGATCCCGAGCACAGTTTTCATTTTCAAAAAATAATTCTAAATGGATAAGGATCCTTTTCGAGTTTGGAGAAGAAATCGAGATGAAGGAGTCTCGGCTTTGATTTAGAGAACAATTGCCCTAAAGTATTCCGCATTTGAGGAAGAAGTGCGCTAACAACGGACTCCAGCATAGATCTCGTAGATTGAGATAACAAACCCAGCCGAGGAGAAATTGATTCGTAAATTTCAAGCCATCAGGAGTATGCCTGACGACTTGGATCGATCGCCACGAACTCGACGGTGTGATAGTGCCAAGTAGATAATTCTCCGCATCGTAGTACCGAAACACCCAAGCAGACCTCGAGATCTCAAAGATTATAATCGATCGATTTAGTCGTATACTCATTCATGTAAGGTGAAGGAAACGAATGCATATGCTCCTCGAGATGAAGGCAGGGGTTGAATGGGAGATGGAGAACCAGGTGCCATCACGCGCCATCTCGGCCTGATACCATGTCAGAATTCAAAGCAAGGCATTTCACTTTCTTTAATCGAACGTTTTCTTCATACAACTCACTAGTTCGAATTCAAACTACATCTGAGTATTTATAGGAACAGAGGAAGATTCCAGAACCAAGGGGTTTTGTTACAGTGTTGGTCAGGTGTAGGAATACTGCTCAAATACTGCTCACGTGATCTGATTGTTTTGAGCTATCATCAACACTTATCATTCTACTGGATCATGAATTGTAAACTTGTTTTTAGTAAAATGTATATTTCGTGTTCCCATTTTCCCATGTGCCATTTTTATGATGGTTAAATTTGAAATGCACCTACTAATTATGTAGAATTATACCATTAGCTAGTAGGTTCTTGACCGTGTTTCTAAATAGATGCCTTTGGTATTAGCCCATGTTTAATGTGAAAAACTTCGTAAAAAGTTTAGGGCTTAGACTACAAAGGCTAAAAGTTCGCTAATTCTACTTTGTTAATTACACAAAAAGTACAAGCAAATGGATGCATACCTAGTTTTAAAGGGTATGCACTGAAAGGAAGTGTACAAAATCATCTTGGTTACACATCTGATTAAAAAAATCATCTTATATATTCTGCATTTAAATCTGTAGGTTGTCACATGATTAATCCAGTTTTTCCTGTTTCTCCATTTCTCTTGATGGATCACTGGTTGGTTCCCATGATATTGTTTGCAGGCCAAAAATTACTTATGTTATGATTCACCATTACATTATGCTTAAAATAAAAAGTACCATCATTGAAGTCACAAGTGGTATGCAAATTTCAGGTCAGATCTCAAACTGTTTGAACTTCTCACGATTCATGGCTGGTGCTCTAGAGAGAAATGATGAGGTGATTAGTGTGGCTACAATAAGGTTGGGGATAACAGATCCTAATTTTTAGCTACCTTCTTTTTACTTTGTTGAATAATGGTAATCTGACTTTCTATTTTCCTTCAAGAGTATATGGAGAAAAGGTGGCAGAATTGCCACTTATTGGTACTCGGTTTCGATATCGTCAACTTAGAATGTGTCGCATTTTGATGAATGAACTTGAAACGGTAATTATTCTCTCGATTTTGTTAGAGCTCAGCATATATGCATACATATTTATAACTTTCAAATTTTTTGCAGACTTCATTGGTCTGTAATTTTGTTAAATCTTTCATTGAAGTGGCTACTTTGTAATGTCCCCACAAATCTCATTTCTCACAAATATATCTTGCTAGTTTAAGTATAATGCTTGAACTTAGATTTAAATCACTACGTATCACGGGATAGAAGTTCAGTATCAATTTGGTTAGAGTTGGTCAATCATTTTCTATTACTACCTCATGGTAATACTGGTATTGATGGCTGGAAAGGTGAGTGCTAAATTTGGTGTCGCTGTTTGTTGGTTTAAATATGACAGTTCTATCGAGGTAAAAATACAAATGATCAGAGATGTTCTGGTGGGTGGGAGGTTGCTTCTGTCAAATGTGGGTTAAGATTCATCACAAACCCACTATTTCGTACTTTTCCATTTGTTTTCACAATTCTTAATGGTAACATTTATTTCGTCAATTCCTTATATTATTTTCTGCATTGATTCTTCAGAAGCTCATGGAATTAGGGGTGGAGAGGTTGGTGTTGCCAGCTGTCCCTAGTGTGCTAAACACATGGACTACTTCATTTGGTTTTTCAAAGATGACGGATTCTGAAAGACTAAATGTTTTTGGATTGCTGTTTCCTGGATTTCCAGGATACAGTAATGTGCCAGAAACCCTTGATGAAGATTCCTTCAGCAAATTCAAAACAATTAACTAGTATGTTTTCCATCTTCTCAGCTACCTTATAGAAGTGAATAATATTCTGCTTAGGGGCATGCATGCCCTTATCTGTTATCTTGCAGGAGCCTGGTCAAAGCATATTATTGATTTCGATAAGCATGGTGCTAGCTCTGAAGCTTTTCAATCAGAACAAGTTGAAGCTGAAGTTCTTGACCGAGGATTGCTGGAGTATGTCTGACCTTTAATCTCTTCTATTTATAAAATTTGAATGGAAAAGTATGAATGGCTCACTTGGTAGTGCTTTAGGTCTGAAGTGAGGTTAAAGAAATGTTACACTTCCTATTTTGGAAGTTTCTAATTGGTGAGTTTTAAATGATGTAGGAGAATCTGATAGTGGCTTGCTTTTTGCGAATAGCTACAGGTTTTCAAATTCATGCTAAAAATTCAAATGGTAGAGTGAAAAATTGCTTAGTCTTCCTAGTGATCAAGAGAAAAACAAAGATTTTGAACAACAAAGCAAGACTTCGCTTGTGTATGATGAAATAATTTCCATAGGTGCATTTTGTTTTCTTCTAGTCTGAGTTCCGTCTATGATAAAGAAAGAAGAATCTCAAGACAATATCTCCATATTCTTCGAACCTTGATATTGTTGGGTTACCGTGGACTCCTACCACACATCTCCTCAAGCTCCAAGGCCTCGAGAGCCCAGTGGCTGAAACTAATCCCGTGGGCCTGACAGTGACGTGGATAATTCGTCGTCCACCCGCCTGTGACGTAAGAAAGGAAAGACTCCATCTCCATGATCCGACATTCACTCATTAAGAGAAGAAGGATCCCACGACACGACCCCCACCTCATCCTCTAATATTCAACTAGCGATAAGGAAGAAGAGATTCTCTACCCAATAGGGAAGATGTCGTATCGCTGTCTAACAAGGAAAGTCATCGTGATCACCCATGATAAATGTAGAACAATTCCACCAAAGAAAGGTACGCAATCACAAAACCATCAACAATTGATCTCTTTCCCTTTCTTGAGAAAAAAACTGACTTAGCCATCGGAGAGGTGGCTGGCATTCCCCCACCGGACCACCTTTGCAGTAAGTCAGATATCGATCCTGGCCAGACGGAACTAGCTTAGCAACCCAACAAACTCCAAATTCTAGTATCGATAGAAGACTATCAGCCAAGGGCCGTTTCATGGAACGATCATTTCCTTACAAATAAAACCGATCAAGGATCGATGGTTTCGAATCGAAACAGAAGTAGGAGCCAAACCAACCCTCCAAGGATGTAAGATCAGCATGACGTCGACGACAGCAGACAACCAGAGAACATTTAGGCGTCTAGCCCCCTCTCAAGACACCTTGACGCCAACAATGAGATGGAGACCCTCCATCTAGACAACCAGCGCTTGCTAAAGGAAGTAGCTGAACTCACCAAAATATTACAGTGCCCCCAGGGGACTCGACGAATCCATGCAAGCCACATCGTCCTACTACAAAGCAATGACACTCCTAACCCCTTAGACATCCGCTACGAGGAGAAAATAGCTGCATCAGGAGCACAACCCATATAGAAAAGAAGGTGTAAAAAGAAGGGTAGTAAGTAATAAGTGTGGTAAGGGTAAGTAAAAGGTAGGTAAAGGTAAAGGTAAGGTGTAAGGTGTAAGGTGTGTGTGGGTGTGTGTGTGTGTGTGTGTGTAATCCACCAGCGATGGCCACGACGGGGAGGCGTAGGGTAGGAACGACGAAGGCGACAATCCAGTCCCCTGCCAACCTGAAAAGGGGGCACAATCTTGGGAACAACGTTTCAGAGGCATACAACAAGAGCTCGACCTCATAAAGGAAGTCGTAAAGGGCCGGCCCTAGTGCATCACGGATTCGCCCGTACAATGTATTTAATCCCCTGCTCACAACCGAGGTTTTGCACTCCTCCCAACAAAGTTCGTAACGCCGCAGACGAAAGCCCCGACTTTAACAAAAGACCCCACTACCCACACCTACAAGAATCAGATGGAGCCGCATGGATATTAAGACCCCGTGAGATGCAAAGCCTTTGCCATCACGCTTAAGGGCTTGGCCTTGGCATGGTTCAACAGGCTCCCGCCAGCCTCGATCTCATCATTTAAAGAACTCTCCATTGCTTTCGTGTCCCATTTCATAGGAGCTTGGATGTACCGAAAGCCGAGCTACCACCTGCTGACCATAAAGCAAAGCCTACAAGAAAACCTGAGGTCCTACGTCCAGAGGTTTAACTCGGAGTCATTGAGGGTAGACATTCCAGATGAAAAGTTCGCCATCACCGCCTTTATAGCCGGGCTCGGCATACAGTCCGAAGATCTGATGTTCTTCATTTCGAAGAACCCACAGGCGAGCATGGCCAAGGTGCTCGCTAAAGAAGAAAAGTACATCAACGACGAGAAGGCCCTTTTATCTAAACGGGGAAGCTCTTCCACAAGAAAAGAAAAAAGCCGGGACGAGAAAAAGAGAGATCGAAGTCCCTGGAGTCAGAGAGAGCGAGAAAGGTCTCCGCGGAGAGACCGGGAAGACAGAGGGTGATTCCCGTAGCGGAAACGTCCGATCACTTCAGTCCGCTACAAATCGACTACAAATGCAAGACACTCATTTCGGGCAGCCATCCCCTTCACGCCCTGTCCCAAATTCTAACCGAGGTGCAACACGAGAGATTCTTGCAATGGCCCTCTCAGATGAGGTCGGACCAGGCAAAGAGAGATATGACCAAGTACTGTGAGTTCCGGAAAGACCACGATCATCGCACTGATGACTGCATTCAGTTGAGGAAAGAAATCGAATACTTGATCAAACAAGGGCATCTATGTCGCTTACATGTCCCAAAGGTCGTAATCGTGCACCCTCCGCTCACCGCCACCGGGCTCCACTACGTAACATCAGCACCCTCGGGGAAATCAAAGGGATTTCCTCGGGATCACTGGTGAGGGGAACTGGGCTCATTTGTGAAGGCTCACCCACGCAAAGATCAACCCAGAGAGACACGAGGTACAAGCCGCGGTCCAAATCTCCTACCGATACCACCATAACCTTCTTGGATTCTGACATGGAAGGCTGCCAACATCCCCATGATGACCCCCTAGTGATAAGGTCCATCGTGGCCAACAAGACAATGCATAAGGTTTTGATCGACAATGGGAGTTCAGCGGACATCATATTTGCGTCAGCATTTGACAAGATGGGTATAGGAAGGGAGAAGCTAGAATCGGTGAGTGCCCACTTATTGGGATTTTTAGGGGAAAAGGTAATCACATTCGGGTCAACCTAACCTGTACTCACCTTAGGAAATCCCATGTCAGTCGCAATACGCAGAAGTTCCTCATAAGAGATGCTCCCCACAGATAATATGTTACTCAAAATTCTCTTCTCATCGTTTAAAGGTCAGTCTCTCCCATTTATCATGGTTATCAAGTTCCCAATAGAACGAAGTAGAGGGTTCGGTGAGACCACTGGTAGCCAGTGGAATGCTACCGGGCCAATAAACAAAAAGCCATAAAAAGTGTCCATGTGGATGAGCTCGACATGACAAATCGACACCCGACCACACCCCCGTAAGAGCCGGAGTTTGTTCAAATTTCTAAGAATCACTCGACCACCTCGCCTACATCGAGTCCAAGCTAGCCGAAGACATCAAAGATCGCCTCATTCGCTTTTTGAGGGAAAACGCAGAAGTGTTTGCTTGGAAGCAAGAGGACATGGGAGGTATTAACCCCATAGTTATCACCCACATGTTGAAAGTCAATCCTTCCTTCAAACTCGTCAAATAGAAAAGGAGGAGCTTCCCAGAGAGGCAGAAAGCGATCAATGAAGAGGCCAACAAACTCCTCCACGCTCGAGCTATAAGAGAAGTAGACTACCCCGACTGGTTGGCCAATGTAGTCCTTGTCAAAAAGGCAAATGGAAAGTGGCGACTATGCATTGACTTTACTGAAGTTAACGGAGCCTGCGCCTCAAAAGACAACTTTTCCCAACCCCAAATCGACCTCATAGTGGACGCCACTGCTTGCCACGAGCTCCTTAGCTTCACGCCGACGCTTCGCTACAATCGATCAGACGGACCCCGGGCCACCGTGAGAAGACCTCCCTTCGTGGATCGGACAGGGACGATTGTTATCAAGTGATGCCTTTGGGTCGGGCGAACGCTGGGGCCACCATCGTGAGGTTTGTAAACAAGATGTTCCAGAAACAGATAGGCACATCCATGGAGGTATACTTAGATGACATGCTGGTGAAGTCAGTCAAGGCAGAGCTCCATGTCGACCACCTAGCCGAAGCATTCCAGATCCTCAAGGACTACAAGATGAAGTTAAACCCTATAAAGTGTGCCTTCGGAGTCTCCACAAGAAAATTCTTGGGATTCATCGTCAACAGCCGAGGAATATAGGTGAATCCAAAGAAAATAAGAGTCGTGCTCGACATGCAACCACCTTCCAACACCAAAGAAATTCAATCAATCGAAGAATAACTCCGCTACCGGCCGCTTTGGCCTCCAGATCCGAGACATAAATGCCACCATTCTCTGGGTTCTAAAAAGTGCCTTTCACCTGATCGCCTAATGCGAAGAGCCGTTTCCTGCATTAAAACTTACCTAAGCTCCCCTATCCTCCGGTAAGCCCCCGTAGGAGAACTCCCATACTCTACTTAGTTGTGTTTCAAGACTTCTCGACTAGTCTTTGCCATGGTTAGGGACGAGATAGATTCTAGCAATTTAGTTTATTACTCTGTGAGCCTTGAGGGGCGTCGAGGAAAGATATCTGAAGATGGAAAAGCTAGTGCTAGCGTTGGTAACCACTGCCAAAAGGATTTGACCATACTTCCAGGCTCACACCATCGAAATCCCGACATAACACCCAATGAAGAAAGTACTACATAAGCGGAGACTCAGGAAGGGGGTTGACCAAAAATGGGCGTAAATTTTGGCGAGTTCGATATCAGATATAAGCCTAGAACGACGATCAAAGAGAGCAGTTTGGCGAACTTAAATAATGCAGTTCTAGCGGCTACACCTCAGAACCACCACGGCTAACACCCGACCTTCGGGTGTGGAAGCGGTCGATGGAGCATGATCCTCAAGGAAGTGGTCTGAGCACGGTCGACTTCCCGGAAGGGGCCGATGTCGAACTCTGCACTTAGGTCACGGTTCCTGGCCTCCAAAAATGAAGCTGAATATGAGGCCGTCATCGCTGGGCTTAACCTCGCCTCCCATGGGGCGAAGCAATTACGGTATGCAATGATTTTGATTGTGGTGAAATTGCCAGGACCTATAGAAGATTCCTACGAAGCGAAAAGATGATCCTTTATCTCTAAAAGGTACACGAGTTGCTCAAAAAGTTCGTACGGGTTCAGGTCAAACACGTCCTAAGAACTAAGAATTCACGGGCAGACGCCCTGGCTAAGCTAGAAACGGCATCGCAAGAAGACTTGGACAGACGGGTACCGGTTGAGCACCTCATGGAACCTTCAGTAAACGTCAATAGCGACGAAGTCCTCCTAGTAATGACCGCGTCGAGATGGATGGACCCCATCTGGGACTATCTGTTTAATGGTACACCCTACTGGCAATCCGGGGCCAGGCATCTAGCGAGAGTCGAGATCAGCCTCATGGTTCTTTGCAGAGACCATTTCATTAAACGGGGCTTTTCCGCACCCCTCCTCAAATGCATAGGAAAGGAAGACGCCGACTACGTACTTAGAGAGGTACACGAAGGCATCTGCGGCAATCATATCGGAGTTCAAACTTTGGTAGGAAAAATCCTTAGACAAGGATATTTTTGGCCCACAATTCTCAAAGACGCCATAGAACTAGTAAGAAGGTGAAAAATCTGTCAAGAGCATGCCAATATCTCCCATCTCCCATCCGAGCCACTGACCTCGATCATAAGCCCATGGCCTTTTTAGTAGTGGGGATTAAACATACTCGGGTTACTACCATTTGAAGAGGTTAGTACAAATTCACCATTGTAAGAGTAGACTACTTCACCAAATGGGCAGAGGTCGAGCCATTGGCAACAATCACCAAGCAAAAGGTACGCAACTTCATTTGCAGTCCATAATCTATAGGTTTAGAGTCACGAAAGCTCTGGTGTCTGATAACGAAAAGCAGTTCGACAACCCAAAAATTTAGAGATTTTTGCGCCAAGCTCGGAATCAAGAATTACTACTCGTCCCCAGCTCATTCGCAATCTAATGGGAAAGTAGAAGTCACTATGGGACTCGAGAGCTGACACGAAGACCCAGGCTGGAAGGCTAAGGGAAAATGGGTACAGAATACATTCTCGGTACTATGGGCATACGAGGACTGCAGCGCAAGTCGCGACTCAAGAAACCCGTTTGCTTTAGCATTTGTAGAAATTGTAGCCTGTCAGTCGGACTCAAGTCACCTAGGATGAGTTCACGGACCCAGAGGCTCGATAATGAATCTCTGCGCTCAATTTATAGTCTTGGAGGAAAAATGGGAACAAGCTAAGGCGGCGCAAAGGACTACCAGCGGAAGACGACAATGCTCGATCGAAGGTCGGGCCCTGCGGTTTTGGCGGCCCTGAGTTCTCAAAAAACTCTTACTGCGAGAAGGCCCGCTCCGCGGAAGCGGGACCCCGGTGGGAGGGCTGGGTTCGCATATCACGGATAGTCCGACCTGGTAACTATGAACTTCAAACGGAATAAGGAAAGACCCTGCCTCACTCCTAGAACGCTGAGCACCTCAAGCGATTTTTCCAATAGACTTCGGACTATATCTTTTAATAAAACACTCGAATTCTACTTTCATTCAAATAACAGTTTTTGTGTTTATTTTTTGCCTGCCTACTCTCGTAAATCATAAAGAATGAACCAGGGAGCTTAGTTTTTAAGAGCCCAACAACTCAAAGGTCGGTGGCTAACCTCGATAAGGCGAAGGCACCCAGGATGTTAAAAGCCACGTGGCCCAGAGTCGGACCGTAGCTGGGTTGAAAGGCGCGGGCTTAGTTTTTAGAGCCAATGGCGCAGCGAGCCGCGTAGCCACGACCTGTGAGCCCGGGGCTCGGATGTTAAAGGAGCCCACGTGGCTCGAGTCAGAAGGCCATGTAGCTCGATTCAAAACCATGAACTCGGTTTTAATAGCCCGATCTTTCGACCGCATAGCATTGACCTCAATAAGAGCCTAAGAGCTCGGATATTAAAGAGCCACGTAGCTTAGAGTCCGGAGGAGTCATGTAGCTCAATTTCTTAAGCGCCCAATAGCTCATCAGGCCGCATAGCCTTGACCTCAATGAGAACCTAAGAGCTCAGATGATAAAGAGCCACGTAGCTTAGAGTTCGGAGGAGCCATGTAGCTCAGTTCAAAAGAGCCATGGAGCTCAGTTTTTAAGAGCCCGGCAGCTCAGCAGGCCGTGTAGCTGACCTCAATAAGAGCCCAGGAGCTCAGATATTAAAGTGTCACGTAGCTCAGAGTCCGAAGGAGCCATTTGCTTCCCGAGTTCAAAGAGCCATGGGCTCAGTTTTTAGAGGCCAATGACTCAGGTCGCGTGCTTGAGCTCAATGAGAACCGGGGCTCCCGGATGTTAAGGCTGCGTAGCTGAATCAGGAGGAGCCGTGTGGCTCGATTCAGAAAGAGCCATGGAGCTTAGTTTAAAAGGCCATTTCAGAAGGCCTTATATCCTTGACCTCAATAAGAACCTAGGAGCTCGAATATTAAAGAGCCACGTAGCTCAGTCGGGAGCCATGTAGCTCGAGTTCAAAGAGCCATGGAATCGGTTTTAAGAGCCAGCGGCTCGTGGGCCATGTAGCCCTAACCTCAATGAGAACCAAGGAGCTCAGATGTTAAAGAGCCACGTAGCTCAGAGTCCAAAGGAGCCATATAGCCCAATTCGAAAGAGCCATGAAGTTCAGTTTCTAAGAGCCCAGCAACTTGGCCATTAAAGGGTCGCGTAGGCCCACTTGCAGCAAAAATCATAGAGTTCAGTTTATTACATAGCTCGGGTTGTAACATCCCGAAATATACCATAGTCGTTTTCGACATGTTTAGGGTATTTTGTAAGCATTTTCGTGATTTAAATGCGAAACATGGAAATTGAGGAACCTGAAAATTGTACAATACTTAAGGGCAAATATGTAATTTGCCAAAAAGGGGCATAGAAGTCAAAAGATGAAAAGGCTATGGTTAAAATAGAATTATGTCTAAGTTGATTTGCAAAAAGAGAAGAACCTAAGGACCTAAATGCAAAAATGAAAACTAAACCCAAAAAAATGGGTTTTTGAGAGCCAAACAAGGCCTAAGAGATATTTTTGATTTAAGACCAAATTTGGTCTCATTTTGGGCAAGGAAAAACCGTGGAGGAGAAGAGAGAAGGGGAGAAGAAGAAGAAGAGGAAGAGGAAGAGAAGAAGAAGAAGCCAAGCAAGGTATGGAAACTAACCTTGAGTATGGATTCTAGTATGGATCATGTGGATTTTGCATGGAATTGTATGGATCACATGGATTTCTTGTATAGATACATGTTTGTGGGTTGTGGGTTGTAAACCTAACCACTAGAATAGAGACGTCTTATGGGATCAGAGTATGGAATCCTTCCTTTAAGGTTGGATTCATGGTTTAAGATTCAAGTAATTGAGTTAGGGTTTAGAATAAGCCTAACAAATCTTTAATAACTTAGTTTGTGTATGAGTTATGACCCATATTAGAGTTTTAGGGAGTATTCATGAAGGTTTTGAAGAAACATATGTAGTGAAAGATGATTTGAGGAAAATAGAGGTTATAAGATGAATGAGTTCTAAACCACCATTTCAAGATGAATTTGGTGGTTTTGATGTGCATATGGAGTAGTGGGTTGGTTGGGTATCAACATATGGAAAAATGGAAGAAAAACCCACATTTTAGGCAAAATTCAAGGGAATTTGTCTGCAGGTATAGGTCGAAGTATGCTTGATGCGAGTAGTGCTATGTTTTTCTATTTCGACCAGCGTTCGTATTTTGGCCATAACTTGCTCATTTCTGATCCGATTTGAGTGATTCAAGTTGCTGGTTAAAATAGACTTCAAGGAGAACCAAACATCCTTAAATAGGTATCTTCAAATTCTGATCCTATGTGGCCAAAAAATTCACTCAAAGTAGGGCTATGTTCAAGCTAATTTCTGCTTCAGTTTTTGACCATAGAGTAGTCCAGGTTGTTTAGGACATAGCAGGTTCGATTACTCGATTTGAGTGATTCCAGGCGGAGAGAACCACGCATAGCTTGAAAGGGTACAAAGAACCAGTGTCAAAATGGAGTCAAGACAGCGGAAAATGAGTATTACAAAACAATCCCTAGCATAATCAGTAGAATTGACTAGTTTGACATAGAAAATCTGCATCAGCATAGTTTTGATGATCCAATTGGAATGATTCAAATTTCTAAGTAAAATAGATTCATAGAGGGACAAGAATACATGAATGATGTGTGAATACATAAGCATTATACTGTACAAGTATATGAAATGCCATATGCAATAGGCATGAAACAAGAAAAGTATAAGAAATGAAATATGTAAGATGTGTTCATGAAACATGAATATGATATAAAATATGAAAACGAACTGAAACATGAACATGAACATGAAAAGCAATATGTCATGAACACAGAATGTGATTAAGATACGCTATGAGTTCTGAAAGACATATGATCATATGACTACCTAGGACCAAAGAATGAATGAGTGGACATCCTGATCGGTGCTTCGGCACTCCTGCTGGTGATACGGCACTCCTGTTGCGTGGGCAGGCACGTCCTGTACGGTGCTACGACACCTCAGTATTGTATTGTACCTTGGTGCCCATTGTCTTGCGTCTATATTTCTTATGGTGTCTAGAGTAGTCGAACTGATTATATGATAAGACAACTTGAATAGAGAATAGAGTAAAGATCTGAATGTACCTACATTCATTATGTAGTACCTGCGGGTACTCGTATCTGATTAATCTCTACGCCAATACCTAAGGGTACTCTCATTATCGAGTAAAATAAGTATAAGTGCATGTACCCACGGGTACTCGTCTTCCGATAAAACAAGTATAAGATCAGTAAGACAAGAATAAGTTTTGTAACTACCAATTATAAGATAAGTAAGACAAGTATATGCTCTGTAAGACAAGTATAAAGATCACGAAATACATGTATAAGTTCACGTAATACAAGTACTAAGATGAAATACAGAACAAGTTCAATAATACAAGTATAAGTTACGTAAGACCAGGATATGCGCCATTAGTACAAGTATAAGATCTGATACCGAGTATAAGTTTTGTAGTACTTCCACAGGATACTCCGTATAAGGATAGTTCCACTTAATGCAGGTATCACGTTTACGCAATATCTTTGTAGTACCTCAATTTACCTGCAAACAAATGTAATCTCAAGTAGTATAAGTATAAAGCCTTATGTTGCAATTATAAACTTTGTAGTACCTAGGGTACCTACTGTATAAGCATAAGTTATGTCAACTCCCTCTGAGAGATGCGGATAAGTATCGGTCGGCGAAGTTCAAGTAGATGTCCTTTTGGGAGATCTGAGATAATTATAGTAGAGACAAATGTATCGGGTATAAGTCGCAATATATGTCCTTTGGGAGATGCGAATAAGTATCGTCGATACAAGCACAAGTATGTGTCCTCACGGAGACAAGTATAAGTATATGTATAAGCTCGATTACCGTATCTGAGGAATCTGAATAAGTATATATCTGGAGATCAGAGTATAAGAATAAATCTCTGCTTCATAAGTGAAGATCGAATCTTTATGAAATATAAAGATCAAGATGCTATAGAGTATAAGATTCGAATGAGAATAAGCCTGCTAACAATTATAAGATCCAAATAAGAATAAATGCACTATAAATTAGTGGACCAAGTAAGTATAAGTTTATTTATAAAATATAAGTAAGGTTCGATCCATACGAGAGATGTGAACAAGCATAAGTTTGTTATAAGGATAGTATGTATGAGTATTATATGATAACAAGTATATATGTTAATTACGTATGAATTCGGAAGATTCCGATAATACGATGCTTTGTTTTATGTTATTTGTGATTCGGTATAAAAGCATGTGTTTACGCCCATAAGATATGTTTTCCCATAAGCGTAAAGCTTAGCACGGGTTTGTCAGTGTGATCTGAGGAAGACATCACGAGAAAACTTCGCATCTGTTGAGCCCAGCACTAGTAGGGGTTCATCACAATAGGTTCCGTGCTCTGATTTGTAAATGTAAAAGTACAGTTTTGTATTTGTAAATGGGACTCGATAAATATGTATATGATATTTTGATTTTGTTATAAGATGTGGGCCATACCCACAGGTACAAGTTCGGCTTTATAAAAAAAAAAAAAAAAAACAGGTAAAGAGTCCCATTATATGGTCTCGCACCTCGAACTTCGATTCGGATCACACTTGTCGGTCGGACCCAGGGAATCGAGAACTGCAGGTCTTGAGGCCGTAAAGGGAATGAGAAAGGAAAAGATTCGAGAAAATGTGAATGTCTGGTATTTCAATAAAAGGTCAAAATCGTCATTCTGAGAGCCTAAGACTACGGAACAAGAAGGATGACGAAAAAGCCTAAGTATCGGAAAATTTGGGCTTGGTGGAAGCCTGACAGGGTCGCGGGAAGAAGAGCAGAGTTAGGGGCAGTCGAAGACACCCTAAGGCCATCCTCCCCGTCATAGTAGGATTCTCCCACCTTGTCCTCAACGGGAACCGGGAAATTGAAGCTCAAACCTGGGAAGACCTTAGAAGCCTTACGCCGAAAAGCAAGCCACCCGGAGGCCCATAAGGTGCACGCCTGCGCCTGACTCGTGTTCCACCTCCTTCTAATTAACCAGGCCCATACCTTTGGAGATCATCACGAAGCCCGTGGCATTCTTCGTTCAAGCGCCCCACGGTGCTCTCGGCCTCAGACCTAGCTCAATGTTGTGGTTTGAGGCGCGGCTTGTCCCCTTTGTAGTTCTTCCCGCCCCTTCACTTTGTTGCTTAACCACATTGCCGCGGCTCACCTGGTTACCTTTAGCTCTCCCAGCGTCTAGCGGCTCATCACAACCATCCGCGGCTCGCAATTGGCAGCCCTCGGCTAAATCCGAGCCTTGCTTTTTCTGTTCTTGACTCGCATTTCATGTCAGTATGATTAGTCGGATTTATCTCCACGACATCGCCCGGTCGGTGTCCTTTGAGCTCATGAGTTGGCTCTCTGGTCGGGGAAATGACTGGGCTTTATGCGCCTCACGCACTGCTTGGACCCCTCAGATAAACAAGCTCTCTTCGTTAGGCTTTTCACGTAGGTAGCCACTTACAGAAACGAGACAAAGGTAAGGACCAATCGAAATCAATGATACGATGGACAAGTAGGGCGTGCGGGCCGGACCATGCTTGGCTCACACTGAGCGACGGGGCGAGCCTGACGGACATAGAATCCGCCTTCTTAAGGTCAAAATCCCGTAGGATAGACGACTAGGCCCCAGCAGCCAGCTCTGCATTCGCAAGCAATGAGTCCTCATCCCTCTCATGTCCGAGATGCTTCCTCCCCTCACCCTGGCAGGGAAGGCTCGGTGCTTTGCGTCGAGGGAGCTCAAGCGGTCTCGTGAGATATCGGAGGAGGCTCGATGGTCCTCCAGAGAGGACTCTTGGCTACCGCGACACGGGGAGAGCGGAGCTATGGACCTGTCATCTCTGACACCTCAGCCTAGGATGAGGCATGTGACCTCTCGCCCAGAATTGCCCCGACGACCCTTGCTCCAAGATAAGCCATGATGGTAGGAGGAAGTCCTAACCCGGGACCTTCTTGCCGGCGGCATGCATTTTGCTCTCGGGGCCAGTGGGACACTAGCGCTTGACACTTCTTTTTCTTCTTCGCCAAAAGCTGACTTGGGCTTGAGCTCTTCTCGAAGGCTTCGACAAAGATTGAGATAGCCTCGAGGTGAAGATTTAGCACCCGAAGGCCAGCGAATATCAATCTAATAAGCTGGAATCACGTCACATGAATACATTTAACCAACTTTCGCTTCACCTCTCTATCCTTAGAGCTGAGACTAGGGCGAATACCTGAAGGCCACACAACCAAAGCAAAGTTAAAAACTTTCTCTGACTTTGAAGGCTAAACTGATTAAAACGCGAATGGAGCTCGTAAGGTTCTTGAGACGTCCAAAGCGGTGAATCAGGCATATCTTCTTGGTCAGCAGGATTATACTCCCAATTACGACCACTGACGAAAAAATAACGTTCCTTCCAGTGTTTGTGGGAGGACAAAAGATCCGAGATGATCAGCTTGACATTGGTGCATTTGGAAATGTACAAAAAGCCCTCTACTGCCTCCTTCACACTAAAAGTCCAGGAGCAAAGCTATGCTGGGAACCCCGAGACCTTTATCCCAAAAAGATGACCAGGCTAGGCAAGTTCGAAGTGGGGAGAAAGTTGGGACGGACCAGGACGTTAAAGTCTTTGTAAGAGACGCTTTGATAAAGGGATGCCCGGAGAGGAGAGCGGCGCGTTCTGAAGGCGCCTCGAAGAATCAAACCTCTTGACCACTGGGCTGATGTAAGAAGTGAGAATCGGGCTGAACATGGGCAAGGGGGCCTATGGCGAAACGAGTCTTTCCAAAGGAGCTTGATCCGACTAGGGCCCACTAGCCCGGCATTTTGCACGACGGCCCTCAGAGTAGTCTCGAGCGAGTCGGTGGCAGTCTCACCAGGCTTTGCTTTGCCTTTGCCAGACGGGGAAGGAGGTCCCGCTAAAGGGACCCGGTCGACAACAATGGCTGGACGGCCGGACCCTTCACCTGTTTTCCCTAAATCAAGTTCTTCGGCGGAACTACCCTTATACGTAGAATAGGAGGACGATTGAGACGAGAGTGCGCATGGTGTGGAACCACACAGAAAATTCCCGATTTTTAAATGCCAATCGTAATTCGGTCCAGCAAAAATTTTTTAGATCTCGGATGACAAAACGGAATTTACGCGTTGGAATCGTGCGATCATTACTTGCGTCGAATTTTGTTGAATTAGAGACATTCGAATTTACGTTTCGAGACATCGAGTATCGGGTCTTAGTAAACTAAAATCTTGAGTGAAAATGAAATCATTTTTATAACATCATGTGACATAAGTTGCATGAGTAGAGAAATAATGGAAACGGATGGCCGAGATTGTGCTAAGTGTCACAATCTAGAAGGACATAATGGGCATTATGTGAAAGTTTAAATGGAAAAAGACAAAATAGTTATAGTGACCATCTCCTACATTAGAAAAGCCAAGAGAAAACGTGGGAGAGAAGGGAGAGATGCAGTAAGTTGCTGGATTTGTGTTTTAGTGAGAGAGTAAGGGACTTCTCTCTGGGTGCAGCTAATCAGGCCAATTGAGGTCTTGAGCAAGAAGGAAAGTGGTTCTGCGATGAGGCCTACGGCGTGGGTACCGGTTTAAAGGATTTCGACAAGCTCCGTGAGGTAGGGGTTTTATCCTGCACTTGATTCTGTTTGTTTAAATCATTTTTGTTGATGATTAGTTGGTTTGAGGCCTTGAGCGACCGTTGATGATTCTAAGCAGATCGATTGTTAGGTGCTAGAACCATTGAACAGTCCATTGACATTCCACGGACTGTTTGGGCTACTAGTCATGGGTATACTATAAATTGTATTGTGGTGCACCAGGCTGGAAGCCATGAATTCGGGTTCACAAAGTGACAGAGGTTGGTGATTAGTAGTGAACAATAACTCGGGTTCATGTTTGTGAATAGTGTTCACAAAATATTTTTGTGAAAAGAGAAAATAATATTTAGTTGATATTCAAAATTGAATTACTTTCGTGTTTGATAATTAAGCCCATACGAGCTACAATTTTGGTGTAATAGTTGAATTAATATCTGCATGTTATTTGAGTTTAAATTTATATCAATATATGCATGATGATGTAATTGCATATGGTATAAATTGTGTTGAATCTGACATAGCCATTTTCATATGCAGGGTAACCTAGAAGTGGAGTATTGTGTGCATGTAAGACAGAAATTTCAATTTTAAAAATAAGGAGTAAAATCGTAATTTTAATTACAAAATTATAATTACGGTTAAAAATCCGTAATTAATTCTCTAGATCTCGGATGACGAAACGGATTGTACCGTTGGAATCGTCTCGCGAAATCTAGTTAGCACGTAAAATTTCGTAATTTTCTGAGACAGTCAAAGTCGGCACGTTTTTCGAGGCATCGCGTTTCGGGTGCCGTAAATCGGTTTTTCGATGCGACGAAAGCCACATATAACATGTACTCATGTACCATGAGTGATATGAGTAGATAAATGAAAGAAAATGGGCTGGCGGTAGTGCAGAATATCAATTACAGTGAATGAGGATATAAGGTCATTTTAATTTGTTTAAGTGACTAAAGAGCCCGAGAATAGTCAATGTCATCATATCCTCTTCATTCAGCAAGAAGAAAAAAACGTGAGGAGCGGCATTTTTGATGCAGTAGCAGCCGAATTGTTTTTAGAGAGAGAAGCTAAGCTTCTCTCTAGATTTGCAATGTCCGGATGGGTTGGTTCGGCGGACGGGGGGAAAAGCGTTACGCGGACGGACTCAGCGTGGACCGGAGTTTCTTGAGTTTTGACAACTCAAGAGGTGGATTTTCTCACTCTTGAGTTTTATTCCCATTTTAGTGTTTTTCGAGATGCTTGAGTCGATTGAGAACATTAGGAAATTTGTTGGATCGGTCCCGAGAAACATGGGGCCAAATTAATGCAAAATTTTGAAACCAAATGGAGCAGCCCGTGGCTGCTCCAGCAGCGTGAGTATAAACATGATGGTGATGGTTTGAATCATGTGTAGTTAGTTCCGGGGCCGGTGGTGGCGAGTGAAATGCGAGGTTGAAACATGAACCTAGGATAGTAGTGTCGAGGCATTAAAGCCTGAGGTTTTCATTTCCTAGGAATCTGACCCAGAAATGTATTTTCGGGAAAATCCGTGTTTAGTTAAGTAATTCGGTCGAATTCTTTGTGTTTGAACTGATGGCGTGCATTAATTTTGGTGCTTGAAATAGTAATTTGTAACATCTTGTGTGATTATTTTCATTTATGTAAATATCATCATGTTTATCATGCATGTGGTTTAGGCTTGTATTGGAACTCGCATGCATTACGTTATATCAGAACATCCTAGGACCATAGGGTTAGTGCATGAGAATAAATCAGAAAATGGATTCGGAGGGTTGTCCCCAATAATGTAAAAATGATCGGAGGGTAGTCGAACTAAATAATATATCAACCGTCGGAGGCGACCCGGTTGATATTTATTCATCGGTAGTCCACAAACAAACTAAAATATCAATCGTCGGAGCGCCCAGTGTCTTCATGGGAGGTGGTACAATTAAATAATATATCGATACGTCGGACGGCGATTGAGAAATATATACATCGGAGGGTTGTCAGCTCAATAAATCCAATAATTCTCATACAGGCCAGGCGGGTGTGAGAGAGTCGGTGAGGACCGGGATCGAGTTGGTCATGTAGACGTTGAGTAGGATCGTACATTTCTTTGAATGTGTGTTTAAATTGGGTATTAACTGCATGGGTGGTGGTAACTAGTAGAGGCGATTCTCCTCTTGAGCTTTGGCTCACCAGAGTCGTGGGATCCCCGCGCCCAGTGCGAGGGCGTGCGAGGAGGCAGTACCGTCTGGGCGAGTTTAGAAGAAAAGCCGGATTGTGGCTTTGATGACCGTACATGTATTCTGTTCTCAATCTTCTGTAATATATGTATTGTTTAAGAGTAAAAATATTAACTCTTGAAACTATTGGATGGATTTGGATCCTCTTGTGTTGATCAGTTGATGGGGCCCAAGTGGCGGGTAGTGGTTTCTATATTGCATATATTGTTGATTGGGAACGGTGAATGCAGGTTTACACTAGTTTTGTATTTGGGTAGAGCTCACAGTGCAGGGACTACGCGTTTTCGTGAAAATGTGGTCTTTGGAGCATTCCGCGGTATTCGGGTTGACGGGTAGTCAACGGACCCCCGGGTTTTGGGGCGTCACAGCTTGGTATCAGAGCTTAGGTATACGAATACCTAGGGAGCTCGGGTTAGGGTATCCATCACCACTCGGTGTGGTATGATGTAGGTTAGGTATGAGATTACCTAGGAAGGCACGAGAGAGAAATTAGAACCTTTGCCATGTGTTTTGATTGTGATCATGTGATGGTATGATTGATGTTTATAACATGTTGGTCAGATCATGTGTTGTTGTGTTTGGATTGTGTGCTTAGGTGGATAGCACTTAGGACAAATAAACTAAAATGTTGAACACTAGGATTAGTGTGAGAACAAGTTGGTTGAGAAAAATTTTGGTAAAATGGTCGAGCAGTGCGGACCAGCGAAGTGCAGACCGACGCTCAGTTTGGTAAGATCGGTGTGGGTTTTGTGGAAAACTAGAAAATTATTCCAGTTTTTGCACAACAAAAATAACTAAAATTTCACGATTAAAAAAAAAATTTTCTTAGTATGAGAAGGCTCTTTTGTGAAAAATTGATGATGAAAATAATTTTTCTAAGATTTTACAAGTTGTACAATTGAAGAAAATGGGGTAAAATAATTTTTTTTTAAAATTTATTTGAGTGTCCAAGAAAATGAAAAAAAAAATAATAATAATAATTTTAGTGATTTTCCAGCTGCTGGAAATAACTGGAAAAAAATATGTGATAATAAGGAAGCGAAAAAAAAATTTTGGTCTGGAGACCAAAATGACTGCGTGAGCTAGGCGGGCGTTGGGCGTGCGCGGCGTGCGGCGGCGCGCGTGGTTGGGCGGGCTGACGACGAGTGCGTGTGGGGCGCGTGAGACGGCCTTGGGCCCCCGCGAGGCCCCGCCCAGTGCGGCGGCAGCATTTGGCGGCATGAGGCCAGACGAGAGCGCTAAGCCCATGAGCGGCGCCACAGCGACGGCTGGCCTTGTAGTGTATATGACACAGGCGCTGGTAGCCTTAGGCGATGCACTCGGTGCGCTCGACCCATTTCGTCAGATTTTGACTCGTTTTTCGATCCTGCAATGAACCTTTGTTCATTATAAAAAAAAAAAAATTTTTTTCTTTTCGAAAAAAATAATAATAATATTTATTAAATTCAAATAAAATCAAATAAAATCAAATAAATTTTGACAAAATTTTCGAAAAATAAAATTTTCAAAAATAAAATTTTGAAAATAAAATTTTGTTAGAAAACAATATTTTAAGCCTTGAGAAATAGATTAGCATTATACAACGAGTTATGTGTATGATTAATTGTCTGAAATTTGTGGTTATGCCTTAGAGACAACTGTGTGAATTTAACTACCAATTGAAATCGTAATTCTTGACAGTTGTGTAGGGAATTATATGCATGGTGAAATGCGTATAGGAAAAAGGGTAAATACTAAGGTTATGGGTTATGACCTTAGGGGTTTGGGTACTGAAATGAACAAGAAAGTTTAGAACCTTATTGAAATAAATGAATTTAGTGGTTGGGAGTTAGCGCCACTTAGAAAATGAACGGGTCGGTTCATGGTTGTCAAGTCTACTAGTAATTGGCATGTGCATTGCTAGTTAGGCGAAATAATTCGTAAATCTTGTTGCCATTTGACATAAGTAGATGGCTAGTGAGGCGAGGGCGTAGAGGGCGTCCACGAAGTGCGGTCAGGCACCACGGTGTTTGATCGACAAACTTTTCTTGGTTGTGTGGGTATTGTGATCTTTATGGCATGGGCGGGTATGGCGGGCAGACGGAAGATCTAGTAACCTCCGAGGAGGTTTAGGACGCATCATCCTCAGAGCATTCACGGGGGGAAGAGTCCAGATGGTGGTAGACCATTGGTTCATGCGAGATCGAAAGTGTTAGAGGCTATGGAGATTACCTCGACACGACCAGATAGACTAGGCTACAGCGTTCTAGCTGAGAATGAGGCCAAATATGATGGAAATGGGCAAGGGACCTCTAGAGACCTTAGAGGAGTAGTTGCATGTGGTCTACCCTAGAGTTAGAGGCGAGAATAAGAATGTTGGAGTCGGGTTGCGGGTTAGAGATCTCAGAGGACTCTACTCACGAGTGGTTTGAGGATTATGGATGTCGGAGTTGGGGTCATCCCCCAGGATGGATTGGTGATAGCTTACGGGGTTGTTATCGATTGTGGTACGGAGGTTCTGCTTTATCTGGCAGGGCGGTGTCGTATGGTATTTCAAGGGGCGAGTGTTTTGCCCCAGACGGTATATAGTCCTAGTGTGGGGCGGAGTTGGTGGGTTAGCTGGTAGGCCTTACAGAGGGCAGTGAGACCGGACTTAGATCTACCTCGAGTAGTTTGCGAATATGTGGATGTTTTCGAGGATGAGCTATAGACCTTCTACCTCCACATAGGGTGCTTGGACTTTGGTATCAAGTTACACCTGGTACTTCAAGCCATCTCTATGACTCGCGTAGGATGGCGGGTTGAGTTACGGGAACTCGAGTCAATACAGGGCTATTGGACAAAGGGGTTTATTAGGCGAGCACTTCACCATGGGGCGCCGGTTCACAGTGCGAAAGAAGAGAGGCAAGACCCTCGTGCACGTGACCACGACTGATTGAGCAGGTCACGATTCGAATCGGTATCTCTTGCAGGGCGTGATTTATTTGACCGATTGAGAGGGCGCAGTCTACTTGAAGATGAACCATGCTTTGGTTACCATCAGGCGAGGGGGTTAGGAGACGATATCCTAAGACGGCGTTTAGAGACTGGCGTTATGGGCACTTTGAGTTTACGGTGATACGCTAGATTGAAGAGAATCGCCCAGCGGCATTCATGGATCTCATGCATAGGATATTCCGACCCTGCTCCCCAGATTAGTTTGTCGTGATCTTCGTGGATGACATTTTTGATCTACTCCCGGTCGGAGTGGGAGCATGAGAATCACGGGAGTTGTTTACGGTACATTAGAGACCATCGGTTAATACGCTAAGTTCGATAAGTCGCGAGTTTTGAAACTGCGAGGTGAGGATTTGAGACTACGTGGTGTTAACATCGGGGTGTCGGTCGACCTAGAGAAGGTTGAGGTAGTGATGCGTTGGGAGAGACCCGATATCAATCTTGAGATCCATGGTACTATGGGATTGGCTGGAGCAATGGAGATCGAAAGAATGGGCTGAAGTGTCCATTTGGGACAGAATGTCCAAGACTCCGCCTACGGGACATGGACTCGTGGTTGGAACGACCGACCATAGAGAGAGAGATTGAGATCTTGGAACACTCGAGATCTGGGCGTTGGTAACAAGAGAGGAGATCGACTTTCTCCTAGTTAGGGAAGAGGCAAAAAACACATTTCACACTAGTTTGGGATTAGGGCAAGTTGCAGGCATGGTGGCCGTTTCCCCGAGACGAGGATCGAAGACTTTGGGGACTATCAGTTCAGTTATGGGGTAAGAATAGGAGAGTATCACAGTTCATTCCTCCACACCTAGTAAGAGGTTAGAGACGTTTCAGTTTGGTGCTATACAAGCACTTCCAACAACACGAATGACGGGAAGCGGGGAGTGGTGAAATTAAAGGACATATCGGGGTCTGTGACGAGAAGCATAGTGGACCTTAGGGTGGTAGACGTATTGGTTGTTGATGTCAGGTTTGACATGGATAAGTTGTGACCATCGGGTTAATCGATGGTGGATGTTTGGGTTATCATACTGAGCCACGACATTGATTTGAGCGAGGTTCAGAAACATTTAGAAGCCAGGTATAGATGTTCTTCCCAAAGTGAGGTGAGGATTATTTGATAGGTCGGGATTATGGTGAATCCAAATGCTCATGGTGGACCGGGATGGAGTATCACGATGGGCATTATTAGTTCATTATGTTCAACATTGGTGAGTCGGGTGTGGGTGCGATGCGGTCATTCGCCACTCTTGGTGAGGTATGGGTTGAGTTGTTTTTTGGGACTGATCGTGAGACCTCATGGTTGATCAGGAATTGTAAGGAGCTCGAGAAGGTATGGCCAGAAGAGTTATGTAATCGAGATGAAAACCTGATTGGGTTATCGAACTTGAGTCGGTGATGGAGTCGGGAGTGACTCGATATGAAAACACGCGGTCAGGTTATCACACAGACTTAGAGTCGAGTGATGTGAGCTCCGAGTGACTCTATATGAAAACACGCTGACATGGCTTGTCACGCTGCATCCTAGAGTCGAAAGGATGTGAGTCAAGACTGAGGCTCGATACCTTGGAAATTGTATCGGGTGTTGTCAACCCGGCAAGGGCTCGTATATGGATGCGCTGGGTCTCATGACATGGACCAAAGCTGATCGCCCATGGGATTGTCAATGATCATGACTCGAGAGGTTAAAGTACACACCAAACAAGGGTTGGTAGATTATGTGTGTATGGATTACATACCGGGGTGTTGAGGGTTATTACTGCGAACATGCGTCCCGGATCATAAGGGTAGAGGATACCGTCTCTAGTGGAATTCGCCCACAACAATAGTTAACGCGAGTGTACGAATGGCACCATATTAGCATTGTACTTCTGGGAGGCCATGTAGATCATCGCTTGCTGGACCGATAAGGGGGACAGAGCCCATCATCGGTCCCGACTGACAGACACCTCTGAGAAGGTGCGAGCTGACACGATACCGCCTTCCTCACCTGCTCGTAGCCTACAGAAGAGCTATGCTGGGTCGTGAGACGCCGACCCTTAGAGTGCCCGAGGTTAGTGATCACGCTTCCTCAAGGTGATTCCCCGAGATGTCGTTCTGCTAATGGAAGTTATCGCCGATTCATCGGACCTTCGAGATACTGCAGAGGATAGGCATAGCTGCGCACTGCTTAATGCTAGTCGCCCGAAGATGTCGTGTCCACTTCAGGCGTTGACGCTTCATGTTCGAGATATACCGATCCAGTCCGCGTGGTGGATCGGGGACGATAGAGATTGACACCTGACGTGGACTCATATGACTGCGTATCGTTGATAGTCGCGGATCGTGTTTTGACGCAAGACCGTGAGGTTATGAGAGTACGGCGCACACCGCGGAGCAGGAGTCAACGTGGGAGCGAGAGGATTATGATGCGCTACCCATCCTTCATGCGACGAAGCGCATTTCTTGGCAATATTGGCATTAAAACGGTTAGTTTACGTGCATGATAGAGTGCATGTTCCATATGCATGTTTCGATAAAGATCGCTTCGAATTTAGACCTAAATTCCTTTAAGGAGGGGAGAATGTAAGACCCGAGAAATTTCGAAATAAGGGTAAAATCGTACTTTAATTACAAAAATTATAATTACGGTTAAAAATCCGTAATTAATTTTCTAGATCTCAGATGACGAAACGATTGTACCGTTGGGAATCGCTCGCGAAATTCCAGCTAGTAATGTAATTAATTTTTCTTCGAGATAGTCGCAGCCGGCACGTTGAGTATCTGCTTTAAGTTTTAATGTATTTTCGATGCCACTTGTAAGTCATTATATATGTAATTACAAACAGGAGATGCCATGAGTAGATAATGAAGAAAATGGACGGCCGAGATAGTGCCGAATATCAATTCTGGTGAATGAGGGATATAAAGGTCATTTTAGAGATTTGTTTTAAGTGACTAAAGGACGAAATAGTCAATAGTCATCATCCTCTTCATTTAGCAAAGAAGAAAACGTGAGGGAAAGACATGGATGCAGTAAGTGGTGCGAATTAGTGCTTAGAGAGAGAAGCTAAGCTTTCTAGATTTTGTATAAGCTGGCCCATTCATGGATTGACCTTGTTAAAGAGGAAAAACGTCACGCGGTTATGCTACGCCATGACTCATTGTTGGTTTTGATCACCCAAGAGGCAGATTTCTCTCCCCCACCCTGGGTTTTTTATTCATTTTTAGTGTTTTTCGACAGCGAGTCGCATCGGGAGAACATTAGATTGCTGGAACTTATCCCAAAACATGGACCTAATTAATACAAAATTTTTGGAACCAAATGGAAGCAGCCCTCGTAGTCGCTTCCATGGCCGTGTGGGTATGAGCATGGTGGGTAGTGGTTTCAATTCATGTATTGTTAGTTCGAGAATCGGTAGTGGCCGGTGGAAATGCGGTGTTCAAACATGAAACCTAGGATTAATTGAGTGCTCCGAACAAGAACCATGTGGCTTCATCGTTCCAGGAATATGAATCCGGGCAGAAATGGCGTGGAAAACTGTATTTGGCCAAGCACCAACTAATTGTTCAGGTCAGACACAGCCCAAGTCAGCCACTTGAGTCAAATTGTTACCTCCCTCGTAACATCTGCGGTGATTTAATTTTATTTATGTAAATATATTCATGTTACATATTTCAGCATGTGCATTTAACTCGCATTCGAACTCTATGTACATATCTCCATATGCACTGAACATCCTAGACCATGTGAGTTAGCATGAGACAAGCTCAGTATGAAAAATGGTTCTGAGGGTTGGGTTCTAATAATGTAAATGATCTGTGAGGGTAGTCCAAAAACTAAATAATATATCAACCGCCTGAGCGCCGCTTGATATTTGTTATTCATCGGAGGGTAGTCCACAACAAACTAAAATATCAATCGCCTGAGCGGCCCAATTGGATATCCATCTGAATCCACAATTAACATATATCACCTGCTGAGTACCTACAATTGGATATATATGCACATCTGAGTGGTCAGTCCACTCAATAAATCACATCCCTCATACGTTTAGCGGTGAGAGAGTCGGGGTGAGGACCTCTGGATCCGAGTTTGTCATGTAGACATCTGGGCAGATCATGCATTCGCTTGAATGTGTTTAAATTGGAACATTGCAATCGCACTTAGGCGTAGTATTCACTAGTGGCTTATTCTCCCACCGAGCTTTAGCTCACCCCCGCCGTGGGATCCCTTTTCGCAGTACGTGAGAGCGGTAAGGAGACTGCTCAGGCCCTAGAGTGCGAGTTTAGAAGAAAGCTGATTTAGTTCTGATGACTTCATGAATTTCTCAATCTTGATATATGTATTGCGAAGAGTAAAATATAACTTGAAACTATTGGATATAGTTTGGATATATTGTGTTGAGTACGAAGTCATTAAAGGAAAACACTCCATCTCCTTGATCCGATATCTACTCATTAAAGGAAGAAGGACCCCCCAAGCTTACAGCTCCATAATTATCCTCTAATACTCAGCTAGCAATAAGGAAGAGGAGATTCCCTACTAAATTGGGAAGATGTCGTATCGTCGTCTAACAAGGAAAGTCATCGTGATCACCCATGATAAATATTGAGCAATTCCACCTAAGAAAGGTACGAAATCACAAAACCATCAACAGTTGATTTCTTTCCCTTTCGTGAGAAAGAACTGACTGAAGATCTGAGAGAGGCGGTCGATGACTCGCCTGACCACACCCTTTCTTCGTGTTATATCGATCCGCCCGACGGACCGGCCAACGACTCCGGAAGAAGCTTCGCTTCGCATCGATAGAAGCAAAGATATATATATATATATATATATATATATATATATATATATATATATATAGCATATATATATGTATATATATATATATATATATATATATAAAGATCCTACCATATTTATTAAGCCCATTTCTTAAATCCAAATAAAATATTTCATATGATAACTAGCTAATAAATCATATAATAAGTTAATAGCATTTATTAGCTAATAAATCATATACATTTAAAAATTATTATGGAGTATCCTTTAACCCTTTGTATAATTTTCCTTATTTGTAGTCTATTTCTACAAAATAAAGTGGGCAGTGAGATATTTTCATTCTAGGTCCTTCAATATTATTTTTGGAAATAATTTTTTTATGATTAATTTGTTCATTTAAGTAAGAAAATAATTTTCAAAATTTTATTTCAAATTTCAAATTTACATTTTTTATGATCATCATCATTTTAATTGTAAATTTAACAATCTAATCTTATTAATTTAAAAAAAAATTATTAAATAATTAAATATTATTTTAAGACTCTAAAACATTTTTTAAATCAATTACTTATAGATTTTCTACTAGCTTTTTTTACTAACTTCTACCAAATCTTTGTAAATGTCTTTTTTATTATTATATACATAAGAGCATATATAGAAGAGAAAAATTTTTATTAACCTAAATTCAACACCACATCTAAAAAAAAACCCAGATCCGATATGTGGCTTGCATGTCGCCCTGCTCCAATATTATTTTAATTATATATATATATATATATATATATATATATATAGAAGAGAAAATTTTTATTAACTGAAATTTCTCAACACCACATCTAAAAAAAACCTAGATCTGATATGTGGCTTACATGCTGCCTGTTCCAATATTATTTACACCACATCTAAAAAAAACCTAGATCTGATATGTGGCTTGCATGCTGCCTGTTCCAATATTATTTTAATTATATATATATAATAAATAAAGATCCTACCATATTCTATTAAGCCTCGTTAAGGAAACTAACTAAAAAATATTTCATACATAACCCATGCAAATAAATTGCAGATAACATTTAAGTACTATTATGGAGTATCCTTTTAACCCTTTGTATAATTTTTCCTTATTTGTAGTCTACTATTTAAATAAAAAAAAAGAATATTTCATTCTAGGTCCTTCAATATTATTTTTGAAATAATTTTTATGATTAATTTTTGTTCAAAGTAAAAATAATAATTTTTTAAAAATTTTATTTCAAATTTCAAATTTGCATTTTTTATGGAATCCATCAATCATTTAATTATAAACAATACTTAACAATCTAATTTATTAATTTAAAAATATATATAATTTCACAAAATAGTTAAATATTATTTTTAAGACTCTTAAACATTTTTTAAATCAACTATTTATTAAATATTTGTGGATCTATACTTTCTTACCATGTTATAACTTACCAAATTTTGTAAATGTCTTTTTTAGTTATTTATATATATTTATATATATATATATATATATATATATATATAATATAAATAATATTGGAAACGCATTGAAGATACGTGCCACATATCGGATCCTGGGTCTCTTTAGATGTGTACTGAGAAATTTCAGTTAATAAAAAGCCTTTCAAAAAAAAAAAAAAAAAGCAAAAAAAAAAAAAAATATATATATATATATATATATATATATATATAGCATATATATAAGTTATATATATATATATATATATATAATAAATAAAGATCCTAACAGATAGAGAGCTTCTCAAGTACGGTACCAACTAAAATATTTCATATTATGACTAGCTAATAAATCATATAAGATTTAAAATTATTATGGAATATTCTTTAACCATTTGTATAATTTTCCTTATTTGTAGTCTATTTTCGTAAAAAAAAAAAAGAAGGTCTATTTCTCACTTAGGTCCTCTCAATACACTTGATTATACTTTTTTATGATTAATTTGTCTTATTAAAGTAAAAATACTTCAAAATTTTATTTCAAATTTCAATACATTTTTATGATCATCATCATTTTAATTATAAACAATAATTTAACAATCTACTTATTACTTTATATATATATATATAGCAGCATATATATATATATATATATATATATATATATATATATATAGTATATATATATATATATATATTATATATATAATTTATTAAATAGTTAAATATTATTTTTAAGGTTCTTAAACATTTTAAATCAATTATTTATCAAATATTTATGATGAGTACTTTCTTACCAGGGTATAATCCACCAAATCTTGTAGGTAAATGTCTTTTTTATTATTTCTATATATTTTTATATATACTTTCTTACCACGGTATAACTTACCAAATCTTGTAAATGTTTTTTTTATTATTTATATATATATATATATTTTTTTTTTTTTTTTTTGAGAAGAGAAACTTTTTATTAATTGAAATTTCTCAACACCACATCTAAAGAGACTCAGATCCGGGAGTGATGTGTGGCCTCAAGACGCCGTCTGCTCCAATATTATTTTTATTATATATATATATAAAATAAATAAATAAAGATCCTACCATATTCTATTAAGCCCCGTTACGGAAAACTAACCAAAAATATTTCATATTATGACCAGCTAATAAATCATATAATAAGTTAATAGCATTTATTAGCTAATGAATCATATACATTTAAAAATTATTATGGAGTATCCTTTAACCATTTGTATAATTTTCCTTATTTGTAGTCTATTTTCATAAAATAAAATAAAAAAAGGTCTATTTCATTCTAGGTCCTTTAATATTATTTTTGAAATATTTTTTTTTTTTGATTAATTTGTTCATTAAAAGTAAAAATAGTAATTTTTAAAATTTTTATTTCAAATTTCAAATTTATATTTTTATGATCATCATTTTAATTATAAACAATAATTCTACCTTAAATATATATATATATATATATATATATATATATATATAGAGTATATATATATATATATATATATATATATATATATATATATATATATATAATTTATTAAATATTAAATATGAGTTTTTAAAGACTCTTAAACATTTTTTAAATAAATTATTTATAAATATTTATGGATTTTATACTTTCTCACCCTAGTATAACCACCAAATCTTGTAAATATCTTTTTTATTATTTATATATATATATATATATATATATATATATATATATATATATATATATATATATAATGAGAATAGTATGGCCTTTTCTACTCACGGTATAACTTACCAAATCTCGATAAATGCTCTTATTATTTATATATATATAATAAATAAAGATTTTACCATATTCTATTAAGCTCCGTTACGGAAACTAACCAAAAATATTTCATATTGTAACTAATCATGTAATTAATAGAATTTATTAGCTAATAAATCATATACATTTAAAAATTATTATGGAGTATCCTTTAACCCTTTGTATAATTTTCCTTATTTTTAGTTTATTTTCATAAAAGAAGGTCTATTTCATTCTAGGTCCTTTCTCAATATTATTTTCCTTTGGAGTTACTTTTATGATTAATGTAAACTATTTAAGTAAAAATACTTTTCAAAATTTTATTTCAAATTTCAAATTTACATTTTTTATGATCATCATTTTAATTGTAAACAATACTTAACAATCTAATTTATTCATTTAAAAACAATCTAATTTATTAAATAATTAAATATTATTTTTAAGACTCTTAAAACATTTTTTAAATCACTATTTACTCAAAATATATTTATAGATTACTTTCTTCACAGATCTTATAAATGTCTTTTTTATTATATATATATATATATATATATATATATATATATATATATATATATATATATATATATATATATATAAGAGAGAGAGGTATATATATATATATAATTTATTTATTTGTTTGAGAGGAGAAACTTTTATTAAATCTAGGTACCCTTAACACCAAGTTTTGTAAATGACCCGCATAAGCTTCCGTCGACCTATGAGAGGCTTCTATTTTTTAATTACATCGATATATGTAATTTTAAAAAAAAAGAAAAAGAACAATAAATACTTATAATTAATTTTCATCATTTAGTTATTCTTTTATATTATGTAGTAGATCCTCTTTCTCTTTTTCTCTTTCTTTTTTGAATCGAATATATGTAGTGCAATTAATTTTTTGTTTTGCTTTTGGTTTTCTTTACATATGTGGGTCCAATTTTGTTGACTTGGGAAAATATTCCAAATCCAATTTGAATTGAACTCGGGAATAAATCGCGTAAATCGAAATTCTCCTTTCCAAAATAACGGTGCGATTTTGTAGCTAGTGACATAAATCTGCTGTCATACTTTCTAATAACAAAGCTTTGAGAAAAAGAGTATAAAAAAACTCTCGCTCTCTCCTATCTTCCTGTTTAGAGTTCAACTGTTTTATTCACAAAAAATCAACGAAGAAAAAGCGTAAGAAATTAGATCAAATCATCGATTGAAAGCTTAACAAAGGGAGGTAATTCAGCAACAATTATTTCTCCTTTTTTCTATTTGCTTTGATTTTTACGCTTGTTATTATTCTTGTTTTGAATGATTGTCTTCGATTATTTGAAGCTCAGTGGCTATCCAGATTTAAGAATATGTTGTTGTTTAAATTTAGTGTTTTGGTGTTTTTTAATAGTTTTTTTCTTGTTCTCCTTAATTTTTAGATTAAAAAAAACAATTTTTAAAGACTGAATGCAAAACTGATTTCCTAAGTTTTCTCGATTGCTTGTTTATAATAATGGAAGTCAGAGTTATCCCATCTATATATATATATATATATATATGAAAGTTTACACTCAAGTCAAACTGGAGACACCCATTTGATACTCATGGAGTATGTCCCAGTTTGTTTTTTAAAAAGAGGATCGTAGTCTCGATTTTTTGTGCACTGAGGATGTTAGTTGCTTGTTTTTTACGGAGAGGATTGGTCAGTTTTTCGTGTGTCGACTTGGGATTACATATTATATATAAAATATATATGCTAGCACTCAAGTCAGCCTGGAGACAATGATTTATCTCATGGAGTGTCCTAGTTGTTTTTTTTAAAAGAGGATTCCGCATTTTGATTTTTTAGACTGAGGATGCTAGTTAGTTTTAGTTTTCTTACCAGAGGATTTGCTGGTTTTTCGTGCCTCGACTCAGACTCTCTAATGCTTTGTCTTCTTTCTTCTAATGCGTTTCACCTTGCTTCCATGGGACTCATATCATATGAGAGCACTTGATGGATGAATCCTGCTGTATGTTTTTTTAATAGAGAGGATCTTAGTTTTTGTGGGTTGTTTTTCAAAAGAGAGATCCTAGTTGTTTTTTTTATCCTCGTTGTTTTTGTGTGTGATGTGGGAAGTAAAGAGACCTTAGACAGCTTCTTTATCCTTCCCTCCCCAATAATATTATACCAAGCTAACTACGGAGTCACGCTTTAATATATGAGTTATACCATTACGAAGCATATTGATGGACATATCCTGAAGTTGCTTGTTTTTCACAAAGAGGATCCTAGTTTTTTTAATGTTTTTTGACAAAAGAGAACTTTAGTTGGTTTTATTACAGGTTTTTTGACAAGGGAGGAACTTAGTTGTTTCAGGACAAGAGATGTTTTTTCGACGCTAAGGAGAGCGTTGTTTTTTTGATAGAGATATCCCTGCTGGTTTTTATCACATAAGCCAGGACGTGAGATCCCACAGAGCACAAATAAACACTCTTTTAACATGAACACTTGATTTTCAACAACAAATACTTACTTTTTATAAGTATTTAAAAATGATTTTTAGTTATTCCTACTGTTTTCATAATTATAATTCTTTGTAAGTGTTAAAAAATAAAATTGTAAAGGGTCTTTACTACGCTTGAAAATTGTTTTCTATTATGAAAAAAAGAGCAATTAAGAAAATTATAAAAACTATTTTCAAAACGATTTTAAAACACTTAAAAAAAAAAAGTCAAAGATGTTTTTTATTTTATTTTTTACATCTATTCGCTATATTTTGTTGTAGTAACGTTGTTCTACAATAACTCTTCGCTTTATATATTATGTTGTAGTAACATGATCTTATAATATTTATTCTAAGTATATATTATGTTTTGTAAGAACATGTTCTTATAATGATTCGACCTTGTATATAAAAAACATTTTTTATGTCATGGATCATGTGATCGCACCAAACCTCGAGGGTCCGCGATCACCACTCAACCTCGTGGAACATTGCAGAATGTTCCGTGATCCGACATTCACGAAAACGGGCGTAGAAGCCCCTTTGTAACGGAGTCCACCTCAGCACAACCTGACATAACCCTCGTCCCAACAAAACATCAAAATCCAAATATATGAGTAAAACGGCCACTTGGGCCCAATAACAATACTCATCATAATACATCAACTATATCCAATAGTTTCTAAAGAGTTAATAATTTCTCTTTTATACAATATATATTAAAATGTAACATTCTAATATATATACACAACTAAAACGCCAAAGCCAACCGAATTTTCTTCCAAAACGGCCTTGGGGATGAGTCGCTTCTCATGCGCTCCCCCGTACCGAAAAACATATCCCTCGGGACAGGCGAAGTTATCACTGGGCAGTGGGAATCACCCTAAACGGGTTACCCACCTAAGTGCATATGTAATGCCTAAAATAAACACACATTCTAAAATACATGATCCTACTCTGAATGTTCATGATCAACAACTCATACCCCGAGTCCTCACCGACTCCCTCACACCTGCCTAAGCCACGTATGAGAAAACTAATTTCAAACAAAGTTATTTCGTTTTCTAATTGTGGTCAACCCCTCCGATCTGGCGCAGTGGACCGTCTCCGATGTTATATAGGTGGACCACCTCCGATGTATATCGAATCGGGGCCGACCCGACGATGATATTTTTACGGGACTACCCGATATTATCAATCGGGCCGACCGACATTGATATTTAATATGGACTATCTCGATAATTGGCTATTATTAGTCAACCCTTCAAACAATTCTCTTAAGACCACCCCATGCACTCACTCCTACGCTCTGGGGTGCCCCAAGGCATATAGAACCGCATGATGCCACTCCCAATACAATTGATAACACATAAATATATCATCATGCATAAGATTCATACGAATCACACAAACATAAAGCAGGTAATTTATCTGCACCGGGGCACCTGTGCCTCTCTTCGTGGGCTAATGATCAAACACGAAAGGCTCAACTTGAATTACTCGACCAAACACGGTTTCAAACAAAAATTAGTTTCATGTCACTATTCATATAAACAGTAAAACCCTCGGGTTTACTGTTCCGTCCACTCATCAAATCATCGGTTCACTTTGTGAACCCGAATTTCACGGCCATTTTCGGCCTCATACAAACCAACACATGATTTATTTGACAAGCGATGATCCGTCAGCTCTAAACTAGCCGTGTTCTCGCCTTCACGACCGCATCGATTTGGGCTTCAAAAATACAACAATTCCTGGCCCTGCTCAGATTCGACACCATCGCTCACCAATCCAAATCGAAACATTATAAACACTTAAATAAAAGAAACCCAAGAGATAAATCCCCACCACAGAGTTTGTCGAAAACTTAAACCCGCGGCTCACGCCGAAGCGTTCGATGCGTAGAGCAGCCTTTCTCCTTCGTCCCGATCGACTTCGACCTGCCTGGACGCCCACACCCTGCATAAAGAATGTGGATGTTCTCTCACTCAACCCAACCGGCAACCCACAGAACTTCTCCTCCCACGTTTTGCTTTCTGCTCTTCAATTTGAATGAGACAATCAATGCTCAATTAATTTGTCTTTTCTAACTTAAGAATTTAAATAATGACCATTATGTCCCTTTCTTTCCCTAGTTTCTTGTCACTTCTGACTATCTTCAACCGTCCATTTTATCATTTTCTCTACCCATGCCACCTTATGGCATATGAGTACGTGTTATATGTGATCTTGTCACATCGGGACATCGCTTTTACGTTAAGATCCTCGAAATGCGATGCTCGGGCAACGTGGTCAACTCCGACTGTCTCTACCCGACGGAATTCGATGCTAGCTAGATTTCACGAGACTGATCCCAACTAAGGAAATCCATTTCGTCATCCGAGATCTAGAGAATAATTGACGCTTGATTCCAAATTACGATTTTACCCTTTGTTCCGTAATTTGGCGCCTTCCTGCCCATTCTCCCCTCCTAAAAGGAATTGGCCCAATTTTGGACCTCCACAATCACCATTACGCATATGCAACGTGCACCTCTATCATGCATGTAAACATCATTTAAATCTTAAACGACCAAACCACACCTTCATCCCTAAACAAGAAGGGACAGGTGGTCGCTGGCGATCGTGCTCTCGCGCCCACTGCTGACTCCTCCACTCCATAATGCCGCCATAGCACCCGCTCAGCCTCACGGTCTTGCGCTGCAAAACCCGATCACGACCATCCAAAATGCCACCGTCCCTCCTCGAAGGCCCCATCAGTGTCAACCTCAATCTGTCCCCAATCCACCACATGAGCTAGATCTGGAGTATACTTCCGGAGCATGGAGACGAGAAATGCCTCGTGGACACCTGACATGCTGGGTGGTAAAGCCAACCGGTACGCAACAATGCCTACCCTCTCGAGTATCTTGAAAGGCCCAATGAACCTCGGCGATAACTTCCCTCGCTTACCGAACCTGACCACTCCTCTTTTAGGCATCACCTTTAAGAAGACGTGATCCCCAACCTCGAACTCTAAGGGTCGACGTCATACATCTCGCATGTTTTCTACCGACTTCGAGCCGTGAGAAAGACGCCGTCGTATCAAGCTCACCTTCGTGGAGCGGTGTTCCTAATCATATCGTGACCGGGTGATGGAACTCTCTCCCATCTCGGTCCAACATAACGGAGATCTACATAGCTGCCCATACAATGCCTCATATGGTGCCATCTGTATACCCGCCTGATAATTATTGTTGTAGGCGAACTCCACTAAGGGCAAATGCTCCTCTACCCTTATGACCCAAGATCGATGTCGCAGCTGGTACCTCTAACACCTCGTATATAATCCACACAACGTGTGCTCTACACAACCCTTACTTTCAGGTGTAAACGCCGACCTTCCTAAGGTCACAATCGCTGACAATCCAATGGACCGTCAACCTAGTCCATGTCATGTATGACATCCATATACTCGAGCCCTTGCCGACTCAACAACACCCAATGCGATTGCCAAAGGGGTATCCAAATCTCGAGTCACTCCCAACTCCTATCACTCAACTCTAAGTCTACGTGATAACCTGACTGTGTGCTTTCATCTCGATTAACACAATTTCTTTCGCCACACTTCGAAGGCTCCTACATTCAATATACCCGGGATATCTCCCTGCCTACACCCCAACTCCGTGATTCTCACCTTAGGATTAATCCACTCTTTTGTTCGCTCAACACACCCCCAATTATTCTTCGTTTTGTCTAATCGAACTATGAGTCTTATTAGAATAGTCCCAAAGACAAACCTCAAACCCACACTCACTCAAGAGTGGTGAATCGACCGTGCACCCACACCCGACTCGGGACGCGATGTTATCAGGCATCACGAACGCAATAATGTCATACTCAGGTAACACCCAATCCCTCGGGTCCACCATGAGTAGAATTCCTGAGATCACTCACTCATAATCCCGATAGATCGCTCCCAAGTCCTAACCGTTGATCACCCATCCCGCTGGATGATCAGAATGCTCCAGACCCGACATTTTCACGAAACGGCGTATCTCCTTTGTACCTGGGAGCTTCCCACCCAATACAAACCCGCATAAAACCCGTCCCAAACAACCAATATACCGCTTATGATTAAAACTGCCACTTAGGGGTTATAAACCAATACTAACAATGTAAGAGATCCACCATCCAACCATAGTGTTCAAGAGTTCCTTACCTTGCTCTATGCAATATATATATTAAAATTAAACAATTCTAATGGCTGTGTACACATCATAACCCAAAGCCACAATCCGGCTTAAACCTCTCGTTTCAGACGAGCCGTCCCTGACGCTCCCCGCACCGTAAAATAATATCCTCGAATGTGGTGAGCTAGTGCCGCAGTGGAATCACCTCCCAAGCGGGCTACTTCTCCACCTAAGTGCGCGGCAATGTTCAAATAAACACACATTCAAGCAAATGTATGATCCTACTTGAATGTCTAACCTAATCTCATCTCATACCCTCGAGTCCTCATCGACTCCCTCACACTCTCACCTAAGCCTCGTATGAGCATTATTATGTTTATTGCTTGTGGACAACCCTCCGATGTGTATATAGACACTGTCGCCTCCGACGACATTGATATTATTTATGGACTACCCTCCGATGTATATCACTAGGGCCGCCTCCCACGATTGATATTTTTAGTGTGGACTACCCCTCCGATAATTATTATTTAGATTCACCCTCCAAATCATTCTTCAAGAATGCACCTCACGCACTCACTCCTACCGTCCCATGGTGTCCCAAAGGCATATGGAATGCATGATGTCAATTCCATTACAAGCCTATAACACATGCAAATATATAAACATGCATATATTCGCTTATAAAATTAAATTGCCACAATCATGTTATGTAAATTCTCATTTTATCACACCAAAATTAACATCGCTGGGTTATTAATCAAACACGAAATCATTCACTACTTCAACCAAACATATTAATCTGCCAAAAATTATTTCAGAACACGTTTTGAATAGTGAAACCCTGTTATCATTCCTAAAAATCACAAATCATTAGTTCACTTAAGGAACCCTGGTTTCACTAGCCATTCCTAATTCTTCTTTCACATCAAAGTTATTTCACAAATTTCACATTTACTTGAACTTAAACATCCCCTCAAAACAAGCAATGGCTGCACCATGGTTCCTAAAGTATCGGATTAATTCCTGCCCCATGTTGGGGACCTGACAAACGGTCGGCTCAATGCCTCATACCAACCGAACATTGAAAACACTCAAATATAAAGCCTGGTCCTCTGGGTAGATATAGACGCCCAACTCGAGGGCTCCGCTTGACCACCCGTCAACCCGCGGTCACGCGGATGTCGGGGTTACCCGACGCTCACCTTCTCGTAAAATCGGGCGTATTCTCCTTGTACCAGAGCTCTACCTGGCACAATTACTCAGATATCATGTCCCAAACAAGGCAATATAATCCAATATATCCAATCACATGAGTAATACCGCCACTGGGCTCATAAACAAATACTCAACATACATACCAACTATGAACTAACCATATACTCAATAGTTACAAGAGTCAATATGTTTTACTCATATACACATATACATTAAACTTAAAAGTTCTAACACATGTATACACGCCACAACCCGCTTCTAATCTCTCTGGCCTTCTGGGGAAGAGCCGTCCCTCACATCCCCGGTACCTGTAAAATAATATCCTCGACGTGCGAGCTAATGCTCAAGAGTGGAATCGCCCTAAGTGGGCTACTCACCACCCAAGTGCAAGGTGGGTTGTTCAATGAAAACACACATTCAAGCAATAATGATCCTACTTGAATGTCTACGACCAACTCGCATCCCGAGTCCTCAACGACTCTCCATCACACTCGCCAAGCCTCGTATGAAAATTATTATTTTGTTTGTTTGTGGACAACCCTCCGATGTGTATATATATCACTGGGCCGCTCCGACGACGGGATATATTATTTGCTTTAAGTGGACTACCCTCCGATGAATATCAACAGTCGCCCGACCATTGATATTTTTAATTTGACCACCGATACTAATATTTTTATTAACCTCCGAACTCGCTTTCTTAGACTCATCTCATGCACTCACCCTATAGTCCTGGGGGAGGCAAAGGCATATGGAATGCATGTATGCCAATTCCAATACAGCTTCAATTACATAAATATATAAACATGTATAGGCTATAGAAAACAATCACTCACACAACATGTCATGTAAATTCTCATTTCATACATCAAAATTAGCTCACTTGGGCTAATGATCAAACACGAGCAATTTAATTTAAATAACTCGACCAAACACATATTTTCACAAAAATATATTTTGAGAAGATCGCTTTTGAATAGTGGAAACCTGTGTTACTATTCTGAAATTACAAATCATCTGCTTCACTTTTTTGTGAACCCTGGTTTCACTCGCCATTTCTCAACCAAACCAATACATGATTTATAAACACTTCATCACACATTTCACCCAAACGTCGTTAACACCGATACCCGTTGTTCGTGGGTCTCTACCAAGCATTTCGATTCCAAGGTTTCAACCGATCAAACGGCTATTCGCGCTCCTCAACCAACCGAAACATTAACATAGCACTTAAACGAAGAATAAAACCCGCAGGGGAGAAACCCCTACCTCTCTGAAAGCTCGAGGTAACTCCCTAACCGGCATCTACCGAAGCTCTTCCGTGTGGGAAGCAAGCCCTTCTGTCCCCGAAACCGCCGACTGGCCGATCTCTCGTATTTCTGGGGAGAAGGAAGACGCCACACCCGAAAAACGCCACTCAAGCTTCGCCGCCACCGCCACTCCCCCGGCTTTTTTCTTTTTCCCGTTTTTCTGTCTTGATTTAATGAAGAAGGACACCGCAGCCTTTGTCCTATAATCCATTTAATTTATTTAATTCCCTTCTTTCTCCTCCGCTTTGACATTCCCAAGACTATCTCTCATGCCTTCCATTTCATCATTTCTCTTACCATACCACTTATGGTATTATGAGCTTATATGTGTGATTGCCGCATCGGAAAATCTTTTCTTTACTAAGACCGAAACGTGATGCCTAGAAAGCGTGCCAACTCCGGTCAGTTTCGAATATTACTGCAAATTTCACGTGCTAACCAGATTTTTCGAGACCCATTCCAAAGGTGCAACCGTTCGTCATCCGAAGACAGATAATACCTGATTTCTAACCCGAAATTAACAATTTTGTAATCAAAATTACGATTGCCATTTTTCCGTAAATTGGAATTTCTGCCCACAGATAAACCTCGCCCCTGAAGTGCTTGTCAAAACCTTAAATCCGCGCCCGCCCAGAAATTCTCCGCTGCAGTAGCCAGCTCTCTTCCCCCGTCTCCGACGACCGCCGACCATCGATCGCTCGATATCTCTGCAGGAAGCGAACACCTTCCCCCCTCTCTCTCTAAACTCAAAAACCCCATAGCCATTGCATCTCTTTTTTTTTTGTTTCCCACGTTTTTCCCTTTTGATATGAAGAAGACAAACACTATTTAGTATTTCGTCTTATTCTCATTTAATAAATTTCCAAATTACCATTTTGTCCTTCTTTTCCCAGTTTTGACATTCGGCACTATCTCGACCGTCCATTTTCATAATTTCTCTACTCATACCACTTATGGCACATGAGTACTTGTTATATGTGACTTTTGTCACATCGAAAATAGTTTACTGCCAATCAAATGTGATGCCTCAAAACGTGTCAACTCCTGGGCCGCCTAGAAATTCCTACTAAATTTACGTGCGCCTAGATTTCTCGTGAGACTCCATTCCAACTAAGGAACCGCTTCATCATCCGAGATCCGGGAGAATAAATTTTTGATTTTTTACCGAATACAATTTTGTAACCAAAATTACAATTTTTGCCCTTTTTCCAAAAATTGGAATTTCTCTGCTCACACCGACCTATCAAAGTCAACACCACCCCATTAACCCTGGAAGAACATCCATACCTGGCTTCTAAAGGTCCTAACTCCTAAGCCCCAAACTAAGGCCATAAGCTCTGCATGACAACCCGGCTAAGGTCCCCAATCATCGACAACCCGATTGTTTGCCAACTCATCCATGTCGCAGCCCGATCGACAACCAATATGTCTACCACCCTGTCCACCACGCTTCTTCTTCACAAGAACTCGATATGTCCCTCGACTTCAACCCACACTCGGCCCCTCAGCCTTATTCAGGTTGCCGGGAGTGCATGTATAGCACCGAAATCGAAACTCGGTCCCTCTCGACCGCACTTCCAGCAGGCGGGAAGAATGAACCGTGATATTCTCATAGCCTCTATTAGCCTAACTGGGATCGGCGCTGTCCCAAAGTCCCGGGATCCCCGTCTCGGGCAACTCACACATGCTCAATCCTAGCCCGGGTCCCGAAACTCTGCGGTGAAGCAGAAGCCGCCTTCCCCGAACCAAGAAGGCCGATCCTCCTCTGCTACCAACACCGCATCCCGAGCGTTCGAGCATCTCGATCTTCTCTTCCGCGTAGTCCAGGTATCATCCCAACCATGCAGTCCATGTCCCGTAGGCGAAATCCCACGATCCCGCCTCGAATGGACACCATTTCCTCGGTCTCTTGTAATACCCAGCCAATCCTAAGAAACGATTCGAAGATTACACATTCGGCTCCTCCTAACTCATCGCCAACCTTCTTCCTCGTCGACCGGTCTCCTCTCATGCCGACACCACGTGTCCCAAATCTCCCCAGCAGTTTTTCAAAACTCGCACCTCATCGAACTTGGCGTTACGCCTGACGGTCTCAACAACCAGAAACAATCCTCGCGATACCATGCTCCCACTTGACTGAGTAGATCAAGATGTCAACCACGGTGACCACGCACAAACCAATTTTGAGGCGTCGGAACACCCCATGCATGAGGTTCATGGTCTGCGCATTCGTCAATCCAAAGGGCATCACCTTAAAACTCAAAGTGCCCATAACGCGTACTAAACGTTGTCTTAGGGTTATCTGTCTCCCTAACCCTCAGCTGATGGCAACCAAGCAAGGGAAGGCTCATTCGAGTGCACTCGCGCTCCTCTCAACCGACAAACAAATCATCACTTTCTAAGAATGGGTACCGATTCTCGATCGTGAACCCCGTTTAACCGCCTATAGTCAATGCACCTGGCCGAAGGGTCTTTGTCCTTCTTCTTCGCAAATAGAACCCGAGCGCCCATGCAGAAGTGCTCGCCTAATAAATCTCCTTTGTCCAAAGAGCTCCCGTAGCCGGACTCGAAGTTCCTCGCAACTCAACCTGCGCCATTCTATGAGTCATAGACGGGTGATGTACCGTGGTGTAACTCATCACCAAGTCTACATCCTTAGTGGAGGTAGTCCGTAGCTCATCTCGAAAAAACAGCCACATACGCAAACTACCGACGTGATCTAAGTCTCGGTTCACCGCCCTCTGGTGTGGTAAGGTCGTTAGCCAACCCGCTAACTGTCCCTCGATTGACTGACTCGTATACCGCTCGAGTAAATGTAATGCTTATCCCCGGGGGTCACACACGAAAGGGCCGTTTCAAGGTAGGCGATAATCCTCCCATGCCACAATCGATAACGACTTAAGTCGCCGCCCATCCATCCCCGTGATGACATCGAACCTCGACATGTCCACGATCCTAGTCCACCGTGGTAGAGTCCCCCGAGATCTCCAACTCAACACGACATATCATCCCTATTCTCGCCCTAATTGCAGGAGAACCACAAATAAAGTTTCATGTCTCTAGAATTCCTTGCCCATTTCCACCATATTGGCTTCAATTTCTAGTCGAACACAACTAGTCTAATCCCTAGTGCTAGAGGCAATCTCCATAGCTTCTAACACCTTTCTTCGACCAGAGATGAACCATCGGTCTCGTCACCACCTGACATCTCCTCCCCTCGTGAATGGCGTGATGACGCGCCCCAAACTTCTAGAGGTTACTAGGACTCCCTACCCGTTCCGTTATGCTCACCGTGCGATAGCAACCGCCGCAATACCTACAGCCGCAGTCGGGCCGAACAAACACCGATGGTGTTTCGACCGCACTCGGGGACGCCCCTCTACATCCTCGTCCTCAACTAACCATCTACACAATTTAAATGACAAGTTCAATCTCAATGCAGTATCTTTATGACTCAAACACAGCCCCAAGATATTATTCATATACATAAATCAGTGTATACACATTGTCCTTGCATTTACAAGTAATGCAAGACAATTAATTATACATTTAAAACATTTTTATCAACAAAAATTTTATTTTGAAAATTTCATTTTTTCTCGGTAACTTGCCTCATTTCATTTGATTTATTTATTTAATTAAATATTTAAAAATTTATTTCGAAAAATTTGATGAATGTTCATGAACCTGCTCATGAACAAGAACCAAAAATTGACTCCCAGTGAACGTATCCGAAATAAAACTAAAGGTCAAACAGCCGAGCGCACCAAGCGCACAGCCTTGTCACCCAAGAAGAGACCTAGGCAAGACAGCCGGGCGGCCTGGGCCACAAGGCTCAGCCTCAAAGACTCCAACAACAAACAAACCAACCGCTCGGGCCACACGATACAAATTTCAGATCGTACACCACCTTCTCGCTCAACCAACCGGGTCACCAATACAACCTATTGTGGTCGCGATACACCGCCTTCCTCAAGCTTCCCGGTCACACACACCAAAGTGTATCATATCACAATCCCTCACCACTGCTTCCTTCTCCTTCTCTCGCAATACAAAACTTAGCCACAAGATTGACCCAAGGTTGCAATACAATTCAAGCCGTATCGCAATACAATTGTTAGGACAGAAACACTTTCCCGCAACCTATTTCACTTTAAGTCACACTACACTTCAAATCTTGCAATACAATCCCAGCCTCTCTAGGGCCATGTCACGATACAATCCCTCTCTCACAATACAATTTGGGCAGTAGCCAAATTCCAAATTTCTGATGCTCCAAAAATTTTTGTTTTTGTTTTTTTGTTTTTTTTTTCAATTATTTCCAGCTATTGGAAAATGTCCCAAAAATTATATTCATCCTTTTTTTTTTCCTCCTCCAAGCACACCCCTGCACAATTATGAAAATTTATTTTCTTCATTTTTCTTTAACTTATACAATCGTAAAACTTTTAGAAAAAAAAATATTTCTTCTCATCATATAAATTTTTTTTTTTCACATTTCCAGCCACTGGAAAACACTAAAAAAAATTATATACCTATTTTTTTTTTCTCATTTTCCAGAATACTCTAATAAATTTATAAAAATTTATTTTATTCAATTTTCTTCAGTTTTACACTGTAAAACCTTAAAAATTAATTTTTTCTTCACTTTCTAAACCAAATAAATTTATGAAATTTATTTTCATTTCTTCTTGTTCCGCCACACACCGTAAAACTCCCAAAACATTTTTTCCAACATACTATGCTAATCACTAAGCACCAAATTCATACAACATATAACATCAATTCATGTTATAACATCATTCACACTACAATCATTGTAATTAATTCGATCAATAATAAACACAACAAACACATGCATGTGTTGTTTCCTAGTTTTTTTCGTCTCGTGATTTTCCTAGGTAATCTCATACCTAAACTTAACATCGAACCACACCTAGTGTGACGTTTTTACACCTTAAAGACTATGGCCTAAGCCCAAATCCCCTCAAGCCCTAGGTAGTCGTATACCTAGTCTCTGATACCAAGCTGTGACGCCCCAAATCCCGGGGGTCCGTTGACTACCCATCAGTCCTCATGGAACACTCGTGGAATGTTTCTGTGACCCACATTCTCACGAAAATCGTGCAGTCTCCTTCAGATGTGGGAGCTCTACCCTTAGTACATAACCCGCATAACCCGGTCCCAACAACATCAAATCAAATACATGATGTGCCCACTTAGGCCCAATAACAATACCATCATAATACATCAACTATAGTCCACAGTTTCCTGGGGCAAGAGTTAATTTTTATACAATATATATTAAAATGTAACATTCTAATATATATACACAACTAAAATGCCAAAGTCACAAATCCCAAGGCTTTCTTCTAAAACTAGTTTCAGATGAGTCAGTTTCCTCAGGCGCCTCCTTGCGACCTAAAAATGATATCCCTCGACAGGGTGAGTTATCGCTCAGTAGTGGAATTACCTAAATGGGCTATCTAAGTGCATATGCAATGCCCAATAAACACACATTCAAGCAAATCTTACTAATGTCTACATGATCAACTCATACCTCGAGTCCTCAATCGACTCCTCACACCTCGCATAAGCCGTCGGCGAGAAAAAACTAATTTCAAACAAAGTTATTTATTTTAATTGTATCAACCCTCCACCTAAGTAGTGGACCCGTCTCCGATGTTATATATTTATGGGACTACTCCTCCGATGTATATCAATCGGGCCGACCCGAATTATTGATATTTAATATGGACTACCCGATAATTATTATTGGGTCAACCCCTCCGAACAATTTTTCTTAAGACCACCCCATGCACTCACTCCTATCGTCTGGGTACCCCAATGCATATGGAATCGCATGATGCCAATTCCAATGCTGGGCCTGATATAACACATGTAAATATCATCATGCATATATATTCACATAATTTAAATCACACAAACATGTTATTCAATTTCACATTCCATTACACCAAAAATTAGCTCTCGTGGGCTAATGATCAAACACGAGAAATTCAACTTGAATTACCGACCAAACACTGCTTCACAATAAAATTAGTTTCATGTCACAGGTTCATATGAACAAAGTGTCCTCTGCTTAATGCTCCGGCCCACACTTATCAAATCATTTGCTCACTGCGGAACCCATCATTGCCATTTTTCGCCTCATACAAAACCGCACATATCATTTGACAAGACGAATCCCCACGCGCCCAAACCAGCCGTGTTTCGGGCCACTTTATTGCACGATTTTGCTTCTGTACCATAAACAATTCTGCCTAAGTTTTTTGGGACCGATCAAACGGTCGTTCAAGGCCTTAATCCAATCGAAACATTATAAAACACTTAAATAAAGTGTAAAACCCAAGTAGGATAAATCCCCTACCTCACAGAGTTATCGAAAAACTTAAACCAAGGCCCATGCATAGGTCTCGAAAGGTAGAGAGCGCCTTCCTCTCGTCCCGACGACTCTCGACCTATCGGATCGCTCTGGCTACCCTGTGAGAGAAGGCAGATGCCCTCTCATCCTGCAACCCAACCGCAACCTACCGTAGTCCTCCCTCCTCCCACGCTTTTTTGCTGCGTTCTTTCAATTTGAAGGAGACAATCACTGTTCACTAATTTGTCTTTTTCTAACTTAAGAATTTAAATAATGACCATTATGTCCCTTCTTTCCCTAGTTTTGACACTTGACACTATCTCGACCGTCCATTTTCATCATTTCTCTACCCATGCCACTTATGGCACATGAGTATGTGTTATATGTGACTTTTTTCACATCGAATATCGTTTTACGGCACCCAAAATGCGATGCCTCGAAAAACGTGCCACCTCGACGTTCCTCGAAATACCCGACAAGTTAGCTAGATTTAGCGAGACTTAATCCCAATCCAGTGGGACCTGCTTCGTCATCTGAGATCTAGAGAATAAATTTATGATTTTTTTACCGAAATTACGATTTAACCCTTGTTCCAAAATTTGAAATTTCCCAAGTCTTACAGATCAAATTTTGTTGATTCAAGTATTCAATAGGTGTTCATAGGTTGAAAAATATTTTATTAAAACGTATAAATAGTAAAAATAGAAAACTAAAAAGAAAAAAAAGAAAAGAAATATGTATATGATGGTCCTATGATTTATACACTTTTTAATATGTATTAATTATCATCGATTTATTTTAAGTGAATTTTTGATCATACACCTAATGATATAACTATGTGAGCAGAGAAATATAAAGTGGATGACGAGGTAAATAAAATGGCGAGAATGAAAAACAAAAACGGAGGAAGCTGGGGTGTTATTTATTTATTTATAGTTGATGATGCCTTTCAACCGGAATCGGCCGAGCCGCAAGGGGTCGCGGTCGACTCTGCCGTTTCGCGGCCGATGCGCGCCCGATCGCCTCGACTGAGGTAGATCGCAAGACCGCCGATCCACAAAGTCCTCGCATCTAAGCACCCTCTCGTAGCGAACAAAGAAGAAGCGTCCGGCGAGGGCTATGCCCCTAAGCCTTTCCCGAGAGAAAAGAGAGACCGCTGAGGGCGAATGTCCCGCATACAGGCGCCTGGGAGTATCTTCAACACCGTATGCCCCAGATTATAGTGTATATTATTCCTAAATTTATGGTAGTATATTCTTCTCCATTTATGATATTTATTAGTTTTACTGATTTTAGAAAGAGATGTTGAAGGAATAGTTTATTGAGAATTATCCTCCTTCCTTTAAGTAGAGACGTTTGATTTGGCAGGATAATATATTATTTAGGAACACATCCTACTTCCTTAATGTGAGATTTGATTGGATCGCAGGATAATATATTATTGAGAATTATCCCTGTTTCCCGGTCAGAGATTTTAATATCGCATACATATTGTCTGAGAATTATCCTACTTTCCTTATCATGCAGATTTAGTCCTGGATTTGCAGTGATGAGCTCTAAATTATCCATATCATCTACCTCAAGGGAAAGACCGCCGCTGCTTTTGGGCCGACGCTAGGGGTTTAAAATAGAATGCCTCCTCCTTTGGCTTTAGTGAGCTCATACAATATTTTTCTGTAACCCATCAAGTATTCTTTCGTACTTGCACGGTAAAAGGCAGGCTAATAAGCTTTTTATCGGTGTGATTCCACGCTACTCTGGCCGATTAGTTAGGCTTTGTTGTCGCCTTATGTCCGGTGATAATGATGACTTTTCGGTTCTCGCCTCCTTTCTTCCAGAAATATCCTCTTACCGTGGTTCATCCATGCCTCGATCCGTAAGCTTTTCTTCATTTAGCTTAGCTCTCCCACTTCTTCCTGGTATTCCATCCGAACCTCTCTACGTATCTTTCAGCGCCCCGGCTAGAGACAGCTTTTCTTTCTTTTCTTTTTTTTTTTTTTTTTTTTTTTTTTTTGGTCGGGACCCGTGAAGATATGTAGCCTTTCCCTAATGTATATTCATCTCCTTTATTCACCACCTTCGCCTACTCGCTCTTCACGATGTTCTGCATGGAACCAATGGCCTCGAATTGAGCGCCCGAGTTGGAGCAGCTGAGTCTTCAAACCGAGCCATATGCCCGCCTACCGACGGCTCGAAAGTTAAACCGATTCTTAGGTCAGATGACTAGCATGCGAGTCGCCAATGCGAAGGTCGGGTTCCGCTGGGTCTGGCGGTTTCACAAATTGATTCTCGTTGCATGACTCATAAGATAGAGAGCTCGCCAATGTGCGAGCCGCTGTCTCTCGCTATCCTCGATTTGTTTGGTCGGGATCAATTTTGGTTGCATGACCTGCTAAGATATAGTGTGCCTACTGGGTCGTGAGATGCCGTCTACGTCCGATTTCGAAATGAGTTGCTAAGTTGAACCGCCGAGGAGCTCGCTCATGCTATCACAAGGCGCGTAGCCTGGCCCATGTGAACCGAGGAGCTCGCTTTATGCACTGTTGGGAAGAGCTCGCTGTGGAACTTGTTGGAAGAGCTTGTCAATGCGATCACTGAATAACCACAACAGGAACTCGGGAAGAGCCTGGCACGCGAATCACTGGAAGCGCTCGTTATAGAACTCGGGGAAGAGCTCGCCACCGCGCACTACGGAAGAGCTCGCCGGGCTGAGCTGGCTGACCCTCCATCGGTTGGGTCTTGGTATGAGCTGAATAGATTCTTAGGGTCAGATGACCTATTTTTGGCAGAGCTCGCTCACCAGCTACACCCCCATCAAGTTACCGGCTTCGTGTGAGTCGAACCGATTTCCTAGGTCGCGCTTACCGCTTTTACCGCAGGTCACACGCAGTGGGTGGGTAGAGCTTGTCCAAGTGAACTGATGGGAAGAGCTCGTCAGAGTGAATAGTTGAGTAGAGCTCGTCCGAGGATCCACAGAAGAGCTCGCCACCGAATTGCCGAGTAGAGCCTCGCCCGAGCGACTGAGAGAAGAGCTCGGCCACGGAATTGCCGAGCAGAGCTCGCCTGAGCGAATCACATGAGAAGAGCTCGCCAGAGAATAGCGAGGCTGCCGAAAGGAATCGGGAGGGAAGAGCTCACTATAGACCGCTTGGAAGAGCCTGCCGTAGAGCTTACTGGGAAGAGCTCGTAAGGCATACCCTGGCGGAGCCCATCCATGGGGGACACAGTGGCTCAGCTTAGCCAAGCCTGGGAGGAGCCCACAAAGCAGCAGGCCACCGAGCCAGCCTGCCAGACCGGGCTTGGGAAGAGGCTCACGCAGAGCCATTGGGAAGAGCCTCGCCAGGCGGTAAGAGCCTTCCATGTAGGGCCAATAGGGCCTGGCCGTAGAGCTACCGGAAGAGCTCACGCTGCAGAGCTATCAGAAGAGCTCGCTTGGGGATCAACAAGAGCCTCGTCCATGTACACACTGGGAGCCTGTCAAGTAGAGTCATTTGAGGAGCTCGCAGCTATTGGGAAGACGCCGTAGACTCTGCTGTGGGGAGCTCGTCTGTAAATAATAGGGCCTCGTCGTAGAGCCACCCGGAAGAGCCTGGCCAGAGTTTATCGAAGAGGTCACAGACTGCTGTAAGAGCTCGCCCATAAATCAGAGCTCGTCAAGTAGAGTCAGCTTCGAGGAGCTCACAAAGCGCAGCTACCGGGAATAGCCTGCCGTAGATCATTCGAAGAGCCTCGCGCAGCTATCGGGAAGAGCTCGCCAGTAGACCGCTAGTGAGCTCACACAAATATTAGGGCTCGCCGTAGAGCTAACAGCTCGCCAGCAGAGCTTATCAAAGAGCCTGGCCGTAGATCATTGTAAGAGCTCGTCCATGTAAATAATGGGAGCCTGTCAAGTAGAGTCAGCTGGAGGAGTCACAGCTATCGAAGAGTCAGTAGATATCGGGAAGAGCCACTGTGTAGACTGCCAAAGAGCTCGCCCAGAATAATAGGGGCTCAATGTGCAGCCACCGGAAGCAGCTCGCCAGAGCTATCAAAGAGCTCGCCGTGGTTCGTAAGAGCTCATTCCATGGGGCCACAGGAGCCCGCTGGCAGAGTCAAGCCGAGGAGCTTCCGCCAGCAGGCTATCAAGAGCTCTCGCCGTAGAGCGGTCAGAAGAGCTCGCCACACAGTACCGCTGTAAGAGCTCGCCCGTAAATAATAGGCTCGCCAGTAGAAGCATCGAAGAGCTCGCCAGCAGAGCTATTGGGGAAGAGCTCGTCAGACCGTTGTAAGAGCCACCATGGGAACAGGAAGACTGCCAAAAGAGCTCATGTAGATTGTCAGGAAGAGCTCGGTCCCTCAGAGATGGTCAGAGTTCGTCAAGTAGAGTCAGCAAAGAGCCTGCCGTAGAAGACTGGTCAGGCATCATTCGGTAGATAATAGAGCTCGGCTGGCGAGCCGTCGGGAAGAGCTCGTCAGTAGATCGGTCAGAAGAGCTTCACGCCCGAGATAATAGGTCGCTGGCAGAGTCATGGGAAGAGTTTCGTCAGGATCAAGCAAAGGGCTCATTCATGTGGGCCACAGGAGCTCGCCAAGTGGAGTCAAAGAGCTTCACAAAGATCAATGTAAGAGCTCGTCTATGTGGGAGCACAGGGAGCTCTGCTGTGAGTTGCTCGGAAGCAGCTCACGGCATCACAGGCAGCTGCCCTCGTAGAGCACAGGAGCCACTAAGAGCAGCTGCTAAAGAGTTCGTCAGTGATCATTGTAAGAGCTCGCCTCAGAGCACAGGAGCTCGCTGGCGAGCTGCTGGGAAGAGTTCGCAGAAGATTGCCAGAAGAGCTCGTCGCGGGCCAATAGCCAAGTGAGCTGCTGGGAAGAGCTCGTCAGAAGATCACAGAAGAGCTCTGGCCCGTAGATAATAGAGTCGCGCATTACAAAGAGCTCGCCAGTGGGATCGCCAAGAGCTCGCCCCTGAGGGATAATAGGAGCTCGCTGGCAGCCGCTGGGAAGAGCTCGCTGTAGACTGGGCTGTAAGAGCTCGTCCCATAGATAATAGAGCTCGCAAGTGTAGCTGCTGGGAAGAGCTCGTAGATCAAGCCAAAGAGCTCGGCCCATGTAGATAGGAGCCTGCCAAGTAGAGCCGCTGGGAAGAGCCTGCCGTAATCGCAAGAGCTCGCCCAAAGATAATAGAGCTCGCCAAGTGTAGCTATCGGGAAGAGCTCGCGAGACTGCTGTAGAGCTTCGCCCATGTAGATAATAGGAACTCGCCGGCAGAGCTGCTGGGAAGAGCTCACAGTAGATCAAGCAAAGAGCTCGTCCATAGATAATAGGAGCTCGGGTCAAGAGCTGGGAAGAGCTCGCTGGGGAAGATCATGGCAAGAGCTCGGGCCCGTAGATAAGGCTAGGAGCTAGTCGGGTGAGTCGCTGGGAAGAGCCGCTGTGAAGACTCACAAGAGCTCGCCCATGTAACATAGGAGCCTGGCCTGTTTGAAGCCCAGCCAAGGCCTGGCTAACAAATAGGAGGGAGCCCGCCTCTGTTTCGGGTCCGCGCCAAGGGCTCACAATGTAAGCCGTAGAGGGAGCCCGTCCGTTTAAAGTCCAAAGGAAGGGCCTCGCCAATGTTAATAGTAGGACTCGCTATTCTCAGTCGAGGGACGATCCGCCAATATGAATGGTAAGAAGGAGCCCGCCTGATGGAGGCAAGCCAAGGGCTCTTCACTGTGAATAGTAGGGGCTCGTCATTCTGAGGGACGAGCCTTGTCAATATGAATTACTGCTTCGGGCGCCAGGGTCTTGCGGCGTTCCAAACTGAGTGGCGTATGTAGCCGAGTGGCAACGAGCCGAGGCGCAGCCGAGTGGCGATCGAGCCGAGGGCGAGGAAACAGGGCGGATTGAGCCGAGTGGCGTTGTCGAGTGCTGTGGGCGCGGGCAAGGCGGGGTAGCCGAAAGGGCGATGTAGCCGAGTGAGATTGAGCCGAGTGGCGATCGAGTCGAGTAGCGCAGAGTCGAGTGCGATTGAGCCTAATGGCAGGTAGCCTTGCACATTGAGCCGAGTGGCGATGTAGCCGAGTGGCGATTGAGCCGAACGTGGCGCAGCCGAAAAGGATTGAGCCGAGTGCATGGGCAGCGAGTGGAAGGCGTAGTCAGAGTGGTGTTGCTGCCGAGTGGCTACCAGCTTGAGTATGGCGTAGAATGAAAAGGGCGATTGTTTCAGTACATCATCGAGCCGAAAGGGCTATGTAGCCGGGTGGCACGTTTGGTGGCGCGGCGCCGAGTGGCGATGTAGCCGAAAGGGCGGCGTAGCCGAAAAGTACATTGAGCTCTAGTGGGCGCCAGAGCCGAGGGCGCGACGAGTCGAGTGGTTGCGAGTCGGTGCGCACGGGCTTGAGCGGGCTATGTAGCCGAGTGCGGTGTTGCCGCTTGCGGCGCGATGAGCCGGCGGCGCCGCAGCCAGGGCGATTGAGCCGGCGGGCGATTGTGGCCGAAAGGGCGACGTAGTCGAGTGGCGATCGAAGCCAGTGGCGCCAGAGCTGAGCGGCGTATATAGCCGGCGCGGCGTAGCCGAAAGCCGGCGCGGTCGGCGGCGATCGGTCACGAGCGGCTGCGGCCGGCGGGCAGCCGTGCCGAAAGTGGCGCTGCCAGCCGAAAGTGCCGTAGCCGGCGGCGATTTCTTCGCCGCGCGGCGCAGCCGCGCGGCGCAGCCGAGCATGGCGAAGCCTAGGGCGCTGTAGCCGAGTGGCGACCGAGCCGGAGTGGGCGATGTGTACCGAGTGGCAATTGAGCCAGTGGCACACCGGGAGTGGCGATTGAGCCGAGTGGCGCGAGCCGAGGGCGCAGCCGAGTGGCGATTGAGCCGAGTGGCGCAGCCGAGTGGCACGAGCCGAGTGGCGCAGCGAGTGGCGATGGGCCGAGCGGGCATGTAGCCGTGGCGCCAGAATCGAGGGCGATTGAGCCGAGTGGCGATGTAGCCGAGTGGCGACTGAGCCGAGTGGCATTGTAGCCGAGTGGCGATGTAGCCCGAAATCGGTCACTGGCGCGCTGTGGGCTCAGGAGAGTAGGGAGAGTCACCAGTGGCAGACGGCTTCGCTGGGTATAAGAGACTCCAAATGTGGCTAAAGGAGAAATGTTAGAAACACCTTCATATCCATCGGAGGATCGAGTCTACGACAAAGATATGTCGCTAGATATCGGCATATCTCTCCTTAAGGGAAGACTCCTTATCAACCCTTCGCAGGCTTGTCTAGACTTGGGAAAACCCGCAATGGAATCCCATTCTCAAATCTTCCCTGTCCAAGAATTTGTGTAGTTCATGTAATGATGTGCGGAAATCTCAAGCAGGAGTAAAGGTGAGGAAGACATTTTTATTTGTGGATGAGGGCAGTATCTTATACCATTGATATTGAACTGCCCGCATGCCTTATGAATACGGTCCACTTGATGAAACAAAGATCGCAAAGTGAAGGCAACTCAATTTCTAATTTGATAGATAAGGCAAAGAAGCATCTCGTCGCTCATGGTGGTTGTTTTATATGTATATAAGAAGGGGCAGCTGGAATCATGTATTGTTCACGAAAGGGAGGTGGCATATTCCTTCTGACAAATTCAAGGCCCCATGACAGGCGGTGAGCTCAAGGTACTTCTGTCTAGCCTCCGCAAATCAAGAACGTCATGAGAAATCCTGAGGTCCTGAAGGGCCTGGCCAATGCAACAAGTAGGAGGAGCCTGCCTGCTTGAAAGTCCGAAGGCTCAATGTTATTGCAGACTCGCCATTCTGAGTCGAGGACGATCCTCACACATGAATGGGTAAGAAGGAGCCCGTCTGTTTGGAGTGCAACGAAGGGCTCTTCACTGTGAATAGTAGGGGCTCGTCATTCCGAGTGGACGAGCTCAGTCACATGAATTACTTTGGTCGCGCCGGGCCTCGTATGCCTGGCAAATGAGGACGATGTAGCCGAGGGCGATTGATTTGAGTGGCTATGTAGCCGAGTGGCGATTGAGCCGAGTGGCACTGAGCCGAAAAGGTAGCCGAGTGGCGATTGAGCCGTGGCATCAGAACAGTGGCGATGTACCAGTGGCGACATGCAAATGGAGCGGCGCCAGAATGAGCGGCGATGTAGCCGAAAGGGCGCCAGATGCAGTGGTGATGTAGCCGAGTGGCAAGGTCGCCAGGCGATAGCCAGTGGAGATTGAGCCGAGTGGCGATTGAGCCGAAAGGGTTGTGTAGCCGAAAGGGCGATTGAGCTCCAATGGCTGTAGCCGAGTGGCGATTGAGCCGAGTGGCGTTGTAGCCGAGGGCGATGCAGCCGAGGGCGATCGAGCCGAGTGGCGCTGTGAGCCGAAAGTGGCGATTGAGCCGAGTGGCTACAGCCAGTGGCGTATGGGAACAGTGGTGTTGTTGCTGAGTGGCGATTGAGCCGAGCGGCGATATAGCCGAGTGGCGATTGAGCCGAGTGGCGATTGTAGCCGAGTGGCGGCAAATGGAGCGCATTGAGCCGAGTGGCTTTCAGAGAATGAGCGGCTGGTGTGGGCCGGGAAGTGGCGATCGAGCCTTAGTGGCGCTTAGAGTCGGCGGGCGATTGAGCCGAGTGGCGATGTAGCCGAGTGGCGATGTAGCCGAGTGGTGTTGTTGCCGAGTGGCGATGTAGCCGAGTGGCGATTGAGCCGAGTGGCGATTGTAGCCGAGTGGCGATGTAGCCGAGTGGCGATTGAGCCGAGTGGCGCCAGAAATCGAAAGGGCGATGTAGCTGGAGTGGCGATGTAGCCGAAAGGCGATTGAGCCTAGTGGTTCACGCCGTGGGCCTTGTGGCGCTCCACCGAGTGGCGCTGTGGTTTGCGGCGTTCCAAACCCGAGTGGCAGAACAGTGGCGATTGAGCCGAGTGATGATGTAGCCGAGGCGATGAGCCGAGCGGTGTTGCTGCCGAGTGGCGAATGTAAATGAAAGGGCGACTGTCGAGTGGTTGGCATCAGAGCGAGTGGCTACGTAGCCGAGTGGCGTATTGAGCCGAGGGCGTTGTAGCCGAAAGTGGCGACAGCCGAGTGGCGATGTAAATAGTGACATTGAGCCCAGCGGCGCTTGTAGAAACAGAGTGGCAATCGGGAGTCGAAAGGGCGTATGTAAAATGCGGCACCGGAGCCGAAAGGGCGGCGTAGCCGAGTGGCGATCGAGCTTAGTGGCGCGAATGGCGGGCGCGGTGCCAGCGCGGCTGGAGCTGGTGGCGCAGCCGAGGGCAGGCCAACGCAGTGGGCGGCGTAGCCGAGCGGCGGCGTGAGCCGTACGCGCCAGGAATCGGCGATACGGCGCCGAGTGGCGATAGCCGCGCGGCATTGAGTCAGCGGCATTGTACTGCGGCGGCGTAGCCCGAAATGGTCTCGACTTCAGGCAACGGGCTCGTGGAGAGCGCAGGAGTCGCCAGGCGAGTAACCGGGCCTCGCCGGCCTGTGGCGCTTCGCCGAACGGCGATGTAGCCCGAAGCCGCTCGGATTTCGTGCAAGCCGTGGCTCGTGCAGTAGTAGAGAGCTCGCCAAAGGAGTCGCCGCATGTGGCCATTCGACTTCTGACTTTTTTGTAAAGGTGCGAGCCGCCTTTTAATCAGGACAGAATTTGAAGCCGCTTGTTAATTTCCGAGTGCTTTGGCCTTCTTACAGATGGCGGCTTTATTGCTATGGAGTTTATATTTGGATATTCCTCGCCTTATGTAATCAATCACATTGCTACTGGTCATCACTCTTCTGGGATCCAATTCGAAGATTCTCGTTCGGGCTTTTGTTGACTTCTACATTGTAGAGTTGTGTCAATTCTTCATGAGGAGGGAAGTAGACCTTCCCGAACTCGTCGTGTTCCCGGCGCTGCACCGCCGCCGCGCTGCTCTAACTTCTATCAGCGTTTGGCCGGTGAGGCGAGCGCCCACCGCTCGTTAGGCCAGATTGCTTTAATGTGTCGGGTGGTAAAGGTTCGCGCTGTTTGGTTGGTCCTACATCCTGGCAGACCGGCGCGCTGTTCTCGCTTGTGTCTTTGTTGATACCTAATGCGAATCGAAATCGCTTATATTTAGGCAGAACCGCCGTTCGCGCAGCGCCAACCGACATGATGCCTTTTTTTCAACCGGAACTGGCCGAGCGCAGGTCGGGCCACTGACTCGGCTGTTCGTGGGCCGATGCAAGCGTCACCGGTTCCGGATTGAGCGTGATCGCGGCACCGCTGATCTACAGCTCCGACGGCCACCTCCGGTAAGAACAGTTAAGAAGGGGGGCCGGCGAGGGCTGCGCCTGCGGCGCCCGATGCCTAAGCGCTTTCCAGAGAAAAGAGAGACTCGCTGGTGGGCAATGTGCCGCATATGAGTGGCGCGTCTAAGAGGCGTATCTTCACCGTACGTGGCCTCCCGTATTTACAGTGGCTATTATTCCACCTGAGGTATGATTCTTTCCTAATGGAGTGATACTATCACTTTTATCGGATTTTAGAAAGAGATATTGAAGGAATAGTTTATTGAGAATTATCCTCCTCTTCCTTTTGTAGTGAGATCAGTTTGATTTGCGTGATAATATATTATTTAGAATTATCCTACTCCTTTATTGGTGATTTGATTTGGATTCAGTAGATAATATATTATTATGAATTATCCTGCTTTCCTCTATCGTGAGATTTGGTCGATTTGGCAGGATAATATATTATTGAAAATTATCCTTCATTTTCCTATTGGCTAGATTTAGTCCGGGATTACAGGATGCGCAGCTTTCCCAATTATCCATCACTCCGCCTCAAGCAGCTGACCCAAGCTGTTGGGTACGACGCTAGGGCTTGAGTGTTTTATAGCTTTGCCTCCTGAAGCCTAGCGAGAGGTCAAGGCACTTATTTTTCAAACCCCATCAATAGTCAAACATGTTTTAAAAAATTTCAAAGGATAATATCATTTTGTCTCCAATTTTCGATTTAAACTCAACTAGATTCGGGATGTTTAGATCTTTTTTTCTTTTTTTTTTAGAGAAAAGAATATAAAAGACTCACATGTTTTTAAATAAATCAAAATACACAATTTATATACTAATTCAATTATAAAATGAAACTAATTGTTAATTTGAAATATTAATTAAATATAAAAATACACCATTATCATTTTTCTGTTAATTCTTGTAGATATAGAGACGGGGAGGGGAGAACTATAAAGATGATAAGAAAAAACTTAAAGCAATAATATTAATATTATATTTTTATCATTTTTTAAAGACATAACGCATTATTGTTTTTCTTTTCTATATAAATTTTAGAGTTTTTCAATATATATTCAGAAAGTTTATATCATCACTTTTTTTTTTCTTTTCTTATATATATTTATAATTTTTTTTTCATAAAATCCAATGGAATCATTCTATAAATTCATTTTTTTAAAAATAATTTTATCCTTAATACAAACTGATGTTAAACAAATGTCGAGGTTGATTTGTTGCAAAATAAACCAGTTTCCATTTAATTAAAGGAAATATTGATTCTATTTTGAGTTACTAATAACTTTAAACCTCACCTATTTGGAAAACAATTCATGCTTTCAAAAAAAAAAGTTTGGAAAAACAATTTTCACAAGTTTTGAACCTCAAATAACGCTACAAAAATAATTATTCATAAAGTTTTATTTAGAAAACGCTAGAAGAAATATTAAAAAGATTTATTTAAAATTATATGATTTCAAAATATATATTTAAAGAAATTATTCAAAAAATAAACGATTGAAACTTGATCTTCTTAAATTTTAGAAATTTAATATAATTTTAAATTTTAATATAGAAGTTTCTATTTTCAAAATGAGAAATTTTTGGAAAAGGTTGGATTCTCCATGATCACAATTTGGTTTTAATTAATAGAAATTACGTTGCTTGGATCCGAAGCAAAATGTTTTCTAGATTCAGTTGGCAGAGTTAATTATTATTTTATAATTAGGATAATTAATTTCAGTTCGAGTTTCAAGAGGTTTGATTTTAGCTAACGGTTGAAAGTTTGAAAATAAATTACTTATTTAAATTTTCTTTTTGTTGAACTGATGCCTTAGATATCATTAAAAAAAATCTTTTAGATATTATGAGATATGATTTTGCAAAGGACGTTTGGGAGTCAAAAGTTTTGCTTTGAAATTAGAAACTTTGAACAACCAAACAAGGTAGAAAATTTCTCTCCGCTGGCTTGGATCGCCTTCATGGTCATAAAGCAACAAGGGTAATGACGGTGAAGTTAAGCATAGATAAATTTCAATCCAAAGGTTGTGGTGTGGTTAACAAGAAGGTAACAAGTAACTGTATCTGCAACAATAATCGGACATTTAAGAGATCTAAGAACCGTAATCGACGCATCGAGGTGCGTATAACACCGCTCCAGAATTATTTCCCAGGGATTCACAATTCTTCGTAATCGAGGTCTGATCAGAACAATGCAGTGAGAAGAAAACCAGATTCAAAGCTGTAAGAAATAAGGTTGAAAAGTATTTCTCAAACTTAGAACCCATTTGAATTTACATGTGCAAAATTATGGTCGCTGGCCACAGAGATTTAATTTAAAAAACGTTACTTAATTAAATGCAAACTTAATTGTAAAGAATTAAACAAAATGTTATAATTAAATGCAAACTTAATTGTAAGAGTTAGTTAAATGCTTAATTAAAAGCAAACTTAATGGTTAGAATTGAATTCAAAATTAACTCGTTGTTTTATTTAGGTAAGCAAACCAAAATTAATCGGGAGCAAACCAAATGTCCCGGGTTCATTCATGAGCAAGGAGGCAAATCCAATCGCGATTTGCACTGAAATCCCGCCGCGCTCCCCCTTTCTCAATCATCGTTTTTGTTCCACGTGACACAACTTTGTTGCTTTTATCAAAAACTCATTGTTTACAACAATCCCCACATTTTTCAAAAGAAAGAAAAACTTTTGTATTTAAAACATATTGTTTGGAATATGGAAGAATGTGTTAATGCCTTAAGTTTGGTGTTCAATGAACTATGAACCAAACATAAATTAATAAGATTTAACTTATAGAGCTTTGGTGAAACTTATAGCTTCTATGAACCAGAGTACTCTTAATCGTAAATTAGATACCTTATCATCAACACCACACATCACGATTCTTGCTGTTCAACTCATAGCACGATTAGGCCATGCGCGTGCTCGATTAATTCATAATGCTCAGGAAATCTATCATACTCACTTCATATAAGGTCCAATTTACACTTATATAGGTGATTTCATCAAATATATACTGCATTTATATGTACCACCCATAAGGGATATGAAATCATTAAGAATATTAATCAACCTCTCAAATTATGTATTCTAGCACCATAATCACACACCATAGGAAGGGACCATTTTGTTATATAAAATAAATAAAATAAATAAATAAATAAATAAAGATCCTACCATATTCTATTAAGGCCCGTTACAGAAAACTAACCAAAAATATTTCATATTATGACCGGCTAATAAATCATATAATAAGTTAATAGCATTTATTAGCCAATAAATCATATAATAAGTTAATAGCATTTATTAGCTACAAATTTATATACATTTAAAAATTATTGGTGGAGTATCTTTTAACCATTTGTATAATTCTTCTCTTATTTGTAGTCTATTTTCATAAAAAAAGAAGAAGGTCTATTTCATTCTAGGTCCTTAATATTATTTCTTGAAATAATTTTTTTATGATTAATTTGTTCATTAAAGTAAAAATAATTTTAAAATTTTATTTCAAATTTCAAATTTACATTTTATATGATCATCATCATTTTAATTATAAACAATAATTTAAATTTAAAAAAAAAATATAATTTATTAAATAGTTAAATATTATTTTTAAGACTCTTAAACATTTTTTAAATCAATTATTTATCAAATATTTATGGATTTATACTTTCTTACCTGTGTATAACTTACTAAATCTTGTAAATGTTTTATTATTTCGATATACATATGGTATATATATATATATATATATATATATATAGTATATATATATATATATATACTTTCTACTACTTGCACTTACCAAATCTGATAAATGTCTTTTATTATTTATATATATATATAACTTACTATTTATGTTAGAATCAAAGACAATGCCTTCTGATCGGAAAGTGGAGGCCATGCAAGACAGCATCGGGTCTTCAACGGAGGTGGACGTTCAAAAACCGGGTTCTGAAGAAGAGAGAATGAGCGATGAAAGAAGGTTTCTTGACGACGAAGTTTTGGTATAGAGCATTATCGGTTTTTTGTTCAAGGGTTTTTCTGGGGTTTTTGATTGAGTTGTGAAACTCTCGTTGGTTTCTTTCTTTTTCGCTGTATTCAGACATTTTTCTTTTTGGGTTTACTGCGGTTATGATCGACTGCCGTATTTGCCTTTCTTTTCTTGATCCTTTTTCTTTTCTCAGATCAATATTGTTTTGTGCGGTTCTTTGTGCTGTTAATTCATAATAAAATTTTGTTTGGGTGGTGGAATTTAATACAATGAAATTTCTGTAGGTATGAGGGGGAAGAAGAATCCAGCGTTTCTGCAATTATCATGCTTCGTGAAACTGAGTCCTGCTCTGATCCAATCACCGAGTATGCACTCGGTTCTGCTGGGTATAAGAGACCTCCAAATGTATTAAAGGAGAATGTTAGGAAACACCTTTCATATCTGGGCTGGAGGATTGAGTTCACGAATAAAGATATGCCTAGATATCGATACATCTCTCCTCAAGGGAAGACTTACCAATCTCTTCGTCAGGTTTGTCTAGACTTGGGAAACCCAATGGGAGAACTGATTCTCAAATTTTCCCGGTTGTCCAGAAGAATAGTAGTTCAGCAATGATGTGCAAATCTCAAGTGAGTAAGCAGGAGAAGACAGGGCCTTATTGTATGAGGGTATATCTGATACCATTGATATTGAACGTGACATGTCTGCATGCTGTGATAGAATACTATCTACTTGATGGAACAAGAAAGATCGTAAAGGAAGGCAATCTCAATTTCTAATTTGATAGATAAGGCAAAGAAGCATCTGTCGTTCATGGTAGTTGTTTGGTATGGCATATAAGAAGGGGCAAAGTGGAATTGCGGAAGGCTGGTTCGCCGAAAGGAGGTGTTATTATTCCTTCGGACAGCCTGCAAGGCCTGCATGGATGAAGGTGGAGCTTGAAGGTACTTCATGTCTAGCTCCTCTGCAAACATGAATGCTCAGTGAGAAATCTGAGGTCCGGGAATTGGCTCCCAAGACACATATGAGAATGCAGAAAACCTGGTACAACAAAAATTCAGAGTCTGAAATGCATCTGTAAAGTCTTCCGGACCGATCACAGGTTAAAAGCAGAGGACGGAAGAGACATCATGTTGATAATTATCCGGTCGTGCCTAAGGCGAAGGTACACTCAGCTGTCGGCTACTGGGATACAATGGAAAGAGGGAAGATAGATCTGAATGGGATTCAAAGTAATTGTTGCCAAGAGGTGTTAAGTTCTTTTTGCCAATCAGAAGCTGATGTTATCATGGAAGATAGAGGATCTCTGTTACAATGTGAAGGCAAACTGGCACTGCTGGGGAGACGAGCAAAGGTTCTAAATTAATAATGATGACATTTGTTCTGTTTGTCACTATGGTGGTGATTTAGTCCTCTGTGATAAGTGTCCATCCTCATTCCATCAGAGTTGCCTTGGTTTGAAGGTACATGGTTTATTTCCGATGTTTTTTAACCTGCTATACACTTCATTTAGCTTTTCTATGCATTTACTTTTTCTTTCTTCCTTCTGTGCAATATTTATTCGGAATTTCTATATCTGGTTTTCAATTGGATTCATTTTTTTACTAATTTATAAACTTTTCATCAAAGAAAGATATATCCTTGAAGGCTCAAGAGATAATGGTAAAATTTTCTTTCTTCTTCAGGAACTTCCTGAGGGTGATTGGTTCTGTCCGTCCTGTTGTTGTACAATTTGTGGCGAAACCAATTTCCATGAATACATGAAAGAGGATGTTTATTCTCAGTTGTCATCAATGCGAGCTTCAATGTGCGGTTTTTGTTCTTCTCTCTCTTTGCTGTATTTATAAACATTCTTTTAAATAAATGTGAAAATTGTACTTATAGATATGCACATTTGACATGTTTTTAATTATTTATACAATGTGATACATCATGTAGGTCATGTGAAGGAAACAGAGGCATGTTAAGTTGGAAACCTATCCCAATGGAACCTGGTTTTGCAATACACAATGTGAAAAGGTACTTGGGACTTGTCTTTCTTCTTGATTTCCTTTTGGCTCAAGAAGTATTGTTTTGGTAGATAATTTTATCTATGCCACTTTAATTTTTTTTACTCCTCGAAGTATAACCATTCATTGTAATGCAATTAAAAATTCAGATCATATAACTTAATGTTGCTTTGTTTGTGCTGGTAGGTTTTGTTATGCGACATTAAATTGATACAATGCTAGCTAAAGTTTTGCTAAATGAACTCGTTTTTTAATGTTGTTTTAGCCATGTTATTTTTCTTGCTTCTAACAAAATTACTTACTGATGTATAAATCATGCATTCTCTTTGTTATGAATAATTTTTCACAATAATAAGGGGAATAAATTTTGCAGTGAACATTTGTTTTCAAGAAGTCAAAACTTGCCTTGGTCGCTAGTCACTTAGTGATTGGCTATGTTGTATGGGTTTGTATGTGGTGTTGGAAGAAGATGTGTGGCTAGGTGTTTGATCCTTCAAGGTCCTTATTTAGATAGGGATTTGGCACAAAGATCCTTCTTTTTCTTCTTTTCTCTTTTTTTCGCTGTCACACAACCCACTCACTCAACCCAAAAACAGCAAGTGCACGCAAGGGCATGCGGCATCGTCAAACAAAATGAGTATTGGGAAACAATATAATAAAAGAAAATTCCCACCAAAATGGATTGGGAATGAGGACAAGTTTTATACCTAACATTTTTATGAAAATTCACTTCAGCTAATTTCTTCTTTTCGTGATGTAATTTGAAAGAATAAAAGGATAATAAATGAAAATCAAACATCTTCACAAAATAAATAGGAGATCTGTTATGAATTCATGTTGTATCTCATATTAATTGATCGATAACTTTCCGTTTGTTCTCCTTGCTGTGTTAGATGTTTCAAAAGGTATGCATAAGAGGAGCTAGAACTTTAAATTGAATGCTTTTTTGTCCATAGATATATTCTGGTTGGCTACTGCCTGAACATGGCATTTTAGTAATCATGTAATATGTCATTAACTTATAACTTTGTGTTGGTTTTTCAGATATTTTGGCTTCAGAATCTTTTTTAGGGAAACCAATTCCAGTGGGGTGTGGATAATCTAACTTGACTTTGTGAAACCTACAACAAGTGAAAAGGTTTGATATGATGTCTCTGAAGCATTGAGGGCCTCGGAAAGAAGTTTGCAGCAAGTCAATACTGCCATCAGTGTCATGCATGAATGTTTTGCTTCATTAAAGATCCTCGTACAGGAGAGATCTAGCTGAAAATGTTTTCTGTAGAGGGTGAGTTATTCTTACTACTTCACTAGCTATCTTTATGTTTCTTTATATTTGAACAGTTATATTTTTAGTATGTTAGCTTTATGTGGCAAATGAACTTAAATACCTATTGTTCACTTAATGAATACTTTGTTATTCTATTGTTTCCTTTAGTAGCCTAGTGCATTTTGTATGGGTTTAATTTGTTTTATTTAAAATTTATTTATATCATGTGTTCTTTGCGTTATAGGTTAATATCTGTATTGTTAAATTAAGAAATCAACTTACAAGTTCTGCTGAAATGATACTACTTTAGTTAATAGGTTCTTTACTTCATGCGTATATCCAGTATTTGCCCTTGCTTTGCAAAAGGACTTATTACTACAAACAACATTTCTTTAAAGTGTGGGAACGATGAAATATTTGAATGATAATAAAGTGCTAGGATTTAATTGCATGATATTGATTAAGTCAACTATCATGTGATCAATATGGTTGGAAATAGAATCATGTTGAAAATAATTCTACATTTCAAATTGTATGTCCCTTTCTCTATCTGTACAAGTCAATTTGTAATCCTTGAGATCTGAAGGGTTGACATTTAAGTGATGAATGGGGATGCATTGCAATCATAAGAAAATACGGTAGCTTCAATCTAGTAGAGTTCATTTTGATAAGTATGCTAGATGGATCGCTTATGACCCTGTTATGCACTATTATTCTGTATCATTTAGAGATGTTCCTGAAGTATGGATTTTTCTCATCACATTATGCTAACAATTAAAAGTGTTATCATTTGCAGGTCAGATCTCAAACGTCTAACTGCCAAGGATTCTATACTAAAGCATGGAGAGAAATGATACCATTAAAAGGTTACCATTAGGTATGTTTTATAGGACGGTGTCCCAATTTATATCTGGTTTTCTTTTTATTGTTAACATAATGGTAGTTTGATTATATGCTTTTTTTTAAGGGTGCATGGAGAAAAGCTGGCGGAAATTCCACCATCGGTACTCCAATCACACAATATCGTTTGACTTTGGAATGTCGGATATTAATAAATGAAATGAAAAGGTATTCCCTTGTTTATGCTTGAGTGCATTAAATATATTATGTTTGTTTGAAGTCCGCATTCTATATTGGTATTGGCAACTTTGATGTGTGTGATTATCTTGAACTATGAAATGAAGAAAATCAACAAAGGCTAAGAAGATCAATGCATTGTTTCATAATTCATGAACTAGTATATTTGTGTCTATTTGCTCAAGAAATATTAATAATACTGGATGAAAGTGTGAAACAAACAATTTTACTTTAGCATCTCATCGTTAAAATTTTATATGTGTGAATCAGTAATTGTTACAAATTCACCAAACATAAGGTCAAAGATTTTTGAATTTTAGAAAATATGACGGGCATTATTCTAATGGGTGATCAAGATCCTAGATAAAACATTTTCTGTTCATAAACCATTCTGTGGAATTTAATGCAAAAAGCATACATGGTCTGCTTCAATATTCGTAATTTACAATAACGACTTGAAAGCTACTTCTGGATGCTGCTATTGTTAATTAATCGATATTTTTATTGAAGTGGCTCTGTTTGTACTACGTTCCTGGTAAATCTATTTGATCAAATTGTTTGGTAAATCAGATATTCAACTTTCTATTGATTCATGAAATGTTTTAGTCTAACTGCTAATATCGCCAAGGTGATTCGTTGAAATGTTAGCTTATAAATTTCTGTAATTTAGCCTTATCAACGTGACATTAGATGTCATATGTGATATTTTGCCTGTCACAAAAAACCGGCGACTAGGTGGCTGAATCGTCATAATATTATCTGCAACTAGGTGTTCCTTAGCAGGTTTGAATATGATAATTATAGCCAGGATAAATTAAAGGGAACAAATGCTTCTGTAAATTAGGTGGAAGAGTTTATTTTCTATGTGTTTAGAAACTTTCCTATCTATTCCTGTCATGTCTTAACATATTTTTTCAATTTCAATATTTTTTCTTTCTGCTTTGATTCTTCAGAAGTTTCATGAATTTGAGTAGAGGTGATATTTGCTCACTGCCCAAAGGTAGATACATGGGTTACTTTTATTTGCTTTTCCAAGATGGACTGATTCTGAGAGACTATGCCTCGATTACACTCCTCCTCTGATTTCCAGGATGCAGTCATGTGCCAGAAATTGTTAATGAAGATTCCTTCATCAAATTCATTTGACCTACAGGCATATTTGCTATTCCTTCAGCTAATTCTAATTAAGCCGAAGAATATTCTACCTAATCAGTTTTTTGCATGCTCTTCCTATACCATTTTGCAGGACCCTGGTTAGCATAATATTGGAGTTTGATGTATAGTCCTGAGTCTGAAGTTCTTCAAGCAGAACCAGTTGAGAGGCTATCGTATCTTGAAGGAACGACAAAGTATGTCTCACTCTTAATTCTCTGTTCATGAAATTGGAAAAGTAATGGCTTATATATTTTTATTTAGAGAGATGAATATTGTCATAATGCCTAGGTCTGAGGCAGATTAAAGAATGGGAGAATAACTTCCCATTTCAGAAATTGAACTTTCTTATGTGTGATTGAAATTATGTTTGCCGTTATGCCAAAGTTTTCTTTTAGATTGATAGGGGCTTGTTCTATGATAAATGAGGAAACATATCAAAAACTCTACATTTCTTTGAAACCTTAATGTTATTAAGGTTATAATGATAACTACTTGCAGATCTGACCTTTGTTTCCACATCATAGTAACACATCTAATTTGATCTACCCAAATCTATTATAAAAGTTTTTAAAGTTTCTCCATTAAAGGACCTGCCCATCCGGCAAGAATGTACCATAACAACCAAATCTCTGTTATCAACGCAAATGATGGTCCCTCCAAACACTAAATATAGAAGATGTCCGAACTCCTTAAACCTGGTCCTTACTTTAGTTACTATTATACTACCAGGATATGAATATCTTTCACTGTTTCTCCCTTTCTATTGAACAAATCACCGCCTCTGGCGATGCTAACAGAAAAGCTTTTCACTGTCCGAGTTGAAGGAAGAACATTCTGTCACCTTATGACCTGTTTATAATTTAGGGCATCATTGTTAAAGTATTATGATCTCAAATCATTTGAAGTAACTGACTTATAAAATGCATCTTATAGGATCCATATACATTATTAAAACATACATATAAATTACCAAGTAAATTAATGTTGCACAATTATAAAATACGTTTTCTCTATAATTTATAAATTATAAGATTAACAATATTACTTAAGAAATATTAAATATTGTATATTTATTAAAGTTGATCCTAGGTATAAATTTACATCTTTGTTTAATTAAATATGGTTCTTAATCCCAGTACCCCTTACTAGAAGTCTGCAAACCCATGTTTTCCTCAATCCCAATCATAGTCGAGAATGTCAGAAGCTGGAACAAGGAATGTGTGGATTGATTCAAGTACAAGAGTAGGTAAAACTTGAGTAGAACACGAGAAGAGTCTTGGAAATTAGTAAGCCTGCTGAACATAGGGACAAATACAAATCAGATTTAATAAAATGGATGAGAGATGAGCTAAAGGCATTTGAAATCATAAAGTTGGGATTCAAACCGTGGCAATTTGAGTTCACAGGAGTCCGAATTTTGTTGAAATCATAATCTGAGTAAAGACAGGATTATATTCCAATGTAAATAGGATTGCCAGCTACAACCTATGAATGAGAGTTTGCAGGACTAGACTGCTTAACTTCTAGTCAAAATAAAAGTGGTTAGTGCAACACCTATAAAAAGAGGGTAAAGTTTCTTTTGAGTGGATCATGAATAAGATAGCATGAGGCTCTTGAGGCTTGGTTTAAGTGGTAAAAGGTTGGGGTGAGGTTATCGGAGATTCTAAGTTCAGTCCCAATGAGAACATTCATATCAAAGAAATAAATGAGATACATGTTGTATTGTTATTTGAAGCATGTTCTATGCTCCTTCTAATCCCGCTTTAAAAACCTTGAATTGGTAATGGGAGTTATGCATTATGCAATGAGAAAAGGGAACTAACTTGCCACTTGTCTAGACTAGAGAACTATCATTCTTTCCAACGATAGATATTGTGTCATGGACTGGTTTTTATGATTATTCAGTTAGGTAATCCCCTTCCAGATTCATCGATTTATCAGTGCTACAGGCGCACTAATATAGTGTTTTTGCTCAAAATATGTATTTGAAGATGATATTGTTCCGTGTTATTATTTGCCGCCACCAACATGCATTGATGTTAATGCCGATGTCAGAGATGGTGGGTGTAACTTATTCTCTTTAGCTTATTTGTAAAAAATTGGTGTTGGATTTACACTTCATCCACTCCTCAATTGGTTCCAGGTTATTACTACTATAATTTTCCTCGATACATTTCATCATTTTCCATTCATGGCTGTTTGGCCATTTCAACACCTTGTAGGGAAATGAGCTTGTCTGCTTCTTTAAAATGTTTCTTGCACCAAATGAACCGTGTGAACCCCATTGTCCCTGCCTTCCCTACCTAGCTGCTGATTTATTGATATTTTTCAGCATCTTCTTTCAAGAAATGACTTTGAGCTTTCTTCCAATAGTTTATCATTTTGAATGGAGACACAGCCGCCCAACCATAGTTCGCCGCAGATCACCATTCTGCTTGCCCTCTAGACTCGCAGTGACATCATCATTCTGCCACCCCATCAGCTTCGCGTGATGATAACCATTCCTAAGCAAGCCCCCAAACCGTATTCAGTCACTTAAGGACGATTACACATCACAACGAACGATGAAGAGGCCGGGCCAAGATGATGATCAGATCACTACACCCAGAGGGCCCGCATATGTGACCACCATGAACATGGCTTAGCTTCCATGCTTGCTCAATCTCCATTCAAAAATCGTACGTTTGGTCATGCAGGTGAGAAGATGTGTTTTTGTCGCCATTTGGTTTATTTCTTGGAAAAGTACAAAACATTTACAACTATCAACCACAACGACAATATATTTACTGGTCACCAGGGCAGGACACAATCAGACAAGTAGAGACAATGGATGGCTAATAAAAGTGCTAAACGCAAGAAGAAATTTAAGTACAGAGAGGTATGGATTGTTTGTCGAAATAATGAGCCTAACATAATTGTTATGTATAGTTGAGAGGGCACATAAACATATATACATGGCTAATATTTTGAGAATCTGTTTTAAGTAATTTTAAGATGAGCTATATAACTACACCCTTCATTCATGTGGTGTCCTTGTTAGAATCATCTTCTATAAGGAATATTCAAACACTGAGGTCTTTTTGTTTTATTAACCTGCCTTATTGATAAGAACAAGGGTGGTGGGTGCTTCATGTGAACATCTATAGTTACTTTTTTATTTTTAGATTAAGATTAAGAAGGATAGATTCTTGATAACAAGACTTTTCTATACTCTTTTTTACTCCTAAACATACCACTTCTTTCTTTCATTTTCATTATGTTGTCTAATGAAAATAAATAAAACTATTTTAAACTTAAATATTTTTTTAAAATTATTTAAAATATTTAAGTTAAAAGACATTAAATGTTTCAAATTTTTTGCAATCAACCCTCCTGGGTTTTTTTTTGAAAATAATCTGGATAAAAAATATATTTTTCTATTTCATGTATTTTACATTATCTTCAAAATAAAGTTATTTTTTGTAAGAAAAACAGAAAAGAATTTTTATTAAAATTAGACCAAAAAAATTAATGAAATGTCATATTTAAAAAATTGAGTTTCTCAAAAAGCATTAATGAAAATCACCCAAAATTATTTAATTTTTACATTGATTAATAAATAAATAAAATATAAATAAAATTTCCAAATAGGGTTTAATTATAAAATAAAATAATTAAAACTTATATTTCAAAATTATTCATTTTATACCAATGAATTAAAATAAGTTTTTTTACAATATACTTATTAATATAGTAAACCTCCCTCCCCGGATTAAAAATGACTCCATTTAACCCATTTATTATCATTCATGTTGTTTTTCATTTTAGAATCAACCACAGCCTAAATATTTGATTTAAAAATTTATACATTTAGGAATCTCTATTTTAAAAAAAGTATAATTATGTCAAGGATCATAATTTCAAAATTTTTATTATTTTATAAAATATAATTAAACTATATTCTTTAGTAAATTATTTTATTATTAAACCAACATACTAAAATAATTTTGCTCTAGTATTTAAGAGTTTAACTAATTAATTAATTAAGATAGGATGTTATAAATTTATGTCCATCAAGTAAAATATATAATATTTTTATAAAAATTAATAAATTATGCTCATCATCACTCACATATATTTAGTGCTAATAAGCTCACACAAGTCATTCAAGGAGCTGTGTTGGGTCAATTAGTTCTCGCAATAGCCAAAATGTGGGAATCAAAGCTTAACTGTAAAGTTCCGTTTTTTTTTCATGAGAATTAATTAACCTTTTCAAATACAGTTTGGCTATAAATGTAAATAAATTATAAGAAGGGTTTAAAATTCTAAATTTATATTATAAGACTACGGTTAAAAATATAATATAATTTTTAAAATTTAAATTTATTTCAAAATATAATTTAATTTTTGAAATAATAATATTAAAATCCTCGAACTAAACTTATTTTATATTTAAATTCGTAATTAATAAAAATGAATGTTATAATAATTTTATAATTTAAACTTTTCATTTTAGATCACTTATAATATAAAAACATAATAAAACATTTGAAATATAAAAATAAAAATTTTGAAAATAACATATTTAAAATCAAAATTTTTTAATCTATAATTTGATAAAATTCAGATTTTAATAATAAATTTATCTTTTATTTTAAAAAAATTTAAAATGGTTTTTTAATTTTTTTCATTTGTGAGGTGTTTGGGGGTTGGGTTGAATATGAAACTGAGAAGCTGGTAGGCACATTTCAAGCAGTAGAGGTTTATCTTAATACATCATATATCTCACAGAATTTAAAAGTGGGCATCTCTTCGCCCAGCAACAAGGCTGCCTTCTCTCGGAGCCGAGCTGGTTCGTCAGAAGGAGGGAAACCCAACAAGTTACAGTTTACCGCTTGTTCAAAACGACGAGGACTCGCAAAGACGCACTCGTCATTGTGACGCCTGGATTGGCCTCAATGACGGTCAAATTGATAAATGGATTGTAAGAGGAAGAAGAAGCGAAAGAGTTTAAGTACAATGAACTAAAGCTTTTGAAAGATGACGGCTACGGGTAATGCGGTGGTATCGGGTCTTCAACTACGCAGCAATCAAGAACCTGATCAGGAGGGAGGACCGCAAAAAAGAGAAAGCTTTTTATTGGCAAAGAGGTTGAGGTAAATTAAGTAACTCACTCCTTGGTTTCGCTTTCATCAAGGGTTGCTGGGGTTTATGAGGGCGTTAAGGAAAAACCTCTTTTTTTTTTTCTTTCATTTCTATTGATGATTTCGGTTTTTATTTAATTTTGTTTTATTTTGTTGAATGCGACATTCTTGCCCGCATTGTAATCTTCGTGGGTTTCGCGACTTATTATGCTTTTACGTTTGATTAATGCCGAGTTATCTTATTTGATTCTATTCAATATAATTCAATTGTGTTTAATTTTCTCGAACTATTGATTTTTTTTTATACATTGAGTTTAACGATGAAAGTGAAATTGAAGGTAAGGAAAGTGGAAGATGGGCTTCGTCGGGCATTCAGAACTATCATCGGTTATGACTATTTAGTTCGACGTGCAATATGATGTTGGATGAAATGTATCGAGAAAGCTTAATAGAGTGTGTGGATGTTTCGTGCCATTGAGGGCACAAGTATTGGCCGACACCGACCAAATGTAATTTGTCATGGGTAGGATACGCCATTGCCCCAAGAAGGTGACTTTGGGGGAAGGGGTCCCATTATGGACTATGGATGTGCTATTTCAGGGCTTGTGAAGGTGTGATTTTGACCATGAAGATGGTTTGAGAATAGGAGTTTTTTTTCCCAGATTTGGGTGATATTTACAGCTGGAGTTGATAACATCTGCGATTACTCCTGGGACCTGGAATGAGCATGTGGATTTGAGAGCGTCGCTCGAATTGGTTATTTCTAGTTGATTGAGAGTATGAATAGGATTGGCCCCTAATGTCTCAAAGAAGCAGATTTGTATATGTGAGGGTGCGGTATGAGAGTTAAGGAGGACTTTTCAATCGATCATCATGAGGGAGCGGTTCGGGAGGTCATAGTCGATACCCTCATGATAACTCTTAATAAAATTCGTTGTATGTCAGTTTCAAAGTGCTTGGTAACTGTCATGTCAGAGAACCAATAGGGAGTACTAGCCATTGGATGGGTGATATGATGATGATTAATCAGGATTCTAATGCAACGGACTCAAAGGATTGGAGTGTCGACTTGTAGATGAATTTATTGGAAATGGTGGTTCAATGTTAGTTTCAATCTACTAATCCAAAAAGTGTAGCAAACAACCCGTCCGTAAGATAAATTGTTGAAATTGGTGGTTTGATGCCAAACAACATACTAACTTCTAAACATAGCACCAACTCCGTCTTGTGTTGGAAGCATGACGAGAAGGTGTGTCATTTCTTTGCAGGAATGGTGGGTTGATATATCCTATCGATAAACTCCATGTCCGCTCAACCTCAGCCCCTCGTTGATCGTACCTTCTAAAACCAAATGAATCGGAGAGAATTTCAATTTCTTGATTGTGTGCGGAGACATTCGACAACCTTTGACTCAAGAGGAATAATGATCGGGAACGTGTTGATATTATGATAGATTACGTGAGCGCATCCCCCGCTTTTGATGCAATTATTGAATATGCACTTTATTTCTTCTAGGAAGAGCAGATCTTCAAGTCCATTAATGAAATGTTGGGAACTTTCTCTCAAAAAATTAACGTAAAAATCGTGAAGCACCTTTCATATCTAGGTCAGAAATCGAAGCTTATGAACAAAGATACTTCTAGATTGCTACACTTCCCCTCTCGGCGAAAGACTCTACTTATTCTTCTACAGTTCCACGTGGGATCAGATTTCAATCATTGGAAATTTATTCTCCACTTCCCGATGATCATAGAAGTGTGTTTAGTACATATGAGGACCTGAATTTCCACCTGGAATTGCAAGTGAATGATCTGCCAACCACTTATCGAAACCGCTTGCTTTAAGGAAAATGCACGCGCTAAGTGTCTGGTGACAGAGCGATATTGATGGTGAATATTTCATGTCAGAAGGCAATACTATTTTCATGGATTAGACAGAAGGATGGTCGCCAGCCTAAATTTAAAATCTCAAGCAAAGAAGCATCTCATATTCATGTTATTGTTCAGGGAGAGGCGTGAATTTCGCTATTTGTCACCAAAAGGAAAGTGCATATTCCTCTTCAGATGGGCCTTGCTGGGGTCACACGTCCTTTTGACTCGCAGCCGTCACTAGAACCCGCTAGGCTTCCCGCCCGCCCAACACCCTACAATTCTCTCAACACAAGGCGCATGTGCACTTTCCCCCAACCGTATTTTATTAGCTACTAAACACAAGACAATTCTGCAAAGGCCCTACATCTGGTGCTCTATGCTTTCCCCGTGATCCAACCCAGCACATGAATTAACCAAGTGGGCACGCAGCCCTTTACATAGGATGCCTCAAGGCACCCCGACACACCATGACTCAAGAGTCCCACCTAACTCTAGTCTCAACCAGCCAGCTTTCAAGATAATCCTCCCGCCCAGGAGTCCCGACCGAATGAAACCCACATACACAAACTACGCACCCCACCAGAGCAGGAGTCCTCCCCGCCCAGGAGTCCGGTCCCCGCCAGAGTCTTCCACCGAGAGACCTTCCCGCCAGGAGTCCGTACCCGTCGGGAGTCTTTCCCACTCAGAGTAGGAGTCCTTCCCGCCTGGGAGTCCTTCCCGCCTAGGAGTCCCCGCCAGGAGTCCTCCTCGCATAGACCTCCTTAGGGTCGGGAAACCTTTGCCGCACCTCTGACAGAAGCTCGGCTTCGCCCAAGGCTCTCGCCATAAATTGTTGACATTCCCCACACCAATTCTGTTTGCCTCAAGTGCCACGCCCAGCTCCCCCAGCCGTGAGTGCCGTGGATGTACCACTGTATGCACCCCACCCGGATTACTTGCTTGCCTCTCATGTGCGTGCTTGGCCCACGCTCAGGCCTGCACACTTGTTCTAAACCCGGTCTCTTTACTCCAGCGGCCACGAGGCCAAGGCAAATACTCATGCCGCACGGGGATCGTGGTTATCTGGCCGAGGGGCTAACAAACCTCCCCACTAGAGGTATTCAACGCCCCGTTGACTTCAACCAAGATACTACAAGGATCCGATCTTCAAACCGCCATAATGTAGCACTCCTTTTCCTAACTTCGCTTACCCGACGCGCCCTTCCATTAATTAAGTATTCGGTCCACTTCGTTTTCCGGGGCCTCCCATCTTCCATCTCCAGAGGATGCTTACATCTCTTTGCTGAACTCGACTCTAGCCATAGGCGGGTTCCGCTTTGTTTCAGACTGGGTCCTGACTCAGGATCAGCTATGATAAGGCTTCAAGAAGCTATGGAATGCCGCTAAGCTTCAACCTCTCCGCAGTGCACATGTGTCAGCCAGAGGGCTACGCTCTCATACGCTTCATAATTTCAAAGGGTCCATCATATTCGAATCAACCGAAACTATTACTTATATATGATCTCTCCATATCCGAGAGTTAGCCTTCAACAAAACCATCTCCCTTACTTCCAAATTCCAGGTCTCCGCCTCCGTCCGCATACTTCTCTTCATGCGCCTTCATTTGCCTCTCTAGGTCAGTTTCGACTTCATCATAATCTTGTCGAGATTTTGCAAACTTGCACGCAATGGCTCACGCCACGTCTGTGTCAGCTTCAAGAATCAAGATGTCCAGGCGCACGTGGTCGAACCCGATTGCCACCTCAAAAGGGCTCACACTGGCTGAACTCGCTAGACAGGTGACAATCAAGGCCACTCCCAGAAGTTCCAACCAATTTTTCCGAGAGAGGTCGTCACGGCGGCGCAAATACCTTCTAGCATCCGATTCACTCTCTCCGTCCCACCACTCGCCCAGGGTGATTCGGCAAATGGTGAACTTGCATTCTCAGACCCTACATCTTGAACAAATTTTTAACCCAAACCTCGCCCTCAGAAACCGCATAATCATCGGGCCACTATGTCCTCGTGCATCCCGGCACGTTCACAACATTGCCGGCACAAAGACGCGCTACGCCTTCCGCCGGGTCGACCACTGGTCGGGATGAAGACAGTCAGACTGAGAACCCGTCACCACCACCAAAACCGATCCGAGCCCTCTACTTTCTGGAACCCACCGATGAAGTCCATTGATACACACCGCCATGGTCGAATGGGACAGGGGCTACAATCCGCTTCCTTCTTCGTCACTTTGCCAACTTAACAAACATGGCATGTCTGACATATGTCGATGTCTTCCTTCATCTTGTGCCAATGAAAAGCACCATGCCAAAGAATGCTAAAGTTCTTTCCTCTCCCGGGTGACCGCCCATTTCAGATTACAAGCCTTTAAGCCCTCTCTGCCTTAGCTTGCTCGGGCACATATAGCTTCCTCTCCTCCTCAAGTAAAGCAACTCATTCTCGAGCCAGACGCCTCGCGGTGCCATCTTTCACCGCTTCTGCGGCATCACCATACGTCAGAGTCTCTCGCAGTGTATTTTCCATTTAACTCACGCTTGAAATCATTACAACCAGCTCAATCATCCATAACTTGCAACTTCCTTCCTACTCACAAAGCATCCGCCACTTGGCTGTGTCACCCGCTTATGCACCCACAAATCAAAGTTGCCAAGAATCCTCACACATCGAGCTGTTTCGGGCATTTTGATTTGTGAAGAAGGTGTTGGCAACATTGTCACTCACTACTACGAATCGAGTTCCCATCAAGTAGTGCCTAAGTCTCAAGGCAAATGGATGACCGCAGCCATCTCTTTCCTGCGGGCGCCGCATCTTCCTCCGCCATTCAACTTCCAACTCTCAAACGCTTACCCAGACGCCTCTTTGACCAAGATCTACCTGTGGGTCTTCGGGTCTGATGCATCCGTATGCACTTCAAACGATAACCCGTTCGGGCAACGCCTCAAAACCGCCCGAGGTGACGATCTTGAGCTTTTGAAGGCAGGCTGGCACTTGCATCCCATTCCACTTCCTCTTTTTTTCAAAGGTCCGTGGAGAGCACCGCTATCTCTGGAATAAATTTTTAAAGATAAATTCCATGGTAGTTTGCTGCCGAGAACGACGGTTCTCACTACCTTGGTCGGGCCGGCCAATCTCAAATTGTTGCCACCTTCGCACCATCCATCCGAATCTGGGACTTAGAAATCAGGTGACCCAAAAACTTGATCTCGGTCTAAGCAAACTCACACTTCTCCTTCTTGACATACAACTGTTCGCCTACCGCCAAGCACCATCTCTCAAGGTGTACATGATCTGTAGAGTCAAGTTGTAGATCACGATGTTGTCCAAGTATACCACCAAGAATGAGTCCAGAAGTCGAATAGGACATCATTCATGAGGTTACAAATGTAGCAGGAGCATTAGTCAAACCAAAAGGCATAACTAAAAATTCAAAACTTCATACCAGTTACATTACGTAGTCTTTGCTCGTCCCTCGCCACGCCAAGACTTGCCAATATCCCGACGGCAAGTCTGAGCTTATGAAGTACTACTTTGCTCAATCGATCGAATGGGCTCCGCAGCCAAAGGTAACGGATATTTGTTCTCATCGACTTTATTCGGAACTTAATCCACACACATCCCGTTACCCCATCTTCGCTTTCTTCTCAAACAACACCAAAGCCCGCTACTACACTGAGATTGGACTGCACTCGCGATCCAAAGAATCACAACCGCTTCCGCAATCCTCTCAATCCCGTGGAGCTATCCGCCATAATATTTACAGGAGGTTCCCCACTCGCATGAGCTGATCTCATGATCCGTCGCCTTCAGAAGCTGCAACCGAGGCATAACATCTACAAATCTCTCGCGATGGGGGCTACGGCATCCGTACTTCGGATTCGCTGGTCCGACTTGATCTTGATCATTACCGGCGGAGCGTGCGTGGGTGCTCACCCATCCTATGCCTTTCGAGCTGTGGGCGTAGCGCGTCTTCTCGGCGGTCTCTAGCGGCTGGCTTTCATGCCGGGCACATAGCATGGTCGTTCATCCATGATCACAGCTTCATTCTATGCGAACATGCCTTAGTTTCTTTGGTGCCAAATCGCTGTCTAATATGAAATCGATCAAAACTACCCAAAGGAACACCAAGGAAGTCTATCGCACCTTCCAATCCCCATCCACTGCTATGTTCTTCGCCATACCATGCGCCTCAGGCTTGGTCAAGCACGGTTTCTGAGCTTGGTCATTCACCTTAGCGAGCTTCAAACCGAATCCGCTACCTCCTTTGTTGATACAAAAATTGTGGTCGCCCCACTGCCTACCAATGCCACAATTTTTCGCTCTCCCACAAGAACTCAACATACATCGCCCCGTGAGTCGCTCGCCTACATTGCATTCAGCAACTGAAGAGGGTTGGCTCTTGTTGGGATCTCTACCCTGCTATCTTCCCCGTCATCAGCCATGAGTGCATTGAGCTTCTCCTTCTTGGGCAACTCGTCTTCGATGTGGCCTACCAGATAAAACATCCCGATGGCCTGGTGAAGTCAGAGGTGAGTCCCCTTCTCCCCACTTTAGCCTCGTGATATCATGGCTTCTTCCAACCTCGCTCCACTTTCGGAGGTCTTTCCATCCGATCTGGTTCACTCTTTTGTTGTGGCCTTTCCCTTTTGGGTGGGAGAGAGGAAGAGGTCACTCGTAGTCGGATAGGCATCCGCCGCCGCTATGGCCGAGGTCTGACACCTTGCCTCTCGCCTGGGCCAGCCCATCCTCCGCAGAACCCGACATGAAGTTGAACAAATTACGGGACTTTTCGGATATGTCCTGATGTCAAGGATCAACGAGCTAATCCCCTTTCATATAGTCTCTGACCTGAGTCTGGCCCGGCTTTAGTTTCCTTCGTGAGACTCCCTTGCCATTCACACTGTATTCGTGGGTAAGAACCGATCCTTCACCTTTTCAAGACTCACTGATTCGTCGGCCAAACAAAGAGCGTCACGCTCGTCAACTCTCCACCAAAGCTTTGTACCACCACAACATAGTGGTTATCGCGACTCGTCACCCAATCTATCGGAAGCAAAGAATGAAATATTGCTCCATGTCCCAGAGGTTCTTCCAAGTCTGCGCCCGCGCTACCACCAAAAGCTCTCGCTAAGGCATCGCACCTTTGCAGAGGCAGACTGGCAGCAATCGGCGTTCGACCATCGCCATCAAAGAACACGATCTCCCCTATAGGATCTGATCCGCTTCCCGAACCCCCACAGAGTTCCGGTGATTCTGGCCATGGAATGACCCCATCCGCTCCTCGCAATTGCTTTCCTGCCCCATCGATTCACGCCTATGAGTTGCTAAAATAGGGACGACATCACCGATCCGAGCCGAAATGGTGGAGTTCGCCCCGCCGGTCAGGCTCATCTCCTGCCAAGCCTGACACTGGGTGCTTACTCTCCGACTTATCCTTGCTACTTGCTCAAAGCCAGATCAATCGGGGTCATCTCTCGTCGCCATCCCGCTCACCAACTGGTCACACGCCCTTTTTTTGGCCCCGTGTGCGGGCGCCTAGGAACCCGCTCAGGCCGCCTCCCGTCACGCCCTGCCACCCCGAACACAAGGCGCACGGCACTTCTCCCAACCCCCCTCATTAGCTACTACAAAACACAAGACAATTTTGCAAAGGCTCCACATCCTGTGGCTCTATGCTCGTGGATCCAACTCCAAAGACATGAATTAACTGGGCGGGCACGCAGTTCCTTTGTATGCATGTGATGCCCAAGGGCAATCCCGATACAATTATGACTAAGAGTCCTACTCTAACTCTAGTGCCCAACCCAGCAAGCCAAGACAATCCTTCCCGCCTAGAGTCCCGACCGAATGAAACCCTATACACAACCAAGTGCTCCCACCAGAGGAGTCCCCGCCAGGGAGCCGGTCTCCCCAGAGTCTCCGCCTGAGAGACCTCTCCCGCCTAGGAGTCCAAATTTCATTGGGAGTCTCTTCCCACTAGGGAGAGAGGGAGTCCTTCCAAATTGGACTTTTCCGCCTAGAGTCCATCCTTCCGCATAGGACTCCTTAGGTCGAGGAACTCTTGTCGCACTCGGATTAGGAAGCTCGCCGCCTAAGGCTCTCTCGGCCTATAAATTGGCCGGACATTCCCCATTAATCGGCCCCATGGTTCTGCGCCATGCCCCAGCCCCCTGTCGTGGAGGCCGCGGATGCCTAACGTAAGGTCCTGGACATTTGCTTGCCTTCCCCAGGCGCTGGCTCACGCCAGGCCTCCGCACACTTGTTTTCCAACCTTGCCTTGCTCGCTTTCCCTAGCGGCCACGGCTACATGGCGCCCGCCGCATGACTCAGAGCGTCTAGTCGAGGGCTAGTACTAGGCAAAGATGGATGAAAGTGGAGCTTCAAGGTACTTCACTTCTTTAATCCTATGAAAATCAGTAAATTTTAATGAGAAAGCAGAGGGCCAAGAATCATCTTCCTCTGGATCGACACGGATACAGCACAGTTTATTTAACAAAATGGACCATCGGGCCAAGGGCTAACAAAAATCTTCAGCATATCACAATTGAAAGCAAAGGATTAGTGTAGTCAAAAAGAAGAGATATAAGACCGCATGGTGTTAAAACTCATTCACTTCAATGTTCGACATTCAGGAAAAGATGGATTTGGAATCGATTAATAGGCAATGTGAGCTGAGGCACCCAAAGGATGCCAAAAATGTCTACTTCAAAGTTGAAATGGAAAAGGATCTAAAGATTTGATGAAACTAAAAGGTTCAGATGGTACCCGTGTTCATATCAAGAAAAGAGCACGCCAGTATCGCTCCTGGTTCATCAAACAACCGAAGGACCATACTTTCTTGGTTGATAGACAACAATGTGGTGCTACCAAGGGCAAAAGTACACTACAGTAGCCGTGCGGATCATCATCCACGGCGTATGGGCTGGAGCAAACGGATGGGACTGCAGCCGCAATACAAAGCCAGAAGTGTTTAGTCTTAGCAGGTTTGAAGCTCACGGGCAAAATTTTATCGCAGTGTCACCGCTAATATTTTCGAAGATGGAAGGTCTCTATTAGAATGCCGTCGCAAGTAATGTATATCATCGGGAAAGGCTTCAAAAGGAATCGTAGCAGAAGAGGAGCAAACATCACTATGAGAATGACTACATTTGTTCCGCTTGTCACTGGCGCGCATTTAACCACGTGACCGTTGTCCGGTCCTCATTCCATACATAAGAGTTGCCTTTGGTTTGAAGCAGCCGTTTCTTTCCTTTTCCTTTTATCTATTTTCCTATTTCTAGAATATTATAGAGAATTTTAAGATGTTACTCATCTTCATTTTTATTTATTTTATTCATCATTTCGCTTTTTAGACACTTCCCCAGAGTGAGACCGGTTTGGCCCATCTGTCAGGCACTCGTGGGTGAAAATAAATTTTATGGAGACAAAGTGGAACAAGATGATGTTGTTTTCATGAGCTACCAATGTGAATATAAATGCTTGAGTTTCAAGTATGGTACTTTATATATGAATGCATTTGTTTATATGGATAAGCTTTCATTTAAAATGTTTCAGGGTTACTTGTTCACAACTTAATACAGATCATGACGCTGCCCAAGGAAACAAGCATGTTAAGTTGGAAAGATATCCCGATGGAACTTGGTTTTGCAGTAAACAGTGTAAAAAGGTATGCATGATCCATCTCTGGTATCAGTTGATGATAATTTTTTATTTATTGCTCATTATTGGGTTAGATGTTTGTAAAAGCTAATAATCGTATCAGTAGACATGCTTTTAATGTCATCATCAGCATATGGGGTCACTAACTACTTTAGGTTTTATTTGAAAGTCAAACATTAAATTGAGTTCATTGGTATGGATGCGCTTTGTTATTTCCACTTTAACATGACTGTCATGCATACATTGGGCCTCTGCTTTTAGGCAACCAATCTGCAGGTGGATAATTTGACTGACGCTGAAACCAATTGGAACCAAGGTTTTGATGTTGATTTCTTCCATGCCATGCCTGACAGAGTTACAAAGAGAAGCCTAATATTGCCTCCTACATCATGCATGAATGTTTTGAGCCCGCAAAGAACGCATGCTGAGAGATGTTAAGAAGATGTTATTTTCTCAGAGAGGGTGATATATCTATGCCTCGCACTTTCTTGAACCTTCCTTATATTGGAATTATGTATTTTTATTTTTATTTTTTTATTTTATGTGCAAGTTTTAGGATTGTTTCAGTTTCCTTTCATTTTCTGATTCATTTGTATGAAGTTTCAAATTAATTTGTTTCAATCTTCACATGGGACATGTTATCATTGTATGTAATGAACTTGAACTACATGCTGTTATCATTTTTCAGATTCATTTTTCTATCTTTTCTGTTGTTCCTTATCATTCATCGATCAAGAATTTGTAAACTGTTTTAAATGTATATCGTGTTCCATTTTCCCATGCCATTTTTATGATGGTTAAATTTGAAATGCACCTACTAATTTATAGAATTATACCATTAGCTATAGGCTCTAACTGTTTCTAAATAGATGTCTTTGGTATTTGCCTGTTTAATGAAACTTCAGAAAAACATAGGGCTTAGACTACAAAGGCTAAAACACAATTACTTGCTAATTATGTTAATAAGTAAATGGATGATACCTAGTTTTAAAGGGTATGCACTGAAAGGAAGTGTACAAATCATCTTGCTACATCTGATTGAAAAAATCACCCTATATATCTCTATTTGTGAATCTGTAGGTTGTCACACGATTAACCAGTTTTTCCTGAGCCCATTTCTCTTGATGGATCACTGGTTGGTTCCTATGATATTGTTTTGAGGGGCCAAAAATTACTTATGTTATGGGATCACCACATTATGCTTAAAAAACAAAAAGTACCACTAATGAAGCTTGATGCAAGTGGTATGCAATTTCAGGTCAGATCTCAACTGTTTAACTTCAAGATCTTAATGTGCCTTGTAGAGAAATGATGAGGTGATTGTATACAATAAGGTTGGGGATACAGATCCACTTAGCACTCTTTTTTCTTTTACTTTGTTGGAATAATGGTAATCTGACTTTCTTCAAGAGTATATGGAGAAAAGGTGGAATTGCTACTATTGGTACTGCTCTTATATCACACCCTAAAATGTGTCGCATTTTGATGAATGAACTTGAAACGGTAATTATTCTCTCGATTTTGTTAGAGCTCAGCATATATGCATACATATTTATAACTTTCAAATTTTTTGCAGACTTCATTGGTCTGTAATTTTGTTAAATCTTTCATTGAAGTGGCTACTTTGTAATATCCCCACAAATCTCATTTCTCACAATATATCTTGTTAGTTTAAGTATAATGCTTGAACTAGATTGCTTAAATCACCGCTAATACGGATGGTTCAGTATCAATTTGGTTAGAGTTGGTCAATCATTTTCTATTACTACCTCATGGTAATACTGGTATTGATGGCTGGAAAGGTGAGTGCTAAATTTTGTGTCGCTGTTTGTTGGTTTAAATATGACAGTTCTATCGAGGTAAAAATACAAATGATCAGAGATGTTCTGGTGGGTGGGAGGTTGCTTCTGTCAAATGGGTTAAGATTGACACACCTGGAAAGAAAAGCATTCTTTCCATTTGTTTTCACAATTCTTAATGGTAAATATTTATTTGTCAATCTTTATATTATTTTCTTACTGATTCTTCAGAAGCTCAAGTGGAATTAGGGGTGGAGAGAGGTTGGTGTTGCTAGCTGTCCCTTAGTGCTAAACACATGGACTACTCATTTGTTTCAAAAGATGACTTGATTCTAAAGACTAAATGTTTTTATTGCTGTTTCCTGACTCAGGATACAGTAATGTGCCAAACCTTTGACAAAGATTCTCTCAGCAAATTCAAAGGAATTAACTAGTATGTTTTCCATCTTCTCAGCTACCTTATAGAAGGAATAATATTCTGCTAGGGGGCATGCATGCCCTTATATGTTATCTTGCAGGAGCCTGGTCAAAGCATATTATTGATTTCGATAAGCATGGTGCTACCTCTGAAGCTTTTCAATCAGAACAAGTTGAAGCTGAAGTTCTTGACCGAGGATTGCTGGAGTATGTCTGACCTTTAATCTCTTCTATTTATAAAATTTGAATGGAAAAGTATGAATGGCTCACTTGGTAGTGCTTTAGGTCTGAAGTGAGGTTAAAGAAATAAAGAAGAATTTCTATTTTAGAAGTTTCTCTAATTGGTGAGTTTTAAATGATGTAGGAGAATTTGATAGTGGCTTGGCTTTATGCATTAGCGGTGTTTTCAAATTATGCTAAAAATCTAAATGGTAGAGTGAAAATTGCTTAGTCTTCCTAGTGATCAAGAGAAAACAAAGATTTGAACAATAAAGCAAGACTATATCTCCATATTATGTTTTCAAATTATGTTTTCAATTGCTTGTGTATGATGAAATAATTTCCATAGGGTGCATTTTTGTTTTCTTCTAGTTTGGAGTTCTGCTCTATGATAAAGAAAGGAAGAATCTCAAGACAATATCTCCATATTCTCTGAACCTTGATATTGTTGTCAATGTGGACTCCTACCATGATGACGCTCCCGGTTACTTCCTAAGGCTCAAGCCTGTGGCTGAAACTATCCCTGTGGGCCGACAGACTGGGATAATTCACAGCCCACCAAGCCAGACGTAAGAAAGGAAAGTACCATCTCCATGATCCGACACTACTCATTAAGAGAATATGATCCTCACGATTACGTTTAATTCCCTAATTATCCTAATATTCAACAGAAGGATAAGGGAAAAGAGATTCTCTACCTACGTGGAAGATGTCGACGCTGTCTAACAAGGAAAGTCATCGTGATCACCCATGATAAATGCAGTAATAATTCATTCAAAGAAAGGTAATGCAAATCACAAACCATCAACAACATCTTTCCTTTCTTGGAGAAAAAACCTGACTTAGCCACCCGAGAGGTGGTCAGTATTCCCACTCCTGACCACCCTCAGGCAAGTTGTATATCGATCCACGATTTGAACGCTTAGCAACTCCAACAAACTGCGTGTACTTAGTATCGATAGAAGCAAAGCGCATCTATCACAAGGCCGTTCGTGGGAACAACTGCTTCCTTACAAATAAAACCACTTCGTTGGATCGATGGTTTCGAATCGGTGTCGTAAGTAGGAGTTTCAAACCAACCCTCCAAGGATGTAAGATCAGCATGACGCCGACGACGGCAGACAACCAGAGAACATTTGGGCGGCTAGCCCCCTCTCAAGACACCTTGACGCCAACAATGGAGCGGAGACCTCCACTAGACAACCGCCATAAAGGGAAGCAAATGGAACTCATCAAAATATTACACTCCCAGGATTCCTGACGAATCCACGCAAGCCGCACTGGTCCATACTTATGAGCATTTATTCCTGAACCCCTTAGACATCCGCTAAGGAGGAGAAATTAGCCGCACTGTGGAGCATGACCCCTACGGTAATTCAATGTCTAGTGATGGCCACATTGTGGAGGCGAGGGGTAGAACTATTTGTTAAGCATAATCCAAATTTCTACCAACCCGAAAGGGGGCACAATCTTGGGAACAACGTTTCAGAGGCATACAACAAGAGCTCGGCCTCATAAAGGAAGTCGTAAAGGGCCGGGCCCTAGTATCAATGGACGCTCTGGTACAACAGACGGAATCCCTGTTCACGACCGAGGTTTTGCACTTCCCTCTCCCAACAAAGTTCAGAAAGCCGCAGATCGAAAGTTTCGACGGAACAAAAGACCCCGTAGACCACCTTAACACCTACAAGAATCAGATGGAGCTGCATGGATATTAAGACCCCGTGAGATGCAAAGCCTTTGCCATCACGCTTAAGGGCTTGGCCTTGGCATGGTTCAACAGGCTCCCGCCAGCCTCGATCTCATCATTTAAAGAACTCTCCATTGCTTTCGTGTCCCATTTCATGCGAGTCTGACGCATCAAAGCCGAAGCGCCACCTGCTGACCATAAAGCAAAGCCTACAAGAAAACCTGAGGTCCCGCCCGCAGGTTTAACTCTCTGAGTCAACAGGGTAGACATTCCAGATGAAAGTGCCCGCCACCACCCGCCTTTATAGCGGCCGGGCATAAGGCATCCGAAGATCTCGATGTTCCTCCACTAAGAACCTACAAAGTAGCATGGCAAGGTGCTCAAAGAAGAAAAGTACATCAACGATTTAGAAGATCTTTTATCTAAACGGGGAAGCTTCACACGAAAAGAAAAAGCCGGACGAAAAAGAGAGATCAAGTCCCTAGAGTCGAGAGAAGTAGAAAGCGTCTCCCCGCTGGAGATCGGAAGAGGCTGTGAGGGTGATTCCTAAAGAGGTGGAATGGCCCGGATCTTTAGGTCTCGCTACAAATAATTGCACCCAAGACACTTGCCTCAGCTCACCCTCGATCCCCTGTCCCAAATCCTAACCGAGGTAATAACACGAGAGATTCTTTTTGCAATGGCCCCCGGGATGAGTACCGACTCGTGCAAAGAGATGACCAAGCACCGTGAGTTCCGAAAGACCACGATCATCGACCGGCTGGGATCGCATTGAGGAAAGAAATCGAATACTTGATCAAACAAGGGCATCTATGTCGTTAAGACAAATTTCAAAAAGATCGCAATCGTGCACCTCCGGGCCAATTGCCATACCGCTCCAATTTACAACATCGCCAACCTCTAAACAACGGATTTCGGGACCATGCGCGGAGGGAATCTCAGCCGCTGGGGAAGGCTCACTTAAGCAAAGATCGAGAGACGCTGGAGGTACAAGCCATGTCCAAATCTCCTCGGCTGGATACCACCATAACCTTCTTGGATTTTGACATGAAGGTCGCCAACATCCCTGGGCTGACGACTCCCTGTTGATAAGGTCCATCGGCCAACAACAAGACAATGCATAAGGTTTTGACGACAACGGAGTTCCAATAACATCATATTCATACAAAGATTCACAAGATGGGTATAGGAAGGAGAAGATTTTCCGCAACGCTGAAATCCCCATCATGAAATTTTAACAGTGATGAAGTTTCTCACTAAGTAGATGCTCCCTCGGCGTACAATATATTCCGCTGGCGGTGCTTATATCAATCGCTTCAAAGTTGATCTCTCAACTATCTGTGTAGTTCTCAGGATTCCAAAATAAGAAAAACGAAGTAACGAATTAGTTAGAGGGAACAGTGGGTGTGAAATACTGAATCAGATGATAAAATAATATAAAAATGTCCATGTGGATTAAATCAAACATGGATGGCTGATTTTGACCATTTCGAAGTTTGGAGCTTATTAAAACAAACATTAATGGGACACTTTCTTTCTATGGTCATTAGTAGAAATATCAAGATCAGCTGGACGTTCAAACACGGGAAAACAAGTCTTGGCGACAGAAGACATGGAGATGTCTTGTGGTTATCTTATGTTGAAGGTCGATCTTCCACTTCAAACTGTCTCAGATAGAAAAGGGCTTCGCCGAGAGGCGACGATCGTGAAGAGCAGCCAGCTCTCCCAGCTCAGAGCTATAAGAGGAAATGAAAGATTCCACTGGTAGTTTAGCCCAGTAAGTCATGTCGAAAGGCCAAATAAGAAGGTGGCGACCTCTGTTGGCTTGGCGTTGTGGACCCCTCAAGACAAACGCCCATGCGGTGGCCTCATGGTGGGACGCCACTGCCACAGCTCCGCGCTTCATGGGCGCTTTCTGGCGACGTCAGGATGCCCAGTGGACTGGCTGACGAGAAGACCTCCTTGGCTGGCCCCAGACGGGGAGGAATGTTGTTCATCAGTGATTTTTGGTTCATGAAAAACGTAGAGACCTAAATGGAAGGTTATCAACAGAGATGTCCAAAGCAGGATGACCGATCTGGAGGTATACTTAGATGACATCTTTGGTGAAGTCGATCGAGCGAGCTCCGTGTCGACCACCTAAGCCAGGAAACATTCCGGATCTCGGGACTGAAGATGAAGTTAAACCACATAAAGTGTGCCTTCGGAGTCTCCATAAGAAAATTCTTGGGATTCATCGTCAGCAATGAAATTATAGGTGAATCAGAAAATAAGAGTCGTGCTCGACATCACGACCACCTTCGACACGAAATTCTGTCCCGAGATGGAAGAATAGGCTGACGGCCGAGCTGCCTCCGAGATCCGGACAAATGCAAGCCCGTTCTTTCGGGTTCTAAAAGGCCTTTCAGCTGGGGCGCCAATCACGAAGGCGTTCTCGGCGTAAAAACTTACCTAAGCTCCCCTACTATCTGGTAAAGCCCCTCGGAGGAGAACTCCTTACACTCTGCCAGTTGTTTGAACTTCTCGACTAGTCTTTGCCATGGTTAGGGAGCGAATCATAGAGTCTGGCGAGCTAGTTTATTACTACAGCAGAGCCTTGAGGGGCGTCGAGGAAAGATATCTGAAGATGGAAAAGCTAGTGCTAGCGTTGGTAAAAAACCCCTTCTTAAGGCTTCGGCCATGCTTTCGGGCTCTCACCATCGAAATCTGGAGCGCAACACTTGATGAAGAAAGTACTACATAAGCCAGAGACCTCAGGAAGGTTGACAAAATGGGCCATAGAGCTGAGCGAGTTCGATATCAGATATAAGCCTAGAACGATCAAAGAGAGCTGATTTTGGCGAGACTTAAATCAATGGGATTTACAATAGCCACCTCAGGAAACCACACGGCTAACACGACCTTCAGGTGTGGGCTGACCGATCGATAAGCCATGATGCTCGAGGAAATGGTCTGAGCGATTACGACTTCCCGGAAAGTCGATGTCGAATATGCACTTAGATTACGGTTCACGGCCTCCAAAAAATGAAGGCGAATATGAGGCGGAGTCATCTGTTGGGCTTAACCTCGCCCACTCCATGGAGGTAGAGCAATTACAGGTATGCAATGATTCCCAATTGGTGGTGAGACCTATAGAAGATTCCTACGAAGCGAAAAGATGATCCTTTATCTCTAAAAGGTACACGAGTTGCTCAAAAAGTTCGTACGGGTTCGAATTGAGCACGTCTGGTAAGAATTCACGGCGACAGCCACTGGCTAGTAGAAATGGCGTCGCAAGAAGACTTGGACAGACGGGTACCGGTCGAGCACCTCATGGAACCTTCAGTAAACGTCAATAGCGACGAAGTCCTCCTAGTAATGACCGCGTCGAGCTGGATGGACCCCATCTGGGACTATCTGTTGAATGGTACCTTCTTGGCGATCAGAGATGAGGCATCTGGCCCGAGAGCCGAGATCGGCCCGGTCGTTCTTTTCGCAGGAACCCTTCTGGCGGGGCTTTTCTGCACCCCTCCTCAAATGCATAGGAAAGGAAGACGCCGACTACGTACTTAGAGAGGTACACGAAGGCATCTGCGGCAACCATATCGGAGCTCAAACTTTGGCAGGAAAAATCCTTAGGCAAGGATATTATTGGCCTGATTCTCGAAGACGCCGTAGAGGCTAGTCGAGAAGGTGAAAAATGCATCGAAACATGCCCGATATCTCCATCTCCCATCAAGGCCCTTGACCTCGATCATAAGCCCTTGGCACAGTAGTGGGGATTAAACATGCCAGTGCGACCACACCCATTGGAAGAGGTTGGTCTGAGTGCCATTGTAAAGTAGACTGCTTCACCCGAATGGGCGGGAGGCGAGGCCGTTGGCGACAATCGCGGCGAGGTGCGACTTCATTTTTGCGGAGTCCATAATCTATGGGTTTGGAGTCAGAAAGCTACGGTGTCGATAGAAGCGGGTTCGGCCGGCCAAAGGGTGGAGATTTTTGCGCGAGCTCGGAGTCAGGTACTATAGTCCCACGAAGCTCATTCGCAGTCTAATGGGAAAGTAGTCAGCATAAGGACTCGAGAACTGACGAAGACAATGGAAGGTAAAGGAAAATGGGTAGAATACGTTCTAGGGTACTATGGGCATCTGTTCTGGCCTTGAGTCAGCATTTCAGAAACCCTAGTTTGCTTTAGCATTTGGCAGAAATTTTGTGGCCCACATCGAGTCGGACCCAGGTCACCTGGGATCGAGTTCACAGACCCCAAGCTTAATGACGAATCTCTCCGCTCAAATTTAGATCTCCTGGAGGAAAATGAAACGAAGCTCACAAGGCGCTATGAAAAGGGCCGCAAAGGAAGGCGAAGCCTGATACTACACGATCGAAGGTCGGGCCTAACGGTTTTAAGCACAGTGCTGGTTCTCGAAAAAAACTCTTGCACAGGAAAGGCCCCACTCACGGAAGCGGGACCCGGTGGGAGGGACCTACGTCATATCACGGATAGTCGCGGGCACATTTAACTATGAACTGGCAGATTAGGAAAGACCTTGCCTCACTCTAGGCAATGGCCCGAGCACCTCGAAGCGATTTTCAAATAGACTTGATTTATATCTTTAATAAAACACTTGAATTCTACTTTCATTCAAATAACAGTTTTTGTGTTTATTTTTTGCCTGCCTACTCTCGTAAATCATAAAGAATGAACCAGGGAGCTTAGTTTTTAAGAGCCCAACAACTCAAAAGGTCGTGTAGCCCTAACCTCAATAAGAGCCCAGGAGCTCGGATATTAAAAAGCCACGTAGCTTAGAGTCCGGAGGAGCCATGTAGCTCAGTTCAAAAGAGCCATGGAGCTTAGTTTTTAAGAGCCGGCGACTTAGCAGGCCGCGTGGCCACGACCTCGATGGGGAGCAGGGAGCTCGGATGTTAAAGGCCAGTAGCTCGAGTCACGAAGGAGCCTTGTGGCTGGGTTCAAAGAGCCATGGAGCTCAGTTTTTAATAGCCAGTAGCTCGAGAAGCGCGCCTTCGACCTCGATAAAACTGGGGCTCGGATATTAAGAAACCACGTAGCAGTCGGAGGAGTCATGGCTGATTTCTTAGAGCCCGATGGCTCGTCGGGGCGCGTAGCCTTGGCCTCGTGAGAACCCAGGCTCGAGATGATAAGAGGCACGTGGCTTAGGTCGGGAGCCATGCTTCCGGTTCAAGAGCCATGGGCTCGGTTTTTAAGAGCCCCGAAGCAGCTCGGGCCGCGTAGCCACGACCTCGATAAGAGCCCCGGGAGCTCGGATATTAAAGTGTCACGTGGCTCGAGTCAGGAAGGAGCCATGTAGCTCAGTTCAAAAGAGCCGTGGAGCTCAGTTTTTAAGAGCCAATGACTCGACAAGTCGCGTAGCCACGACCTCGTGGGGAACCAGGGAACTCGGATGTTAAAGAGCTACGTGGCTGCAGGAGTCAGGAGAAGAGCCCGCCATAGCTCAGTTCAAAAGAGCCATGGAGCTTAGTTTTTAAGAGCCCAACAGCTCAGAAGGCCTTATATCCTTGACCTCAATAAGAACCTAGGAGCTCGGATATTAAGAGAGCCCACGTGTGCTTTCAGTCGGAGGAGCCATATAGCTCGATTCGAAGAGCCGTGGGCTCGGTTTTTAAAAGCCCGGCATTTCGGCCAGGCCCACGTGGCCACGACCTCAATGAGAACCAAGGACCTCAGATGTTAAAGAGCCACGTGGCTCGAGAGTCAGAAGGAGCCATATAATGATTCGAAGAAGAGCCATGAAGTTCGGTTTCTAAGAGCCCGACAACATTGCATTAAGGGATGCGTAGGCCAGCACGACAAAATCATAGGTGGAGTTTATTATATAGCTCGGGTTGTAACATCCCGAAATATACCATAGTCGTTTTCGACATGTTTAGAGTATTTTGTAAGCATTTCGTGATTTAAATGCAAAACAGCAAAGATTCGGGAACTTTGAAAAGGTGTTGTATGATACTTAAGGCGAATATGTAATTTGCGGGAGACATAAAAGTCAAAAGATGAAAAGGTATGGGTTAAAATAGAATTATGTCTAAGTTGATTTGCAAAAGAAGAGACAAGGACCTAAATGCAAAAATGAAAACTTAACCCAAAATGGGTTTTTGAGAGCAACAGAGACTAGAGATATTTTGATTTAAGACAGGTAGATCCATTTTGGGCAAGGAAAAAGCGAGTGGAGGAGAAAGAGAAGGGAAGAAGAAGAAGAAAGAGGAAGAGGAAGAGAAGAAGAAGAGAAGCCAAGCAAAAAGGTATGGAAACTAACCTTGAGTATGGATTCTAGTATGGATCATATGGATTTTGCATGGAATTGTATGGATCACATGGATTTCTTGTATAGATACATGCTTGTGGGTTGTGGGTTGTAAGAAACCTAACCCTAGAATAAATTCTTATGGGATCAAAAGTATGGAATCCTTCCTTTGAGGTTGGATTCATGGTTTAAGTTCAAGTAATTGAGTTGGGGTTTAGAATAAACCCTAACAAATCTTTATGCTTGGTTTGTGTATGGGTTATGACCCATATTAGAGTTGTTTGGGAGTAATCATGAAAGGTTTTTGAAGAAACATATGTATTGAAAGATGATTTGAGGAAAATAAGTAAGATGAATATGAAGTTCTAAACCACCATTTCAAGATGAATTTGGAGTGGTTTGATGTGTATATGGAGTAGTGAGTTGATTTGGGTATCGGCAATATGGAAAAATGGAAGAAAAGCCGCGTGCAGGCCCGAAATTCGAGGAAATTTTGTACCGAAGTGCAATTGGTAATAGCAGTGCAGGTGGTGATTCTGTTTTTCTATTTAAAATAAAGCGTTCGTATTTTTGGCCACTAGCATTTTCTCCTTTCACGATGGAATTTGAGTGATTCAAGTTGCTGGTTAAAATAGACTTCAAGGAGAACCAAACATCCTTAAATAGGTATCTTCAAATTCTGATCCTATGTGTCCAAAAAATTCACTCAAAGTAGGGCTATGTTCAAGCTAATTTACCTTGAGTTTGACCATAGGAAGTAGTCAGTTGTTTTAGGACATAACTTGAGTTCCGATTCTTTCCGGTTGGGTGATTCCAGTTGGAGGAGAACCCATAGCACCTTAGCTTGAAAGGAGTACAAAGAACCAGTGTCAAAAATGGAGTCAAGACACTAGAAAATGAGTATTACAAACTGTCCCTAGCAGTAATCGGTAAATTGACTAGTTTGGCATGAAAATGCCATAACTTTAGTTTTGATGATCCAATTGGAATGATTCAAATTTCTAAGTAAAATAGATTCATAGAGGGACAAGAATACATGAATGATGTGTGAATACATAAGCATCATACTGTACAAGTATATGAAATGCCATATCGCAGCGGGCATGAAACAAGAAAAGTATAAGAAATGAAATATGTAAGATGTGTTCATGAAACATGAATATGATATAAAATATGAAAACGAACTGAAACATGAACATGAACATGAAAAGCAATATGTCATGAGCACAGAATGTGATTAAGATACGCTATGAGTTATGAAAGACATATGATCATATGACTACCTAGGACCAAAGAATGAATGAGTGGGCGTCGATCGATGTCGGCCTCCTGGCGGTGATACGGCACTCTGTTGCGTGAAATGGGAGCCGCGTCTGTACGATTGCTGCGACACCTCGATCGTCTTGTATTGTACCTTGGTACTTATTGTGCTAGTCCTACTCATTTCTTATGATTGAGTGCAGGTAGTCAGACAGTAATATGATAAGGCAATGAATAGAGAATAAGAGTAAAGATGCGAATGTACCTGCATTATTCATTACGCCCAGTACCTACGGTACTCACATGTCCCGATTAATCTACGTAACCTAAGGGTACTCTCGTATCGGTAAAATAAGTATAAGTTCTGTAGTACCCACGGGTACTCTCGTACCGGTAAAACAAGTATAAGATCCGTAAGACAAGAATAAGTTCGTAACCATGAGTATAAGATAAAATTAAATGAAGTATATATACGTAAGGCCAAGTATAAGATCTGAAATACATGTATAAGTTCTGTAATACAAGTATAAGATCTGAAATACAAGAATAAGTTCAATAATACAAGTATAAGTTCCGTAAGACCAGGATATACTTCGTAGTACAAGTATAAGATACGAAGTACCAGTATAAGTTTTTGTAGTACTTACGGATACTCCCGTATAAGGATAAGTTCCGCAATACCAGTATACGTTTCGTAATATCTTTGTATTACTTACAGGTACCTCCAAACAAATGTAATCTCCGTAGTATAAGTATAAGCCTTATGGTATGAGTATAAGCTTTGTAGTACCTAAGGGTACCTCTGTATAAGCATAAGTTATGTCAACTCCTACGAGAGATCTGGATAAGTATCAGTCTGACAGAAGTTCAAGTAGATGTCCTTTGGAAGTCCCGAGATAATTATAAGTCAGAGACCAAGTATCGGTATAAGTTATGATATATGTCCTTTGGGAGATGCGAGATAAGTATCACGTCGATCTGAAACCTGAGTATGTGTCTACGGAGGCAGTATAAGTATATGTATAAGCTCGATGCAGGTATACGAGGAATCGAATAAGTATGTGTCTACGGAAGTCAGGTATAAGAATAAATGCGCTATAAGTAGAAGATCCAGGAATGCTATAAATATATAAGATCAGAATCTTATAAGTATAAGATTCGAATGAGAATAAGCACTATTGTAGTATAAGATCCAAATAAGAATAAGTGCATATAAGTGTAAGACCCAGTAAGTATAAGTTTGTTATAAATATAAGTAAAAGTTCGGTCCACATACGAGAGATGTGTGAACAAGCATAAGTTTGTTATAAGGATAGAAAAAGTATGTATGCAAAATTGTTATATGATATATTATGTATTAGTAATTATAACAGAATTCTGAAGATTAGATGTCACATTCTTTGTTTTGTGGTAGCGGAGTTCGAGTGCATAAAGCATATTGTTTTACGTATCAGACTGTTTCCACTAGCGTGAAGCAGCAACGGGTTCTGTCGGAGTGTAGGTACGAGAAGACATCGAAAACTTGCGTACAGTTGGGCGGCCTGCTTAGTAGGGTTCGTCCTGATAAGGTTAGGTGCTACGATTTGTAAATGTAAAGTCTGAGTTTGTATTTGTAAATGGGACTCGGTAAATATGTATATGATATTTTGATTATGTTATAAGATGTGGGCCTTTTACAGTGGATTGACTTTATAAAAAAAAAAAAAAAAAAAAGCAGTCAAGAGTCCATTATATGGTCTCGCGCCCCGGCTTCGGTCGGATGCGCGTCGGTCGGACCGAGAGGAATCGAGCTGACCGCGAACCAGAGGCCATGAGGGAATGAGAAAGGAAAAGATTCGAAAGTAGCGATCTGCGTATCGCTTTGGTTTCGTAGGTCAGAAATCAGGTCAATTCACGAGCACAAGGCTACGAGCGAGAAGGATGACGAAAAAAAGCCTAAGTATCGGCTGGAGCAGTCGGCCTCGACCACGAGGGTCGCCCGGGAAGAAGAGCGAGTTAGGGGTCGAAGACACCACTAGGCCATCCTCCGCAGTAAGTTCTCCCACCTTGTCCTCGGCGGGGCAAAGGAAGTGAAGCTGAGCACGGGAAGACCTTAGCCAGAAGCCTTGCGTAGAAGCGAAAGCCACCGGAGGGCCCAGTGGAACACGCCTCGCCCCTCAACTCGGCATTCACCCCCTCCTTCTAATTAACCAAGGCCTTCTGCCTTTGGAGATCATCACGAAGCCCGTGGCATTCTTCGTTCAAGCGCCCCACGGTGCTCTCGACTCGAACTGGCTTCAGTGTTGTGGTTTTGAGGCAGCGACGTCCACCCCAGCCACACCGTAGTTCTTCCTTGTCCTTTGTTGCTTGACCACGACTACCGCGGCTCACCTGGTTGCCTTTGGCTCCTCCACTGGCTGATCTGCGGCTCATCCGCAACCATCGCGGCTCGCCATTGGCGACCTCGGCTCATCCAGGCCTTCTTTTTCACGATTTCTTATTTCAGCGATTTCGTCGTCGAGTATGATCCAGGTCAGTTATACTTCCACGACATCCTTGGTCGGGTGTCCTTTTTGAGCCTCGCGGAGTTCGACTCTCAGGAGTCGGGAGAGCGACCCTAACATAGCCTCTGCGCCTGACGGGACCCCTCGGATAAACAAAGCTCTCTTCGTTGGGCTTTTCACGTGGTAGCCAACTACGGAAGCGAGAATGAGTGGGACGTCGAAATCAACGTCACGATGGACAAGTAAGAGGCGCCTGCGGACGGGACCATGCTTGGCTCCACGGGCGCGAGGCGAGAGGCCTCCGACGACGGGACATAGAATCGCCTTCTTAGGTCGAAATCCGGGTAGGATGAGCGGTAGGCCCCGGCCGGCCCGGCTACGCGTTGTGGCTTGATGAGTCCTCATCCCTCTCATGTCCGAGATGCTTCCTCCCCTCACCCTCAAACGCCCAGGAAGGAAGCTCGGTGCTTTGCGTTGAGGGGCTCCAAACAGATATAGGTAGGATATCCAGAGGAGGCTCGGTGGTCCTCCAGAGAGGACTCTTGGCTACCGCGGCACGGGGAGAGCTGAGCTATGGACCTGTCATCTCTGACACCTCAGCCTAGGATGAGGCGTGTGACCTCTAGCCCATAATTGCCCCGACGACCCTTGCTCCCAAATAAATGATGGCAAGGAGGACGTCCCCTAACTTCGGGACCTTGCCTCGAGCGTGGCGCTCTCGGGGGCAATTAGGGACCTTCTTGACACTTCTTTTCTTCTTCGCCAAAAACTCAACTTGGGCTTGAAGCTCTTCTCGAGAAGGCTTCATGACAAAAGATTGAGATGGCCTCAAAGAGGAGGGTCGAGAAGATTTCGCACCAGAAGGCCCGCGAATATCTAATCTAATAAGCTCGGAATACGTCCGCGGGCTACATTTAACCAACTTTTGCTTCACCTCTCTATCCTTGGAAATTTGGGGCCAGGGCGAATACACGAAGGCCACCTGACAAGCAAAGTTAGAAACACCTCATGACTTTGAAGGCTAAACCAGTTACTTGTGAGATGGAAGCTCACGTAGGTTCTTGGGGCGTCAAGCGGTCGGAATGCGGCGTATCTTCTTGGTCGGCGAGTTATACTCCCAGTCGACCTTGTGAAAAAACCGCGGTCCTTTCCGGTGTTTGTGGGAGGGCGAAGATCCAGGGCGTGACTTGACATTGGTGCATTTGGAAATGTACAAAAAGCCCTCTACTGCCTCCTTCACACTAAAAGAAGTCCCGGGGCTTGAAAGCTATCTTTGGGAACCGAGACCTTTATCCCCAGATGACCGGCGGCAGAAGCCAAAACGCCCCAGAAATTGGGAGAAAGTTAGGAAGGACAGACGTTAAAGTGTTGTAGAAGCTAGCTTTTGATAAGGGATGCGAGAGAAGCGAGGCTGGATTCTCGAGTAGCCTCGAAAAGTCAAACCATCTTCGACACTTAGACGATGTAAGAGGTAGAGAAAATCGGGGCGCGAACGCAGACACGAGGGGGCTATAGCGGCGACGAAGGTCTTTCGAGGCACCGTCCGTAGGGCCCTGCCGGCATTTTGCATGTGACCTCAAGTAGTCGAGCGGGTCGGGGTGCCCAGTCTCACCAGGCTTTGTTTTTGCCTTTGCGGACGGGGAAGAGGTCCATTAAAGGACCGGTCGACAACAATAGGCGGGCCAGTAGAGACCCTTCACTGATTTTCCTAAATCAAGTTCTTCGGCGGAACTACCCTTATACGTAGAATAGGAGGACGATTGAGACCCAAGGGAGTACGCATGGTGTGAGACCCTAGAAAATTCCAATTTTCTAAAAAATGGCAAAATCATAATTTCGATAAAACCAAGGGAATTTTCTAGATCTCGGATAATGGCAATTTCAGTTAGATAGTCTCGCCAATCTAGCTAACACGTCGAATTTGTTGAATTCAGGACATTCGAGATTTGCACGTTTTTCGAGGGCAGTCAGTATCGGGTCTTGAAGTAAAAGCGAATGCGAGGTAATGGTCGCTTATAAATATCTTTCGTGTGACATAAAGTTGCGTGGTAGAGGAAATGATGAAACGGATGGCTAGAGATTGTCTTACAGTGTCACAATCTAAGTTCTTGCCCTTCAGGCATTATCATAAAGTTTAAATGGAAAAGACAAAATATAGTTATAGTGACCATCTCTAAATTGAAACGAGAAAACGTGGGAAGGGAGAGATCTGATGGGTTCTTTGGTTGTGTTTTAGTGAGAGAGAGTAAAGGGACTTATATACAGATTTACAGCTGTCAGAATCGGAATTCTTGGACAAGGAAAGTGGTTACACCTGTGAAGCCCTACGGCATTAGGTACCGGTTTAAGGAGTTTCGACAAACTCCGTGAGTTAGGGGTTTTATCCTACTTGAGTTACACTTTGTTTAAGTGTTTTGTTGATGATTCGGTTGGTTTGAGGCCTTGAACGACCGTTTGATCGGTCTCAAAACTTGGGACCGAATTGTTGGAAATTGTGGAACCCATTTGAACAGTCCGTGACATTCCACGGACTATTTTGGGCTGCTAGTGTATAAATTATACTATAAATTGTATTGTGGTGTGCATAAGGCCGGAAATGACCATGAATTTCGGGTTCTAGAAAGTGGAGCAGGAGTTGGTGATTGGCGGGTGAGCAGGTGACTCGAGGTTTCCTTTGTTTACGTGAATAGTGTTCTAAAATATTTTTGTGAGAAAATGTGTTTGGTTGAGTAATTGGAAGACTGAATTTAACAGGTGTTTGATATTAGCCCATTGTGGTAATTTTGGTGTAAATGGATTGAGAATTAATATACCATGTGTGTGATTTAATTTATATCAATATATGCATGATGATGGAATGCATATGGTATATAAATTGTGTTGAATTGACATAATGCATTTCGCATATGCAAGGGTAACCTAGAAGTGGGTGTGTGTGTGCATGACATGAATTTTCTAGCGACTGTGGTTGCGAGAATTTAACGGGATGATTTTAGGAGAATGGTGTTGGGGAGATGGTCCTAGGTACACGTCGGAGGAGCCCGTATTGTTTGGAAGATTTCTCGACACATTGCCTTGAAGGGTGGTCCCGTATTTTTGAGATTCGGTGGTGTATTTTCAAGAACAACAAGTTTTGTTTTGAAAATGTTATTTTCTCATACATGGCTTGAGCGAGTGTGAAATTCGGTGATGACTTCGAAGACATAAGGGTTGGTCAATAGACATTAGTAGGATCGGCGTATTTCTTGGGTGTGTGTTTATAGGATCATTGCGTATGCGGCAGGTGGGGAGTAACCCATTTAGGGTGATTCCACTACTGGGCGATAGCTCACCCTGTCGAGGGAATATCATTTCAGGTACATGGAGCGTTCGAGGAGACGATTTAGTTTAGAGGCTGATTTTGAAGAAAGTCGGGTTGTGCCTTTGGTATTATTATGTATACATGTATTAGAATGTTTTAAACTTTTAATATATGTTGTATAAGAGTAATTTATTAACTCTTGAAACTATTGTATATAGTTGGCGTGTATTGTGAGTATTGATGCAGGGGCCCAAGTAGTCGTTATTTTACTCGCGGTTGGACCCTGTGTGGTCATTGTGTATGGTTGGGACATGTTAAGTACTTTGGGTAGAGGCTCCGCAATGAAAGGAGACTGCAGATTTTTCGTGAATGGTATCGGGTTGCAGGCCTTCCACAGTATTCGCGCGGGTTGATGGGTTGTCAGCGGGCCAGGGTTGGGGGCGTCACATGGTTAGATGAGGAAAAGGAGATCGAAAGAATAAACGGAGTCTCGGCCCGAGGCCAGTACTAACGACCCCGAAGTCGAACAGTAACTCCTTGCAGTCACAATACGCTTAAGAAAACTCCAATCCGAGGAATAAGGGAGGGGAAGCAAACAACGAACACGGGACCAGAAATGCACCCATTTTTAAGGGACCCACGAAATCCGAACGGGAAAGGGCGAGAGGGAAGAAGAAAAGATGTACCTAAGCGAGAGGAACATCGGAACCGGTAAACCCCCGAATCGGGTCTGACTTTGAAGCGAATTCTGGAAGATATGAAGGAAAAAATACGAGACCACTGGGAGAGAAGTTTGGAGAATAAGGAAAGCGTCCAGATCATTCGATAACTTCTAAAAACCTTTATAAATTGCCCGGTATTGCAAACGAGCGGGCGCAAAGAAAGTCGAGAAGCCATCATTATTACGATGCGATTGACGACGACAAACCTAGACCAACAAACCTATTCGGTAAGCGTGGAATTCGTTCTGAGATCAACGGTTAGCGCGAGCTTCGCTTGACGAAATTTGAGAGCGTGATAGTGCCCTAAAAATCAAGCGCATAGGCCCGAGCGACCGTCGATGCTTCGCCCAGTGGACATCTTACGTAGGTAGCGAAGAGGCCTCACGAGGGGACTCAACCCGTGATGGCGATCCTGGTTACTCCTAAGAGCGCGGCCTTGAGTGCTAAGCGATGGGTCGAGCGGTGACGGGGATGTCCGTTTGTCCGCGGTTGTGACGTAGAAGGAAAACTAATTTCAAATCGCGATCAGATATCTACTCATTAAAGGAAGAAGGACCCCCCACACTTACAGCTCCCTAATTATCCTCTAATACTTAGCCAGCGATAAAGAAGAGGAGATTCCCTACTAAATTGGGAAGATGTCGTATCGCCGTCTAACAAGGAAAGTCATCGTGATCACCCATGATAAATATTGAGCAATTCCGCTTTAAGAAGATGCGAAATCACAAAACCATCAACAGGTTGATTTCTTTCCCTTTTCATTGAAAAGCGGCTTAGCCATCGGAGGTGGCGGGGCAGCTCAGTTGGCATTGCATGCGGGTTGTATATCGTCAGGCTGACGGGCCAGGCTCAACGACTCAATGACTCAGCCCAGTATCGATAGAAGCAGCACCATCAATTTTAATTATATATATATAAAGATCCTACCATATTCTATTAAGCCCGGTTACGGAAACTAACCAAAAATATTTCATATTATAACTAGCTAATAAATCATATAATAAGTTAATAGCATTTATTAGCTAATAAAATATTATATTTAAAAATTATGGAGTATCCTTTAACCCTTTGTATAATTTTCCTTATTTGTAGTCTATTTTCATAAAATAATTAAGGTCTATTTCATTCTAGGTCCTTCAATATTATTTTGGAAATAATTTTTTTATGATGTTGTTCATTTAAGTAAAAAAATAATTTTCAAAATTTTATTTCAAATTTCAAATTTACATTTTTTATGATCATCATCATTTTAATTGTAAACAATAATTTAACAATCTAATTTATTAATTTAAAAAAAATATTAAATAATTAAATATTATTTTTAAGACTCTCAACATGCAATCAATTATTTATAATTTATACTTTCTTACCATGGTATAACTTGCCAAATCTTGTAAATGTCTTTTATTATATATATATATATATATATATACTATATAGAAGAAAAATTTTATTACTTGAAATTTCTCAACACCACATCTAAAAAACTACAGATCGATATGTGGCTTGCATCTTCACTTGTTCCAATATTATTTTAATTATATATATATATATATATATAGAAGAGAAAATTTTATTAAACGAAATTTCTCAACACCCATCTAAAAAAACCTAGAATCGATGTGAAACACATCTTTACTTTGTTCCAATATTATTTACACCACATCTAAAAAACCTAGATCGATATGTGGCTTGCATCTTTGCTGTTCAATAATCATTACTAAATTCTCTCCATATATATCATATATATAATAAATAAAGATCCTACCATATTCTATTAAGCCTCGTTAAGGAAACTAACTAAAAATATTTCATATTATAACTAACTAATAAATCATATACATTTAAAAATTATTATGGAGTATCCTTTAACCCTTTGTATAATTTTCCTTATTTGTAGTCTATTTTCATAAAATAAAAAAAAGAAGGTCTATTTCATTCTAGGTCCTTCAATATTATTTTTGAAATAATTTTTTTTATGATTAATTTGTTCATTAAAGTAAAAATAATAATTTTTAAAATTTTATTTCAAATTTCAAATTTGCATTTTTTATAATCATCATCATTTTAATTATAAACAATAATTTAACAATCTAATTATTAATTTAAAAATATATATAATTTACTAAATAGTTAAATATTATTTTTAAGACTCTTAAACATTTTTTAAATCAATTATTTATTAAATATTTATGGATCTATACTTTCTTACCATGTTATAACTTACCAAATCTTGTAAATGTCTTTTTATTATTTATATATATTTTTATTTTATATATATATATTATTTTATTTTTTATTTTTTTTTTGAGAAGAGAAACTTTTTATTAACTGAAATTTCTCAACACCACATCTAAAAGAGACCCAGATCCGATATGTGGCACGTATCTTTGTCTGTTCAAATATTATTTATATATATATATATATATATATAATAAATAAATAAATAAAGATCCTACCATATTCTATTAAGCCCCGTTACGGAAAACTAACCAAAATATTTCATATTATGACTAGCTAATAAATCATATACATTTAAAAATTATTATGGAATATTCTTTAACCATTTGTATAATTTTCCTTATTTGTAGTCTATTTTCGTAAAAAAAAAAAAAAGGTCTATTTCATTCTAGGTCCTTCAATATTATTTTTGAAATAATTTTTTTATGATTAATTTGTTCATTAAAGTAAAAAAATAATTTCTAAAATTTTATTTCAAATTTCAAATTTACATTTTTTATGATCATCATCATTTTAATTATAAACAATAATTTAACAATCTAATTTATTAATTTAAATAAATAAATAAATATATATATATATATATAATTTATTAAATAGTTAAATATTATTTTTAAGACTCTTAAACATTTTATAAATCAATTATTTATCAAATATTTATGGATTTATACTTTCTTATCAGGGTATAACTTACCAAATCTTGTAAATGTCTTTTTATTATTTCTATATATTTTTATATATACTTTCTTACCACGGTATAACTTACCAAATCTTGTAAATGTTTTTATTATTTATATATATATATATATATATATATATATATATATATATATATATATATATATATATATATATATATATATATATATATATTTATTTATTTATTTATTTATTTATTTATTTATTTTTTTTTTTTTTTTTGAGAGAAAACTTTTTGTGTTGAAATTTCTCAACACCACATCTAAAAGAGACCTAGATCCGATATGTGGCACATATCTTTGTTCCCGATATTATTTTATTATATATATAAAATAAATAAATAAAGATCCCTACCATATTCTATTAAGCCCCGTTACGGAAAACTAACCAAAAATATTTCATATTATGACCATTTAATAAATCATACTAGCAGACAATAGCATTTTATTAGCTAATGAATCATATACATTTAAAATTGTATGAGTATCCTTTAACCATTTGTATAATTTTCCTTATTTGTAGTCTATTTTCATAAAATAAAATAAAAAAAGGTCTATTTCATTCTAGGTCCTTTAATATTATTTTGAAATAATAATTTTTTTTGATTAATTTGTTCTAAATTTAAAGTAAAAAAAATAAAGAATTTAAGTCACTATTTTCAAAATTTCAAATTTTATTTTAAAGTCATCATCCATTTTATTATAAAGAATAATAAATTTAAAATTTAAATATATATATATATATATATATATATATATATATATATAATTTATTTTAAATAGTTAAATATTATTTTAAGACTCTTAAACATTTTTTAAATCAATTATTTATAAAATATTTATGGTTATACTTTCTTACCTAGGGTGCATAACTTGCAAATCTTGTAAATATCTTTTTATTATTTTATATATATATATATATATATATATATATATATATATATATATATACTTTCTTACCACGGTATAACTTACCAAATTTGATAAATGTCTTTTTATTATTTATATATATATATATAATAAATAAATAAAGATTTTACCATATTCTATTAAGCTTTCAGATTAAGGCTTAACCAAAAATATTTTTTATATTGTAACTAGCTAATAAATCATGTAATTAATAAATTTATTAGCTAATAAATCATATACATTTAAAAAGTATTATAGGTATCCTTTAACCCTTTGTATAATTTTCATTATTTTAGTTTATTTTCATAAAAAAAAAAAAGGTCTATTTCATTCTAGGTCCTTCAATATTATTTTGGAAATAATTTTTTTATTATTAATGTGTTCATTTAAGTAAAAAAATAATTTTCAAAATTTTATTTCAAATTTCAAATTTACATTTTTTATGATCATCATCATTTTAATTGTAAACAATAATTTAACAATCTAATTTATTCATTTTAAAAAACAATCTAATTTATTAAATAATTCGTATTATTTTAAGACTCTTAAACATTTTTTAAATCAATTATTTCTCAAATATTTATAGATTTATACTTTCTTTCGGCGGTATCAAATCTTATAAATGTCTTTTTTATTAACTCTATATATATATATATATATATATATATATATATATATATATATATATATATATATATATATATACTATATATATATATATATATATATATATATATATATATATATATATATATATATATAAAATTTATTTTTGTTTGAGAGGAGAAACTTTTTAATCTTGAAATCTCTTAACACCAAGTTTGTAAATGACACCGCATGCTTCTGGATTCGAATCTTATTTATATTTCTATTTTTTAATTACATTGGATATATGTAATTTTAAAAAAAAGAAAAAAGAACAATAAATATTTATAATTAATTTTTCGTCATTTGTGTTATTCTTTTTATATTATGTAGTACTTCTTATTTTTTCTTTTTTTTTTGAATCGAATATAGTATGTGGTCTGAAATAATTTTTGTTTGTTTTTGGTTTTCTTTTATATGTAATACAATTTTGTTGACTTGGGAAAATATTCCAAATCAATTTGAATTGAACTTCGGGAATAATCAGCGTCATCCAATCTCTCCTTTCAAAATACTTGATTAGCGATTTTGTAGCTAGTGACATAAATCGGCGTCTGTTACTTTCTCGACAATAAAGCTTTGAGAAAGAGAGAGAAAAAAAAAAAAAAACTCTCGCTCTCTCCTATCGTCCTGTTTAGAGTTCAACTATTTTATTCACAAAAAATCAACGAAGAAAAAGCGTAAGAAATTAGATCAAATCATCGATTGAAAGCTTAACAGTGAGGTAATTCAACAATTATTTCTCCTTTTTTTTTCTATTTGCTTTGATTTTTGGCAGTTGTTATTATTCTTGTTTTGAATGATTGTCTTTGGATTATTGAGTTTGTGCGATCCAGATTTTAAGAATATGTTGTTGTTTAAATTTAGTGTTTTGGTGTTTTTTAATAGTTTTTTTCTTGTTCTCCTTAATTTTTAGATCAAAAAAAACAATTTTTAAAGACTGAACAAACGTACTCTAAGTTTTCTGATTATTTGTTTATAATAATGGAAGTTGTAGCTATCCAATCTATATATATATATATATATATATATATGCTAGCACCCAAGTCAAATTGAGACACGATTTGATTTCATGGAGTGTCCTAGTTTGTTTTTTTAAAAAGAGGATCGTAGTTGATTTTTTAGACGGAGGATGCTAGTTAGTTTTAGTTTTCTTACGGAGAGGATTTGGGTTGGTTTTTTTGGTGTAGCTCGAATTTGGGATCCTTCCCCTTCTAATGCTTTGTCTTTCTTTCTAATGTTTTACCTTTTGAAACATGGGACATTATATCATATGAGATAGACTTGATGGATGAATCCTAGTTGTATGTTTTTTTAATAGAGAGGATCTTAGTTTTTTTGTGGTTGTTTTTTCTGAAAGAGAGGATCCTAGTTGGTTTTTTTTATCCTCGTTTGTTTTTTGTTATTGTGATAAGAGGATCTTAGATTATTTATCCTTCCCCTCGATATTATACTGTTTTTTCAACGTGAGCGCTTTAATATATGAGTTATCTGCATGAGCTATACTTGATTGACATATCCTAGTTGTTTGTTTTTTTTATAAGAGGATCTAGTTTTTTTAATGTTTTTGACAAAGAGAGAATCCTAGTTGGTTTTTTATTATTACAGAGGTTTTTTTGACAGGAATCCTAGTTGGTTTTGTGAGATGTTTTGACAGTTAAGGAGAGCGTTGTTTTTTGATAGAGAGGATCCTGGTTGGTTTTTATTACATAGTTTTTGTGACAGGGAGGATCCTAGTTGGTTTTTTTTCGGCAGGTAAACACTTTTAATTACAATTTGATTTTCAACAACAAATAATTTTACTTTTTATAGTATTTTAAAAAAATGATTTTTAGTTATTCCAATACTTATAATTATAATTCTTGTAAGTGTTAAAAAAAATAAAATAGAAAGGGTCTCTTTAATTACAGTTTTTGAAAATTGTTTTCTATTATGAAAAAAAAAGAAAAATTAAGAAAACATAAAAAACTATTTTCAAAAACGATTCTTAAAAACACTTTTAACAAAAAAAAAAGTCAAAGATGTTTTTATTTTATTTTTTTACATCTATTCAGTTTATATATTTTGTTGTAGTAACGTGTTCTTACAATAACTCTTCAGTTTATATATTATGTTGTAGTAACATGATCTTATAATATTTATTCGGTTTATATATTATGTTTTGTAGTAACATGTTCTTATAATGATTCGAATCTTGTATATAAAAAAAAACATTTTTATGTCAAGGATCATGTGACGCACCAAATCCCGAGGGTCCGTTGATTATCCGTCAACCCGCGGAAACACTCGTGAATGTCGGGTGACCCGACATCTCTCACGAAAATCGGGCAGAGTCTCCTTTGTACGGGGAGCTCTACCCTTAGTACATAACACATTACATAACTTTGTCCAATGACATCAAAATCGAATACATAGGTAAAGCGGCCACTTGGGCCCCGATAACAATACTCATCATAATATCTGACGCTATATCGATAGTTTCAAAAGAGTTAATAATTTCTCTTTTATACAATATATATTAAATGTAACATTCTAATATATATACACAACTAAAGCATGGCAATCAGACTTTCTTTAAAAAAGCGGTCTCTAGGATGGCGTCTCCTCGTCTTTGCTCCACATTGCACGAAAAATGATATCCCTCGACGAGGGTGAGCTATCCTTTCAGTGGTGGAATCACTTACAAATGGGCTACTCTCCACCTAAGTGCATATGCAATGCTCAAAAATAAACACACATTCAAGCAAATCGATCCACTTGGATATGTGATCGACTCATACTAGGAGTCCTCATAGACTCCCTCACACTACTAAGCCATGTATGAAGAGCTAATTTCAAACAAAGTTATTTGTTTTAATTGTGTAGTCAACCCTCCGATCTAAGTAGTGAATGAGTCTCGGAGTGTTATATTTGGTGGACTTACCCTCAGGTGTATATCGATTGGTAGGCTGACGATTGATATTTTTATATGGACTACCCTCCGATATTATCAATTGGGCTGACTCCGACGATTGATATTTAATGTGGACTACCCTCCGATAATTATTATTATTAGTCAACCCTTCGAAACAATTCTTTTAAGACCACCCCATGCACTCACTCCTATCGCTCTAGGGTGCCCCAGTGCATATAGAACTGCATGATGTCAATTCAATACAATTGATATAACACATGTAAATATATCATCGTCGTATATTCACATAATTTAAATCACACAAACATGTTATGTAATTTTGCATTTCCATTACACAAAAATTAGCTCTCGTGGGCTAATGATCAAACACGAGCAATTCAGCGAATTACTCGACCAAACAGGTTTTGAGCAAAAATTAGTTTTCGTGTCCTTTATTCATATAAGCAGTAAAACCCTGGGTTTTCTTTATTCCAGTCAGCTCATCAAATCATCGGTTCACTTTGTGAGCAGAATTTCCACGGTCATTTAGGCCTCACTTACAAACCCGACACATGATTTATTTGACAAAAGCACAATCCACGGCCCAGGCCCGGCGCGTGCTCGATCCACGGGCGCACGATTTGGGCTTAAAGAAAATTACAACGGTCGGTCCCAGGTGCTGGGGCCGTCAAATGGTCGTTGAGAGCGCAATCCAGTAGAAACATTATAAAACACTTAAATAAAGAATTATAAAAACCCAAATGGGATAAATCCCTACTCCCGCGAGTTTGTCGAAAACTCTTAAAACCGGTGCCCACGCCCAGGGATCGTCGTGGCGGCTTTCCTTAGCACATCAGGCAATTTCGACGGTCGGATCAGCCTTCTGGTCCCCAGAGAGAATGTGGATGTTCTCTCACTAAACCGTCGACGCCCTACGTAAACTTCTCCTCCCTCCCACGTTTGTTGCCACTTCAATTTGAAGAACAATATTTAGTCGGCTAATTTGTCTTTGGCAAATTTAAATAATGACCATTATGTCCTTTCTTTCCTCAGTTTTGTCACTCGGCAATATCTCAGCCGTCCATTTTCATCATTTCTCTACCCATGCCACTTATGGCACATGAGTACGTGTTATATGTGACTTTTGTCACATCGAATATCGTTTTACGGCACCCGAAATGCGATGCCTCAGCGATGTCAACTCAGCTGTCTCGAATTAATGAGAAGTCGACATGCTAGGAGTGCAGCGAGACGATTGGCAGTGAAATCCGTTTCTGACTCATCAGAGATCTAGAGAATAAATTCGGATTTTTATCAGTACGATTTTACCCCTTGTTCCAAAAATTTGAAATTTCGGGTCTTACATTCTCCCCTCCTTAAAATTTCGTCCCGAAATTTTGGAACCAAATCACAATCCTCACATGCATATACGGCGTGCCTTTACATCGTACGTGCGATCGTTTAAATCTTAAGCATTAAACTCGTGCACTTCATGCTATGAGAGAAGGATAGGTGGCTCGCATCGTGTTCTCGGCTCCACGTTGACTCCTCCACTCCTGGTGCCGCCCTTGGCACCCTCACTGGCCTCGCGGTCTTGCGTTTGCAAAACCCTGATCACGGTATCAAAATGCTGCTTGGTCACATCCCCTCGAAGGCCACGAAGTCGATTATCGACCTCGATCGTCCCCGATCCACCACATGAGCTAGATGCGGAGTATACTTAGGGCATGGAGACGAAATGCCTCGTGGACACGACATGCTGGAGTGGTAAAGCCCAGCCGATGCAGTAATGCCTACCCTCTCGAGTATCTCGAAAGGCCGTGAACCTCGGCGATAACCTCAAACTAGAACTGACCATCACTCTTTAGGCATCTTGAAGGCGTGATCCTGACCTCGAACTCTAAGGGTCGGCGTCGTGACATTTGCATAGCTCTTCTGAAGCTCAGAGCGAGAAGAACATTTGTCAAATATCAGCTCACCTTCTCGGAGGTGTCTGTCAGATCGGGGCCAGAGTGATGGAGCTACTCTCCCGTCTCGATTAAGCATATGATGATCTACGTAGGCGCCCATACAATGCCTCATATGGTGCCATCGTATACGCTGATAGCCCATTGTTGTGGCGAACTCCACCTAAGAACCGTCTCCCTCTACCCTTATGACCCACAGACGTATGCTCGGCGTGTCCTCCCAACACTGTATATAATCCACCTGACGTGTAGCCACCATGACCCTTGCTTTGTGTGTATGTTGACCTTCCCAAGGTCCTGATCGTGACAATACAATGAGATTTGTCAACTGGTCCATGTCATGTATGATAATAATATCACCCAGAGCCCAGCAATGTTTCCAGCGTATGATAAGTTGCGAGGGGTATCAGTCTCGAGTCACTCCTGACTCTATCCTTTCGACTCTAAGTCTACGTGATAGCTTTGTGTGTGCTTTCATCTCGATTAACATAACTCTTAGGCTTACACTTCGAGTCTCTTGCATTCACACATAAATTCGGGATATCTCCCCGGGTCTCTTACACCACAACAAATTCTCACCTTAAGGATCGCGGCTTTCTTTATGACACCTCTGAGTATTCTTCATTTCTTGAATCGAACTATGAGTCTTTATTGGACGTAGTCCACAAGACAAACTGACCCACACTCACGAAGTGGTGAATGGTATGGAGTGCACCCACACGGGCTAATGCGATGTTGTGTGCACACGAGCCTTGATAATGTCATCTGTGACCTTTTGATCGAGTGCCATGAGTAGAATCCTAGGAGATCGCTCGCTCCTTAATCCCAGATGTGGCCCCCAAAGCCGGGGTGGTTATTGCAGTCGACCATGGAATACTCGTGAATGTCGGGTGACCCGGCATTCTTCACGAAAATCGGGTAGAGTCTCCTTTGTACGGGGGCTCTGCAATCTGAAACACACGTAAGAGCACGTCGAGAAGCAGTCCGATATAACCGGTCATGATTAAAGCGACCTGCTTAGGCTCATAAACCAATACTCATAACAATGTATATATCGACTATCAACCATAGTTGAGAGTTCCAATTTTGCTCTTATACAACATATATTAAATTAAACAATTCTAATACGGTGTACATCATAACCCAAGCCACAATCAGGCTTTCTTCTAAACCTCGTCTCCCCAGGATGAGCGAGTCCCTCCTTACGCTCCACTGTGCACGTAAAATATGTCCTCGACGGGAGTGAGCTAGTGCTCATTAATTGGAATCACCACTAAGTGGGCTACTCTCCGCCTAAGTGCGGTCTGATACTCCAAATAATACATTAAGCGAATGCATGATCCACTTGAATATCTGTGTTATCTCATTACAGAGTCCTCATCGACTCCCTCACACTCACTAAGCCTCGAAGTATGAGCATTATTATGTTTATTTGTTTGTGGACCTAGATGTGTATATATATCGATTGGGCCATCTCAGACGATTGATATTATTTATGGGCCTCAGATGTATATCGATTGGTAAGTCTCTCAGTTGATTGATATTTTAGTGTGGACTACCCTCCCGGAGTAATTATTATTTTTGGGCTCCCTCGATGTTCTCTCGAAATTACCTCATGCACTCACTCTCTTTATCACAGGTGTCCAGTGCATATGGAATGCATGATGCCAATTCCATTACGATCACATAACACATACAAATATATAAACATGCATATATTCACATAAAAATTAAATCACACAATCGTATTATGTAAGTCTCATTTCATCCACACCAAAAATTTAAGCTCGTGATATGATCAAACACGAGCAATTCTACTTGAATTTTTCGACCAAACATATTAATTCACAAAATTATTTTGAGAACCTTTGTTTCGGGAGATAGTGACCCTCGTTTATTCACAGAAAATCCTAATCATCAGTTCGCTTAGTGAACTTTACGGGTTTCTGGCCATTCGAGCCTCTTTCACGTAGTTATTTCACAAATTTCATGATTTACCAACGAAGCGACCTAAAAGCGATTCACGGGCTGCACCATGGCTCAAGAATTGTATCAATTCGGTCCCGTGTTTTGGGACCGATCAACAGTTAATTACCTCAAAGCCTGCAGAAACATTGAAAAACATAAATAAAGTGCCAAAAAACCCATTAGGATATGTGACCTTTGAGCGGGGTAGATTGACTATCGGCAAGCGGAGTCTGAGTGGATGTCGGGTTATCCGGCGCCACTTGAAAATCGGGGCGAGTCTCGCTTTGTACGGGAGGCTGCAGTACAATTACGCATATCTGTCCCCAAACCAGGTGCAATATAATCAGGTAATATATCCAATCACATGAGTATCTGACCCTTGGGCCATCTGCAATCTGACATACATACCCGACTATGAATCGACTATATACTGATGGTTACAAGAGTCGATATGTTTTTACTCTTATCTGATACATACATTAAACTTAAAAGTTCTAACACATGTATACATCAAAGCCACAATAGGCTTTCTTAATCACCGATTCTCTGGGAAGGCAAAATTCTCCATAGCGCTCTGTGCACGTAAATAATATCCCTCGATAAGTTGAGCTAATGCTCGAGTAGTGGAATCGCCACAAGTGAAGTTCACTCTACCACTAAGTGCGGATCTGATGTTCCCGATGAAAACACACATTCAAGCAAATGCATGATCCTACTTGAATGTCTACATGACAACTCATATCCAGGAGTCCTCAGCGACTCCATCACCTCGCCTAAGCCTCGTCTATGAAGAATTATTATTTTGTTTTGTTTGTGAATGACATAGATGTGTATATATATCAGTGGGCCGCTCAGACGATTGATATTTTAATTTGGACTACCCTCAGATAATTAATATTTTTTTTTAGACAACCCTCCAGAACCGTTTTCTGGGCTCATCTCATGCACTCCCTCCTATAATCTAGGGTGTTCCAAGTGCATATGGAATACATGTATGCCAATTGTCTGATCTAATTCACATATAAATATATAAACACGCCTTCATTTTCCAAACAAATCAATTCACCTGACATATTAAATGTAAATTCTCATTTCATACATCAAAATTAGCTCACTTGGGCTAATGATCAAACAAACAATTTAATTTAAATAACTTCGACCAAACCGTATTTTCCGCAATATATTTGAGAACAACATTTGAATAGTGAAACCCTAGGTTACTATTCAGGAAAATCTAAATCATCGGTTCACTTTGAACCGGGTTTTCACAGTATTTAAGCCTCAACCAAACCAATACATGATTTATAAAACACTTCATCACACATTTAACCCAAACATAACACTAATACGGGTTGTTCGTGCAGGTCTCGATCAAGCATTTACGATTACGAGTTTGGAGCCGATCAAGCGGCGTTCAGGCCTCAACTTGACGAAACATTAACATAATTGCCATGAAGAATAGGGCCAGTAGGAGAAACCCTACCTCTCGAGTTGAGGTAACTCCTAAATCGGTACCCACGAAGCCCTCTTCGTGTGGCCGGTTCTCCTTCTTGTCCCGAAGACTGCAGACGGTCGGATCTCACGTATTTCTAGAGAGAAGGAAGATCTTCTCACCTTAAGCATCATTCCAGTTCTGTTGCTGCTTGCCCTCCTGGTTTTGCTTTTCCCGTTTTCTCTTTTGGTCTTTTTGATTTAATGAGAGAAGGACAACGCAGCTTTGTCACTTATAATCATTTAATTTATTTAATTCCGCCTTTCTCCGGTTTTGACGTCGGCACTATCTCGGCCTTCCATTTCCATCATTTCTCTACTCATACCATATGGTACATAGTACTTGTTATATGTGACTTTGCGTCGCCGAAAATCGTTTTCTGGCCTCAGCGCGATGCACCAGCGTGCCAACTCAGGTGTCTCGGAGATATTACGAGAATTTCACGTGCTAACTAGATTTTTCGAGGCAGTTCGAAGGTCGCGTCAGTTTAGATCATCCGAGATATAGAGGATAAATACGGATTTTTAACCGAAATTAACAATTTTGTAATCAAAATTACGATTTTGCCATTTTTCCTAGAAATTAGAATTTCTCGGGTCTTACAGGATAAATCCCCTACCTCTCGGAGTTTGTCAAAACTCCTTAAATCAAGTGTATAGCATTAGGTCTCTGCGTAGAAGCGGCTTCCCTTCTTGTCTCGACAAGCTGTAGGCCCAGTCGGATCTTAGATATTAAGAGAGAAGGAACACCTTCTCTCCCAAGCCTCAAAACCCCATAGCCATTGCATCTCTCTTTTTTTTTTGTTTCCCACGTTTTCCCTTTTTGATATTTGAAGAGAGCCAAACACTATTTAGTGTTTCGTCTTTATTCTCATTAATAAATTTCGAAATGACCATTTGTCCTTAACTTCCAGTTTTGACGATGACTATCTCGTAGTCCACTTTCATCATTTCTCTACTCATACCACTTATGGCACATGAGTACTTGTTATATGTGACTTTTGTCACATCGAAAATAGTTTTCGTCACACAATGCGTGCCACGAAAAGCGTGTCAACCGATTGTCACCGAGTGCGAATTTTTGCGTCTTTAGCTAGATTTCGAGGCGATTCAGCGGTGAAATCAGTTTCATCATCAGAGATCGGAGAATAAATTTTTGGATTTTTCTTAGAGTACAATTTTGTAACGAAATTACGAATTTTGCCATTTTTCAAAAAATTGGAATTTCTCGGGTCTTACACGGAGCCTATCGGAATCAAATCTCACCTTACACCACCCCAGGGAAGAACATCCATACACGGCTTCTACAAGGCCTTAACCTCTAGCGAATCAGTAGTGTCGAGTATGACAACGGTAGGTCCCGATTAAAACGACCAGATTGGGCATTACGACTCATCCATGTCGAGCGACGTCGACAATCGATATGCTGCCGCCACAGGTCCGCACGCTTCTTACATGACTGATATGTCCACGACTTGACCCGCACTCGGCCCCCTCGGCTTTATCTGTCTTCTTTGGGAGTGCATGTATAGCACCAGAGCGAAGTGGTCCCTCGACCGTACTAGAGGTGTGAAGGGAATGGGCAGAGTATACTCTCGTGTTCTACGACTAGCGGGGCTGTGGTCACAGGATCTGTCTACATGAGGCCGATCTACGTCACACAGCTGCTAAATCCGGCCACGGTCACGAGGCTTCGTGTGAAGCGAAGTTCACTGCGCCTCTTCCCCGAACTAGAAGAGGTGAGTCACCATCCTCTTACCAACACCCAGCATCCAGGAGTGCTCTGAGCATCCCTCGATCTCTCTCTCACATGGTCGGTAGTCCCGACCATGGGTCCATGTCCGATGGCGAAATCTACGAGGCTACACCCACGAATGGGCGACTTGACCCGTTCTCAGATCTCTTGTAATGCAGGCGATCTGAAACTACGTATCTCGAAGGTGAGCAATTTCGGGTCCTCCTCCCGAGCTCATCGCTGCCTCAGCCTTCTACGAATTTAGTGACACTCACAATGCGGCATGTGTCCCAATCTCCTCGATGGCTAAAGCTCGCACTTGCGAACTTAGCGTACGGTGATGGTCTCTCAGCAGTAAAACAATCCTCAGTGATACTCATGCTCCCACTGCGTGGAGAGTAGATCGAGATGTCAGCCAGATTCTGATGAGCTAATCTAGATAAGGTTGGAACACCCTATGCATGAGGTCACATGAATCATAGCTGGTGCATTCGTCGATCAAAGACATCACCTTAAAACTGAAGTGCCCGTAACACGTACTAACGTTGTCTTAGGGTTCTATCTGTCTCCCCAACCCTCGGTGATGGCAACCGGTCACGAAGGCTGTCTTAAGGTAGACTCGCTCCTCTCAGCTGATCGAGACAAATCATCAATTCTCGCCCGATGGAGTGCAGATTCTTGATCGTAACCACAATTTAGCTACTATAGTCAATGCACGGTCGAAGGGTCTTGTCCTTCTTCTTCGCAAATAGAGCCGGGCGAGTGGTGAAGTGCTGCATGCAATAAATCCACTTTTGTCAGGTGACTCTATCGTGGACTCTACGAGTTCTATGACTCGGCTAGGGTGCCATTATGCGAGTCATAGAGATGGGTGACCACGAGGTGTAGCTTCCGATAAAGTCTACATCCTTATGTGGAGGTAGTCAATTAGCTCATCACGGAAAAAAAAAAACAGCCTGTACTCGCGAGCTACTCGAGGTAGATCCCAGTCTGGTCTCGCCTCGTCCCTCTGGAAATGAACACGCTGCTTGACCGTAACTGTCCATGACACTTGGAATCATATACTGTCTGAGGCAAAATGTAATGCTTATCCCCTTGAAATACCACCACGATGCCGGGTTAGTGTGGCGATAGCCCTCTACGCTCCTGATGATACTTTGACCACATGGTGTCGATGATCCATCCACAGGGATGACATCGAACTGGCAATGTCTGAGTCCTTAGGTCCACTATGAGTAGAGTCCCTAAGATCTCCAACTCGCAACCACGACATATCATCCATATTCGCCACAATTCTGGGGAGAACTCACAAATAAAGGCTTCTCCCAAGGTCTCTGGGTCCTTGCCCACATTTCCGCCCATATTTGGGCCTGTTTCTACAGTGGAGCAGGCCCAGTACATCGCAGTAGTGTTAGAGGTAATCTCAATAACTAACACGCTACCAAGTGTATGAACCGTAGTGCACTTGTGACGGATCTCCTCCCCCTGTGAATGTCGAAGGATGATGCGCCCTAAACTTCTAGAGGTTACTAGGACCTCCCTGACTACCTGCTATACCAGCCTGTGCGATAGCATGGCTGCGATACCTACGACCATCAGTAAAAGCTGTGATCAAACAACGATGGTGTTTGGCCGGCTACCTCTTGGACGCCCTGCATCCTCGTCCTCGACCAACCATCTACCTGATTTAAATGACAGGATTCGATCTCAATACGGTATCTACATGACTCGGAAACCACATTTGAACCTTATTCCTTACACATAAATGGAGTGTATACACATTGTCACTTGCATTTACAAGTAATGCAAGACAATTAATTATACATTTAAAACATTTTTATCAACAAAATTTTTATTTTTGAAAATTTCATTTTTTTTTCGAAAATTTTGTCTCATTTTATTTGATTTTATTTTATTTAATTAAATATTTTAAAAAAATTTATTTCGAAAAAAATTTGGTGATGAACAGTGTTCATGAACCGGGTTAAGTAGACGGTGTCAAAAACTGACTTCGAACGATCTTGCGAGTCAAAACTAGGTCAAAAGCAGTGAGTGCAAGTGCAGCTTATTGGCCAATGATACCGTCACGCCGCAGGCCCGCGGGCCCGAACTGCGCGGATAACCTGGCCCTTGACAAAACAATAGCCTCAGATCCACGATACAAATTTTGTATCGTAGCCATTTCTCTGCCCTAACTTGACCCGGTCTGAGTCCACAATACAACCTATTGTATTGCGATACAATTGGCCTTCCTCAAGCTTCCCTGGTCACAATACACCAAAGTGTATTGCAATACAATCCCTCAGCCACTCAAGCCTTTCCTTCTTTGCAATACAAAACTTAGCCACTTGCACCCAGGTTGCAGCTCTGATTAAGTGTATTTACTAATACAATTCCCTCTGCTGACCTATTTCACTTTAAGTCACAATACACTTCAAATCTTGCAATACAATCCCTGACCTCTCTAGGGCCGTAATACATTACAATCCCTCTCTCCTGACAATTTAGCATTGTAAATTCAATTGATCTCAAAAATTTTGTTTTTGTTTTGTTTTCAATTATTTCCGGCTATTGGAAAATGTCCCAAATTATATTCATCCATTTTTTTTCCTCATTTTTAAATAAGTATGAAAATTTATTTTCTTCATTTTTCTTTAACTTTACACAGCAAAACTTTTAGAAAAATATTTATTCTCATCCTCTCTATTTTTTCACATTTCGACCCTTTGGAAAACACTAAAAAAATTATATACCTATTTTTTCTCATTTTCAGAATACTCCTAATAAATTTATAAAAATTTATTTTATTCATTTCTTGGTTTACACTATAAAACCTTAAAAATTAATTTTTCTTCACCTACAAACCAAATAAATTTACTTAAATTTATTTTCCATTTCTTCTCTTTGTTCAGTTTTTACACCTTTGTAAAACTCCCAAACGACCTTTCAACATACTAAGTGCTAATCACTAAGCACGAATCGCATACAACATATAACAATTCATGTTATAATCATCATTCCTACGACAATCACAAATTCATCATATCACTAAAACACACCAAACACATGCATGCAGTGTCCTAATTTTGTCCGTGATTTTCATTAATCTCATACCTAAACTTAACATCAGACCACACCTAGTGTGACGTTTTACACCTTAAGGGCTATGGCTATTGAATCCCCTCGACCCTAGGTAGTGCGTAGCCCTGGTCTACGTTACCAAGGCTGTGGCCCCCGAATCAGGAAATTAGTTGACTACCCATCGACTGCGAGAGCACCGTGAATGTGGGTGATGACATCTCAAAATCAGGCAGAGTCTCCTTTGTATGGGGAGCTCTACCCTTAGTACATAACCTGTACATAACCTGTCCCAACAACATCAAAATCCAAATACATGAGTAAAACGGCCACTTGGGCCCAATAACAATACTCATCATAATACATCAACTATATCCAATAGTTTCTAAAGAGTTAATAATTTCTCTTTTATACAATATATATTAAAATGTAACATTCTAATATATATACAACTAAAAGCATGAGACCTAATCCAGAAGCTTTCTTCTAAAAGCCGGTCTCTAGGATGGCCCAGGTTTCCTCGTGCGTTCCATGCCTAAAGTAGTATCCCTCAGCAGGGTGAGCTATCGCTCAGTAGTGGAATCACCCTAAATGGGCTACTCTCCACCTAAGTGCATATGCAATGCTCCAAAATAAACACATATTCAAGCAAATACATGATCCTACTTGAATGTCTACATGATCAACTCATACCCAGAGGGTCCTCAGACTCACTCCACACTGCCTAAGCCATGTATGAAAACTAATTTCAAACAAAGTTATTTGTTTTAATTGTGGTCAACCCTCCGATCTAAGTAGTGGACCGTCTCCGATGTTATATTTAGTGGACTACCCTCCGATGTATATCAATTGGGCCGACTCCGACGATTCATATTTAATATGGACTACCCTCCGATAATTATTATTATTAGTCAACCCTCCGAAACAATTCTCTTAAGACCACCCATACCCTCTTGCTCCTATGCTCTAGGGTGCCCCAATGCATATGGGCGCATGATGCCAATTCGATACAATTGATATAACACATGTAAATATATCATCATTTCTTGCATATATTCCGCGTAATTTAAAATCACACAAACATATTTATTCAATTTCACATTCCATTACACCAAAATTAGCTCGTGGGCTAATGATCAAACACGAAATTCAGGCAGATTGCTGGGCCAAACAGTTTCACACAAATTAGTTTCATGTCACTATTCGCATGAGCGTTAAAACCCTCGGGTTTCTTGTTCCGTCCATATCAAATCATCCGGTTCCCTTTGCAGACACAATTTCTACGGCCCATTTCGACTCATACAAACCAATACATGATTTATTTGACAAGCACAATCCCGACCCAAACCAATGGTGTTTCGTTGAGGATTGCGATTTGGGCCAAAAATTACAACAATTCGGTTCCGGTTTTGGGACCCGATCAAGCGATCGTTGAGGCCTCGATCAATCGAAACATTATAACTTTGAAATAAAATGTAAAAGCGAGTGGATAAAATGTACTCTTACTCTACTTGAGTTTGTTGAAAACTCTTAAAACCGGTGCTTGCAGTAGGTCTCGATGCGTGAAGCGTATTTTGTACAAATAAGAGCCAATTTAAACGATCGGATGCGCCACAATTCTAGAGAGAAGGTGGATGTTCTCTCACTAAAACCCAAATCGGCAACCTACTGTAAACTTCTCTTCCTCCCCACGTTTTGTTGCCCTTTTCAATTTGAAGGAGACAATCACTGTTCACTAATTTGTCTTTTTCTAACTTAAGAATTTAAATAATGACCATTATGTCCCTTCTTTTCTAGTTTGTCGCCCAGCCTTTATCTCGGCCAAATACATTTTCATCGTTTCTCTACCCGTAAAAACATGGCGCGTAGTATGTGTTATATGTGACTTTTTTCACATCGAATGTCGTTCTGACACGAAAATCACGATGCCTCGAAAAACGCGTGTCAACTCATTTGTCTCGAAATTCGTGCTAAATTTAGATTGTGAGCGATTTATTGATTGAAATATGTTTAGATAAATACGAGATCTAGAATAAATTTAAGTTTTTTACGAAATTCAGTTTATGCTTGTTCCAAAATTTGGGGAAATTTCCCAGAGGTCTTACTGAATCAAATTTTGTTGATTCAAATTATCCAATAGGTGTTCATAGGTTGAAAATATTTTATTAAAACGTATAAATAGTAAATAAACTAAAGAAAAGAAAAGAAATATGTATATGATGGTCCTGATTTATACACTTTAATATGTATTAATTATCATCAATTTATTTTTAAGTGAATTTTGATCATACACGAATGATATAACTATGTGAGAGAAATATAAAGTGGATGACGAGAAATAAAAATAAAGTATGAGAATGAAAAACAAAAAACGTGAGGAAGCTAGTTATTTATTTATTTTATAGTCAAACATGTTTTAAAAAATTTCAAAGGATAATATCATTTTAACTCAATTTTCTCGATTTAAACTCAGCTTGGATTCGGGATGTTTAGACTTTTTTTTCTTTTTTTTTAGAGGAAAGAATATAAAAGACTCATACGTTTTTAAATAAATCAAAATATACAATTTATATACTAATTCAATTATAAATGAAACTAATTGTTAATTTGAAATATTAATTAAATATAATACAACTATATTATCATTTTTTCTACACTTCTGCTTTAGATATAGAGATGAGGAGGAGAACTATAAAGATGATAAGAAAAAAAAACTTAAACAATAATATTAATATTATATTTATCATTTTTAAAGACATGCTAACACATTATTGTTTTTCTATATAAATTTTAGAGTTTTTCAATATATATTCAGAAGTTTATATCATTCACTTTTTTTTCTTTTTCTTATATATATTTATAATTTTTCATAAATCCAACCACTAATATTCTATAAATTCATTTTTTTAAAAATAATTTTATCCTTAAATAATAAACCGATGTTAAATGAGGTTGATTTGTTGCAAAATAAACCAGTTTCCATTTAATTAAAGCGAAATATTGATTCTATTTGAGGTTGATTAATAACTTTAAACCTCACCTATTTGGAAAACAATTCATGCTTTCAAAAAAAAAAAAGTTTGGAAAACAATTTTCACAAGTTTTTGAACTTTCAACAACGCTACAAAAAATAATTATTCATAAAGTTTTATTTAGAAACGTTGTGGAAGAAATATTAAAAAGATCATTAGTTTAAATTATAAGGATTTCGAAAAATAATATATTTAAAGAAATTATTCAAAAAAAATAAACGATTAGAAACTTGATCTTCTTAAATTTTAGAAATTTAATATAATTTTTTAGAGAATTTTAATATAGAAGTTTCTATTTTCAAATAGAAATTTTGGAAAGGTTGGATTCTCCATGATCACACTGGTTTTAATTAATAGAAATTAACATATTTACTTGGATCAGAAGCAAATGTTTTAGATTCAGAGCAGAGTTAATTATTTTGATAATTAGGATAATTAATTTCAGTTCGAGTTTCAAGAGGGTCCAAGATTTTAACTTAACGGTTGGTTGAAAAATAAATTACTTATTTAAATTTTCTTTTTTGTTGAACTGATATCTTTAGATATCATTAAAAAAAAAAATCTTTTAGATATTATGAGATATGATTTGCAAAGGACGTGTTTGGGAGTCAAAGTTTTGCAGATTAAAGAACCTTGAACAACCAAACAAGGTAGAAAATTTCTCTGCAGCGGCTGGATCGTCGCTGCCAAAACAGGAGGAGTGGGCTGCTAGTGGACAGCCCACTTGCTCTGTTTTGGGATTTGTAAAAGCAGGTCGAGTTTGTATGAAATGGACCATAAATGTCCATGTGTTTTGGCATTGGAATTGTTTGATGTTAGTGACTTGAGTTGGTTGATCAAAGAAATTAATAGGTAAATGCTTGAGGTGTTAAAATGATGTCACAATTATATGGAATATAATTGTGGGTGTAGGTCATTGGAGATGGGTGTGTTTAGCTCAAAGTGAGCTAATTTGAGTGATGGTTGATATTGTTGAATTAAATATGGTGGTGTAATTGTAGAATTGAGAATATATGCATATTGGGTATATTGGTATAAATTGTGTTGAAATGTGAATGGCTTGATTTGTGTGTGTGGAAATGGATAAGGTTAATGCATGAGCTTCTTGCTTAATATGATGTCACAATTATATGAAATATAATTGTATTGTATAAACCGTGGAGATGAACCTTGATTTGCTCAATTATATGGAATACTAATTGTGTGTATGGAAGCCGATGGAGATGAGATTGTGTTTAGCTTAAGTGAGCTAATTTGGGTGATGGTTGATATTGTCGAATTACATGTGGTGTAATTGTAAATTATGTAAATATATGCATGATGATATATTTGCATGTGTTGTATATATTGTGTGAAATGGCCTAATGCATCTCATATGCACTGGGGTAGCCTAGAAATTAGGTGAGTTCATGACATGAAAAATTGAAAGAAAAACGAAAACGTTTTTTTTAAAGAAATTTCACAGGATGAATTTTCGGAGAGTGGGGTTGGGAGACGGTCCAACAGATCATTTCGGATGAGACCATGACTCAAGCTTCTTGGCATGTCTCCAACACATTCGCCTTACTGCGAAATTCCACATTCACCCAATACTTCGGCAGTATAGTTTCTAAAACAACAAGAATTGTTTTGAAAAATATGTTTTCTCATACATGGCTTAGGCAAGTGTGAGGGAGTCGATGAGGACTTGGGACATGGTCAGCCATTTAGACATTCAAGCAGATCAATTTGCTTCGAATGCGTGTTTACTTGGAGCATCAGATATGCACTTAGGTAAAGTAACCCATTTAGGTGATTCCACTATCGACGATAGCTCACCACGAGGGATATTATTTTCAATGCACAGGAGCGGTCGAGAGACACTTATCCTAGAGTCGCTTAAGAAGAAAGTCAAGTTGTGACTTTGGTTTTGTTATGTACACATGTATTAGAACTCTCTAAGTTGATATATGATGTATAAGGATAATTTTATTACCTCTTGAAATTATTGTATATAGTTGGGATTTATTTGGATGAGTATTGGTTTAGCCTAAGTGGCCGTTGACTCATGGAAATGTCATATTGAACTATTTGGGATAGGTCTTAGGTTCGTAAGCTCCCCTACAAAGGGATACCTGATTTTCGTAGATGTTCAGTCACCCACATTCACTAGTGTTTTCGGTTGACAGTAGTTAACGAGTCCCTGGATTTGAGGCGCTATAGCTTGGTATCAGAGCCAGGTAAACGGACACCTTGGGAGCTCAATGGGTGTAAGGAGAAAGCTTAGTCCCTGATACTCAAATTTTCACAAATTATCGTAGCCTAGGTACACGAGTACTAGGTCGGGGACTCTGGGGCTTAGCCACTGCCTTAGAGTAGAACTTAGGCATATGAAACCTAGGGATTGAGGGACCTAGTTTCTAGCCATGGTCATTGAGGTATAAGAACATCACCACTGCAGTGGCTCATTAGGTTTAGGTATGTGGGATTACCCAGGAAAGTCACGGATAGGATTAGAACACCGCATGCAATCGTGGTTTCGAGGTGTGTATACCATGAGTTGTGTTATGTGGACTGGGTGGATCATGTGATTGATGTGTGGATGATGTTTATAACATGGATTGTTATGGGTGTTGTGTGTATAATTTTGTATGCTTGGTGAGTAGTATAGGAGAAACGTTGAACACTAGGCCGAGAAATATAACCTATGTTCGAATTTTCAAGGTGAACGGTCCGTAAAAATTCTCGACTTTATGAGTCTGTGGTTTGAACAAGAATGTGATGGAATAGAAATTCAAAATTTATTCCAGTTTTTGCACAAGAAAAAGGGGTGTGGTGTGGGGATTAAAGTTTAACCTATAAAATTTTTGAGTGTATAGATAGCACAGCACAAGCTACTCGCTTCTACGGAGTAAAGAAGGAAGGCTATTGGTGGAAGGAAAAAAAATGAGGAGAGGAGAATTTTAGGTTTTACAAAGGTGTAAAACCGAAGACAAAAAAAACAAAGAAATAAAATAAAATAAAATCACATGAAATAAATTTTAAAAAAAAATAAAATTTTCAAAAATAAAATTTTTTGATGTTGATTAAGAATTAATAAAATGAAATTATGTCTTGAATTACCTATAGATGCATGGACATGGTGCAAAAAAAAAAAAATCTTTTTGCTGTATATGAATAGTGTCTCGGGGCCGTGTTTATGCCTTAGAGATACTGCATTGAAATTAACTTGCCATTTGAAGCGTGTAGATGGCTAGTCGAGGGCGAGGACGTAGAGGGCGCTCCACGTGATATCAGGTCAGCACCATCTACACTCAACAGCCTTTGCCGAGGTCGAGGGGATTGCGCTTGCCGCTATCGCACATGCATGTGCAATAGTGAGCCAGGTGGGTCAAACGACCTCCGGGCCAAGAAGTACATCGTCCTCCAATGGTTAGAGGAGGAGTAGACTCTATGGTCAGGACGACTATGACCACAAAGGGGGAAGTAGATGTTATGCGAGGCATCCAGGATATGGGTGCTGGTACTAAGAGGAAAGGAGATCAACCTTCTTCTAGTTCGGGAAAGAAGCAGAAGGCTTCGGGTTCGCATGGTTCCAGAGTCCCGCTATCCCACCGTGGACGAGTTAGGGTTTCCAAATGTGATGGGCGACAAGGTGCTACCATCAAGTAGCTTCTGACATATGAGGAGGATCGCCCGCAGACAGGGGTCCCCGGGTTTGGTGTGGACAAAGGCATCCGCCGGCCAGATAGAGATGATACGCTTGTTCCTCCACCCCCTAGTATTGGTCAGAGGAACCAGTATCAGTCTGCGGGTGCCGCACTAGCACCTAGTACTTCGCAGACGGGTCACATAGCAAAATGAGCGTAGTCCAGGTCGAGCACAATGTGGTTGCAGCCGAGAGTTCACAATCCGAGAAGATGACGTGTTACCATTACCACACCGGGCATATGAGGCGCAGATTGTCCCCAAGGCGTAGGTCCAAAGACAAGATCGAGCATGCAGATGAATGGATATATATGTGGGCACGCTTCTACTCTCGCACTTGTCGAATTATAGTGATATAAACTGATGCATCATATTCATTCATTAATGCATCTTGTGTGGTAGACGGCTTAGAGGTTATGGGCCTTTAGAGAAACCAGATGTGTGGATGTTTTTCCCCTAGGTGTAGGGTGAGAGTCGACCGGATAGGTCAGATCAGGGAGTTAGAGATCTCCAAGATTCTCGTTTGCTGGTGGACCCCTGATCAGTGTCACAGCTTACATTATCAAGGCATGTGCACGAGACATCTCATTTCAGTCGGGTGTGGTTGCACAAGATGGTCATTCACCACTCTTGGTGAGTGTGGATTGAGTTTGGTCTTTGAATTACGCCAAATGAAGACCTCCATAGTTCGAATCAGGAAACGAAGAGAAATTGATGTGTGTAGGGCAAAGCAAGAAAGGGGGCCTTTAATCCCCTAAGTGCGAAGCCCGATAGGTAAGAGACCCGGGAGATGTCCCGAATTTCGTGGTGGGTGTAAGAGACCCGGGAGTGTATCCTACCTTGTGTGGTGTAAGTGTAAAACCCTAGAAAAATTCAATTCTTCAAAGCGGTAAACTGGGTAATTTCGATTGAAATCGGAATTCTCTAGGATTCGATGACGAAACGGATCACAAGCCATAAATTGCCTCATAAATCTAGTGACCTAGAAAAGTTTCGTCGAATTCTGAGACAATCGGAATATTTGACGATTTTCTGGGTGATAAGTCACCAATGACTTCAGGGACGAGATTTGTACGAAAATCTCGAAAGTCAGGAAATGACTTGGGATAAGTTCATTTGAAATAAAGTGAACTGAAAAGAAATAAATTGTTTTGGGATAGAAACAGATCAAAATGAAGCAATATAAATCATGTATTCAAAATAATAATAATAATAATAAAGGATAAAATCACAAAAAGGAGGAGACTATGAGGAGGAAAAGGTGGAGGAGAGATATTTTTATTTTTATTTTTATTTTTTTCGTTTCTTTCTTAGATTTATGAAAATCGGACCGTAGGTTTTCATCGGGACTGAAGGCAAAGTTGATCTACGCGACGAGAGCTACGCGTGGACACCAAAATCTGAGTTTCACAAACCTCCACCTATATGAATTTTCCTACTTAAGTATTTCTAACCTAAAGGCTATTTAATGGTTTGAATTGGCTTAGGAGGCCGTGAAAGGTTATAAATTTCATCTCCTCAAATTTTTGACCGAGTGTAGGAATTTTTAGGAATCTTCGACTATTTTTGGACAAATCGTCGAATTTCGTGGACTGCTTTTAGAACAGTCAAGCTGAATTTTCTAGACTGTTTTTAATAAATACATAGAATTTTTCGACTATTTTCAAGCAGTCCCGGACTATATTGAGGTTTGGTTTTGCTCCTGACTGGTTCCTGGGTTTGTGGTGTGTTTGCATCACCATTCGGTGATGAACCGTGAAGGGACCAAGAAGTGCCTTGTTTTATATGGGTCCGAGATTTAGGCCATTTGTGTGTTATTTCTAGAAAATGAATTGATTGTGTTTGTTAATTAGCCCATGTGAGCTAATTTTGATGTAATTGATTGTGAATTTGCATAACATGTTTTATGTGATTTAATTATGTTAATATATATGCATGTGAATATATTAGCATGAATGTGTCGGAATTTCGGCATCAAGGAATTACATATGCACCGGGGGTAATCCTAGAAATTAGGTGAGTGCATAGTTGAGATCTATTAATCGTGTTAGGTGTTTGATGGTGTGTCGTGAGTATTATCGTTGTGGGATCAACACTGCCAGAGGGTGTTGATTAGTGGGCTTGGACTAATAAGACAACATCCAAATGAGTCGACGCAAGTTAAGAAAATGGAAATGGCTCATTGCATTTTCATATATGCACTAGGCAACCCTAGAACAATAGGAGTGAGTGCATGAGGTGGTTTCTTTGAGAGAATTGTTCGAGGGTCAATTACAACAATATTATTTATCGTAGCTGTCCACTACAACATCGGAGGGTTGTCCATATAATATCAATCACTGAGTCCGCCCCAATCGATATACATCGGAGGGTCATTCACAAAATGTGACATCGGAGTCTGTCCACTATTTATATCGGAGGGTTGTCCACGGTTAAAAACAAAGACCTTTGTTTGGAAATGGTTTTCATTCATGGCAGAATGCATGTTTGAGGGAGTCAGTGAGAACTCGAGGCGTATGGGTGTAAGAGACATGCGGTATCACCCGAAAAGTTATGTTGCCCAAAGAAGACACACGGTCATGTTTATCACATAGATTTCGGGTTGTGTGATAGGAGTCGGGATTGACTTGGGATTGGTTGCCCACACTTGCATTGGGTAATGGAGCCCGTGAGGGCTCGATATCTAGGTCATTGGTAATACCAAAGGATACTTGTCACAAGCCAGGATGATGTGAGACGAGTCGGTGAGTGACTCAGTATATATTACTCAATGACATATTGAGTGATGGAGCCAGCGAGAGCTCGGTACATGGGGTATGGTGAGTCGAGTCTCATTCATGGCATGTAGACATTCAGGTAGACATGGGTATGTTGCACTTGGATGTGTGTTTGATTATGCACTCATTGCATGCATCTTAGCGGAGTGAGCCCTCAGAGGGAGATTATTCCCACTGGCTTCGCCACCCCGCCGTGGGACCCCTTTCTGTGTACAAGTCAAAGCGCATCACGACCAGATTCGAGACCGCATATGAAGAAAGCCGAATTTGTGGCTTTGATTTTGTATAACATGTATTAGAATGTGGTACTTTAATATATGTTTGTATAAAGAGTAATTTATTAACTCGAACTATTACAGATAGTTGATGTATTTGGATATATTTTGTGAGTATTGGATGCAGGCCCAAGTGGCCATTATATTATCGCATGTACAGATCCCTGGAGAAGGCCTCATTGCGAACCTGCTTGGGGACAGTTTTGTATTTGGGGCAGAGCTCCCCGTACAAAGGAGACTCCCGCCCGATTGAATGTCGTAGGTTACCCGATATCCACGAGTATTCCGCGGGTTGACGGGTTATCAACGGACACCCCGGTTTTGGGGTGTCACAGTAAGAGACCCGGGGAGACGTCCTAAATTTCTGTGTGGGTGTAAGAGACCCGGGGAGACGACCCAAATTTCTGTGAGGGTGTAAGAGACCCGGGGAGCTATCCCAAATTTCAGCGTAAGAGACCGGAGAAATCAAATTCTGTAGGTGTAAGAGACCCGTGGAGAAATCAGAAATTTCTGTGTGGGTGTAAGAGACCCGTGGAGATATCCGAAATTTCTGTATGGGTGTAAGAGACCCGTGGAGAAATCCGAAATTTCTGTGTGGGTGTAAGAGACCCGTGGAGATATCCGAAATTTCTATGGATGTAAGAGGCTCAAGACAGTCAAGAGTTATGTTGCCCGGAGATGAAAACATTGACCGCCAAGTTATCTAAGCATAGACTTAGAGTTTAGTGATAGGAGTCGAGAATGACTCAAGATGAAAACACACGGTCAAGTTATCACATAGACTTAGAGTTTAGTGATAGGAGTCGAGAATGACTCGAGATGAAAACACACGGTCAAGTTATCACATAGACTTAGAGTCGAGGATGTGGAGCTCTGAATGACTGAGATGAAAACACGGTCATGGTTATCACGACTTAGAGTTGAGTGATAGGAGTCGGGAGTGACTCGAGATTTGACATCTTGAAATTGCATTGGGTATTGTCGATTTCCAAGAAGGGCTTGGTATATGGATGTCATTCAAGCATATAGGACCAGTTGACTCGCTCATTGATCATCATGATCGTGGACCTTGGGAAGGTCAGCCGCTACACACCGCTGTGGTCAGGTAGGTTACATGTTGTGTGGATTATATATAAGTGTTAGAGGACAGGCTACGAGCATGCGTCCTGGATCATAAGGGTAGCTGGGAGGAGCAATTTCCCTTAGTGGAATTCGCCTACAACAATAGTTATCAGGTGAGTATACAAATGGCACCATGTGAGGCATTGTACGGGAGGCCATGTAGACCACCGTTATGTTGGACCAAGGTGGGAGAGAGCTCCATCACGGGTCCTGATCTGATTAGAGACACCTCCGAGAAGGTGAGCTTGATTACGCATCGCCTCTCACTCCGCCAGAGCCGTTAAGAGAGCTATGCTAATGCACGACGACCCTTAGAGTTCGAGGTCAGGATCACGCTCTTGAAAGTGATGCCTAAGAGAGGAGGGTCAAACTAGTTTGAGGAAGTTATCGCGAGGTTCATTGGGCCTTTCGAGATACTCGAGAGGGTAGGCACTCATGCAGACGGCATGCTACCGCCAAAGCATGTCGTGTCCACGAGGTATTTCACGCTCCATGTTCGAAAGGGTACCTGCATCCAAATTTCCATGTAGTGGATTGAGGAGATATTGAGGTTGACACTGATGGGACCTTCAAGGAGGGACCAGTGTGCATTTTGGATAGCCGTGATCAGGTTTTACGACGCAAGACCATGAGGCTAGTGAGGTGCTACTACAAGGTACTATGGAGGAGGAGTCAACGGGGAGCGAGACACGAGCGCGGCCACCTATCCCTTCTGTTTGGCGATGAAGGTACATGGTTTAGTCAAGCATTATTTAATGACGAAGCCATATGCATGGTGAAAAGTAATTTTAGTATATGCATGAGTGATTGTAATTGTCCGTAATTTCAGACGAAATTCTTCTAAGGAGGGGCTATTGTAAGACCTCGGAAAATCCATTTTTCAAAATGGCAAAATCGTATTTCGGTCAAAATCCAAAATTTATCTAGATCTCGGATGACGAAACGAATTTACCGCTGGAATCGCTCCTCACAAATTTAGCTACTATGTCTAATTTCACAAATTCCTGAGACGCCGAATTTCATCGCTTTTTGAGGACCGGTATCGTGCGCCAGAACGATATTTGACGTGACAAAAGTCACATATAACATGTACTCATGTTACATAAGTTGCATGAGTAGAGAAATGATGGAAATGGATGGCCGAGATCGTGCCACGTGTCGAAAATCCAAAAAGGGGACATATAAGGCATTTTTGGATTTCTTAATGAATAAGACAAAACAACAAATAGTGTTGTCTCTACCTTAAGAGACCAAAAGAGAAAACGAGAGAGGGGGGATGCAAAGGGGTGCTGGAAATCGAAGCTTGATTTTTGTGAGAGAAAAGGACCTCCTTCTCTAGATATTCGAGATCCAACCGCCGGAATTCCACGAGACAAGAAGGAAAGTCATTTACGCACTCAGGCTCACATGTTCCTGCCTTGAGGAGTTTTGACAAACTCCGTGAGGTAGGGGTTTCATCCTACTTGTTTTACACTTTATTTAAGTGTTTTGTAATGTTTGAGTTGGTTTGAGGCCATGAGGGGTCGTTTGATCGGTCCCAAAACTTAGGACCGAATTGTTGAAATCTTTGAGACTTGGATCGTTTCGTGATACCCGTAAACCGATTGGCTGTTTGTGTTGGAAATTAAGCACAAATTGTATGTTGATATATGGAGGCCAATAGTTGATGGAATTCTGTTCCACCAAGAGGAACCGATGTAGAGGAGTGTAGCGCGGGACGTACCCACTGCTTCAAGCTGGGGAATCTGTAAAAACAATCCTGGGCCAGGCGAAATGGACCATAAATGTCCATGTGTTTTGGCATTGGAATTGTTTGATATGAGTGGCTTGAGTTGGTTGATCAAAGAAATTGATAGGTAAATGCTTGAGGTGTTAAAATGATGTCACAATTATATGGAATATAATTGTGGGTGTAGGTCATTGGAGATTAGATTGTGTTTAGCTCAAGTGAGCTAATTTGGGTGATGGTTGATATTGTTGAATTACATGTGGTGTAATTGTAGAATTGAGAATATATGCATATTGGGTGGTATTGGTATAACTGTGTTGAAATATGAATGGTTTGATTTGTGGAAAATGGATAGGTTAATGCATGAACTTCTTTGTATTAATATGATGTCACAATTATATGGAATATAATTGTAGTTAGGCCATTGAGATGAAATTGTGATTTGCTCAATTTGGTGGAATAGTAATTTGTGTGTATGGGCCATTGAGATGATTGTGTTTAGCCTGGCGAGCTAATCTGGGTGATGGTTGATATTGTCGACCATATGTGTGTACTCTGTAAATTATGTAAATATATGCATGATGGTATATTTGCATGTGTTGTATATATTGTGTGAAATGGCATAATGCATCTCATATGCACTGGGGTAGCCTAGAAATTAGTGAGTGCATGACATGAAAAATTGAAAGAAAACAAAACGTTTTTTTTAAAGTGAAATTTCATTGTGATGAATTTTCTCGGAGAGTGGGGTCGAGACGGTCCAACGATCATTTCTGATGAGAACCATGATCAAGCTTCTGGCTGGTTCTCCAACACATTCGCCTCGGAGGGTAGTCCCATATTTTGTCCGATACTTCGGCAGTATAGTTTCTAAAACAACAAGAATTGTTTTGAAAAAGATGTTTTCTTATACATGGCTTAGGTAAGGAGCGGTGAGGACCCTGTGGACGGTCAAGTCATTTGTATTCAAGCAAAGATCGCGACTGTTGAACGCAGTGTTTATTGTGATATCGAGGCAGGTACTAGGTGGAGTACCATTTAGGTGATTCCACTATCGACAATAAGCCACCCTGATACATTTTTCAGTACGTGGAGTCAGACATCTGCGCTTCATCCCAGAGGTCGCAAGAAGAAAGCTGAAGTTGTGGTTTTGGTTTGCTATGTACAATGTATTAGAACTTCTGTTGATATATGATGTATAAGGATAATTTTATTACCTTCTGAAATTATTGTATATAGTTGATTTGATGAGTATTATTTCAGGCCCGCGGCCATTTTACTCATGGAAATGTCATATTGAATCGTTTGGGGGATGTGTTTTAGGTCAGATTCTCAGATAAAGGGAGATACTGCGATTTTGCAAATGTTGGTCACCCGACATTCTTAGTAGCTCAAGCCGACGGTGAAGACCCATTCTCGGGATTTGGGGGCGCCACATGTGTGACACCCCAAACTCGTGGGTCTTTGACTACCCGGTCAACCTACGAAACACTGGGTGGAATGTCGAGTGACCCACATCTCACGAAAATCTGCAGAGTCTTCGAAATCGAGCTTCACCCAAATACATCACTTGTCCCAATCAACATTCACACATGAGTAAAACGACTCGGGCCCATAAACCAATACTCATCACAATATATATGTATCCAACTATATCCAATAAATAAGAGTTAATAAATGACTTTATACAACATATATTAAAATTCTAAAATTTAATACATGTATACATCACAAACCAAAGCCACAATCCGGCTTTCTTTCTAAAGCGGCCTCATGACGCAGCCGTCTCCCAGGCGCCTCCCGCACCAAAATATGTTCCTCGACAGGGTGAGCTTAATGCCTGGGGTGCAGTGGAATCTCACCCTAAATGGGCTACTCTCCCACCTAAGTGCATATACAATGCTCCAAGTAAACACATTCAAGAAATGCATGATCCTACTTGAATGTCTACTTGTACAACTCATACCCCGAGTCCTCACCAACTCCCTCACACTTGCCTAAGCCACGTATGAGAAACATATTTTTTAACAAAGATATTTGTTATTATTTGTGGACTACCCTCCGATATAAGTAGTGGACTGTCTCCGATGTTATATTTAGTGGACTACCCTCCGAGATATATCAATTGGGCCGACTCCGACGATTGATATTTTATATATGGACTACCCTCCGATATTATCATGGACACACTCCGATAATTTTATTTATTAGTCAACCCTCCGAAATCTATTCTCTCGAGAATCACCTCATGCACTCACTCCTATCGTTCTATGGTGCCCCAGTGCATATGGAAATGCATGATGCCAATTCCAATACAATTATATAACACATGCAAATATATAATCATGCATATATTCACATAATTTAAATCACACAAACATGTCATGTAATTTCACAATTCATTACACCAAAAATTAGCTCACGTGGGCTAATTAACAACCACGAGCAATTCGATTTGAATTACTCAACCAAACACATTATTTCACAAAAATATTTTGTGAACACTATTCCTATGAACAGTGAAACCCTCGGGTTATTGTTTCCGTCCATTCACCAATCATCGGTTCACTTTGTGAACCCGAATTTCACAGCCATTTCCGGCCCTATGCACATCACAATACGATTTATATCACAAATCAACACATAAATAGTCCTAACAGCCCTTACACTGCCACGTACTGTGCAGAATGGGCTCCAAAAATTCTAACATTTCGGTCCCAAGATTTGGGACCGATCAAACGGCCCCTCACGGCCTCAATCAACTCAAGCATCAACAAAGTACTTAAACAAAGAGTAAACCCAAGTAGGATAAATCCCCTACCTCATGGAGTTTGTCGAAACTCCACAAAACTGGTGCCCACGCGTTGTCCTCTCTCGCTGTAGAATAGCTTTCCCTTCGCCCGTAAAGATTTCGACGGTCGGATCTCCCGGTATTTTAGAGAGAAGTCTCTCTCTCTATCTCTAAAACCTTCAAAAAATGGCTACTGCATCTCCCATATCCCCTTTTCACGTTTTTTTGGCTCTTTTTCAATTGGAGAAGGTACTATTCTCTATTTTGTTTTATTATCATTTAATCAAATTTAATAATGCCCATCATGTCCCCAAGCTTTGGATTTTCGACATTTGGCACTATCTCGGCCGTCCATTTCCATCATTTCTCTACTCATGAAACACGTGTAACATGTGTACATGTTATATGTGACTTTTGTCACATCAAATGTCGTTTTACGGCACCCGAAACGCGATGCCTCGAAAAACGTGCAAATCCCGACTGTCTCGGAATTCGACGAAATTCGACGTGTTCACTAGATTTCGTGAGACGATTCCAACGATGAAATCTGTTTCATCATTCGAGATCTAGAGAATAAATTTCGAATTTTTAACCGAAATTACGGTTTTACCCTTTTTCCAGAAATTGAAAATTTCTTGGGTCTTACAACATGAATATATTAACATGAATGTGTTGGAATTGGCATCATGCATTCCATATGCACTGGGGTAACCTAGAAATTAGGTGTGAGTGCATAGTTGAGATCGACACTGTGTTAGGTGTTTGATGGTGTGTCGTGAGTACACCTGCCAGGATCAAATATAGCGTAGGGTGTTGATTAGTGGGCTTGATTAATAAGACAACATCCAAATGAGTCGCACGGGTTAAGAAAATGGAAATGGCTCATTGCATTTCATATGCACTGGGGCACCCTAGAATAATAGGAGTGAGTGCATGAGGTGGTTTCTTGAGAGAATTGTTCGGAGGGTTGACCAACAATATTATTTATCGGAGTGTGTCCACTACAACATCGGAGGGTTGTTCATATAATATCAATCGTCGGAGTCTGCCTAATTGATATACATCGGAGGGTCAGTTCATAGCACATCAATCGTCAGAGTCCGCCTAATGATATACATCGGAGGGTTGTCCATAAAATAGATTATCGAAGTCTGTCCACTATTTATATCGGAGGGTTGTCCACGATTAAAAACAAATACTTTTGTTTGGAAATGGTTTTCATTCATGGCAGAATGCATGTTTGAGGGAGTCAATGAGAACTCGAGGCATATGGGTGTAAGAGACCCGCGATATCATAGTTCTGTATGGGTGTAAGACCTACTTCAGACACTCAAAAGTTATGTTACTCCAAAGAAACACACGGTCATGTTTATCACATAGACTTCGGGCTGTGTGATAGAGTCGGGATTGACTTAGATTTGTTGCCCATTGACACTTGCATCGGGTAATGGAGCTCTATGAGGGCTCCAATACTGGTCATCGGTAATACCGTTGACGCTTGTCACAACTGGGCGATGCATGTGAGACAAGTCGGTGAGTGACTCGGGATATATTATTACTTAATGACATATTGAGTTATGGAGCCGGCGAGAGCTCGGTACATGAGACATGGTGAGTCGAGTCTCATTCATGGCATGTAGACATTCAGGTAGACATGTATGTCAAAATTTGGATGTGTGTTTGATTATGCTACCATTGCATGTGCACTTAGGTGGGGGAGTAGCCCTCGTAGAGATTATCACTATCGGGCTTTGCTCACCTCGCCGTGGGACCCTTCGTGCAGGTTAGGTGCGTATGGCTAACCCGCATTCTAGACCGCACATATGAAGAAATTTGATTGCGGGCTTTAATATATATATTTTGTAAATATATAAGGGTTGTATTTATTTGTATAAGAGTGATGTAATTTAAACTCTTATGGACTATGGTTTTATAGTCATGTGCTTATATGTTTGAGTATTGATGCAGGGGCCCAAGTGGCAATTATTTTACTCGCATATAGATCATGTGTGGTCATTGTTGATTATTGGGACAAGTTGTACCTTGGGTAGAGCTCCCCGTACAAAGGAGACTCTGGCCGATTTTTGTGAGTGGTGTCGGGTAACCCGACATCCACGAGTATTCCGCTAGTTGACGTGTTGTCAACGGACCCCCGATTTTGGGGCGTCTCACATTTTCTCGACCCTAGTGTTCAACATCTTTCCTATACTATTCACCAAGCATACTATATCAATCACAATTCACACACATGATCACACTATCACATAACATACAACTCATGTTATACACACCATCACACATCAAACACCATGCATGCAGTGTTCTAATCTTGTCCCATGACTTTCTAGGTAATCACATACCTAAACTCTAACATCGAGCCACCAAGTAGTGATGTTCTTATACGTCAATGACCATGGCCTAAGCCCAAGTCCCTCAATCCCTAGGGTTTCATATACCTAAGTTCTACACTCTAAGACCGTGGCCTAAGCCCAAGTCCCCCAAGCCCTAGGTACTCGTGTATCTAAGCTCTGATACCAAGTTGTGATGCCTCAAAATCGGGGTGTCTGTTGACAACCCATCAACCCACGGAATACTCGTGGATGCCGAGTAACCCGACACCACTTACGAAAATCGGGCAAAGTCTCCTTTGTACGGGGAGCTCTACCCAAATACAAAACCTGTCCTAAACAGTTCAATATGGCCACACAGGGTCCACATGCGAGTAAAATAATGGCCACTTGGGCCCCTGCATCAATACTCACAAAATATATATCCCAACCAATATATTACATGGTTCAAGAGTTTTTACATTACTCTTACTTCAACATATATTAAAATTATAAAACTCTAATACATGTTATACATAATAAAAATGTCAAAGCCACAAGTCGGCTTTCTTCTAACACACGGCCTCTAGTGAGTACCGCCTTCCCAATCGCACCAGATTCCGAATCCATCGATGGGTGAGAAAAGCCCAATAGAGATAATTTCCTACCTGGGTTACTTCCCACCTAAGTGCACATGCATGGGAAACAATCACATTCAAGCAATTTCATGAACCTACTCGAATGTCTATATGCCTAATCCCATGTCTCGAGTCCTCACCGACTCCCTCACATATGCCTGCCGAACGCGAAATATCCAGCCAAAACAAAAGTTATTTGTTCTCGAAAACTCACTACCGAATTTCGGTAAAAATATTGGACTACCCTCCGAGTCGAATTGGTTGGAGAACTTCCCGAAACAGTCATGATCCTCATCCAAAGTGATCTGTTGGACCGTCTCCCAACACAATTCTTCGGAAAATCTTCCGTCGATATTCCTTTCACAAACATTTTCATTTAACTTTCAATTTCATGTCATGCACTCACTCCTAATATTCTAGGGTGCCCTAGTGCATATGGAATGCATGATGTCAATTCCAACACATTCATGCTAATATATTCACATGCATATATATTAACATAATTCAATCGCATAAAGCATGTTATGTAAATTCTCAACCAATTACACTCCAAAATTAGCTCATGGGCTAATTAATGCTACAAGCACCATTTTGAATCACTCAACACCATAAAATTCACACAAAACTATTTTCGTGTCACTATTCATGTGAACAGTAAAACCCTCGGGTTACTGTTCAAGACCACACAAAATATGAATTTTCTCCACTCGGTTCAAAGCTTTTGAGACCGAGTTTACGGTTAAAACAAGCCTCAGAACATTCCTAACCATTTACATGGTTCTTAAACAATGATTAACACAAGTCGGAAAAGATCCCTACCTCTTGGAGTTGTCGGAACTCCACCAAATTGGTACTCACGCGTAGTCATCGCCGCGTAGAATAACTTTCCTTCTTGCTCCGTCGAAAACCGATGATCCGATCGGCCGGAATCCTAGAGATAAGGTGCTCCTTCTCTCTCTAAAAATGAAAAATCCCAGCCCACCCCCGTTTCTGTCCAGCCACTGCCAGTTTGTGTCTCAAAATGGAGAAGAAGACTGTTCACGTTTTGTCTTATTCAATTAACAATTCCTATAATTCCATCTATGTCCCTTCTTCTAGATTTTTGACACTTGGCACTATCTAAGCCGTCCATTTCCATCATCTCTCTACTTTTGCAGCATGTGTCACAAGAGTACATGTAGTGGGTGACTTTTGTCCCATCACATGTCGTTTTACTAAGACCCGATACCCCGCTACCAAAACGTGTAAATTTCGACCCGCCCCGAATTCGGGCGAAATTCGAATGGTAACTAGATTTTACGACGATTCCAACCCAGAAAACTGCTTTCATTATCCGAGATCTAAAAAATTTTCGAATTTTTACCGAAATGACAATTTTACCCTTTTTCCGAAAATTGAAATTTTCTCGGGTCTTATTTTATTTTATTTTATTTTTTTTTTTTTTGAGAAGAGAAACTTTTTATTAACTGAAATTTCTCAGCAACATATCTAAAAGAGACACAGATCCGATATGTGGCCTTCATGCTACCTGTTCCAATATTATTTATATTATATATATAAAATAAATAAATAAAGGTCCTACCATATTCTATTAAGCCCCGTTATAGAAAACTAACCAAAAATATTTCATATTATGACTAGCTAATAAATCATATAATAAGTTAATAGCATTTATTAGCTAATAAATCATATACATTTAAAAATTATTATGGAGTATTCTTTAACCATTTGTATAATTTTCCTTATTTGTAGTCTATTTTTCATAACAAAAAAAAAAAGGTCTATTTCATTCTATGTCCTTCAATATTATTTTGAAATACTTTTTTATGATTAATTTGTTCATTAAAGAAAAATAATTTTTGTAAAATTTTATTTCAAATTTCAAATTTACATTTTTTATGATCATCATTTTAATTATAAAACAATAATTTAAATAATCCAATTTATTAATTTAAAAAAAAAATATATATATATATATATATATATATATATATATATATATATATATATATATATATATATATATATATAATTTATTAAATAGTTAAATATTATTTTTAAGACTCTTAAACATTTTTTAAATCAATTATTTATCAAATATTGGGTAGAATACGTATTACTTAAAAAAAACATGTGTGTCAAGTGTGACTTTCGCCTTAAGAGGCTATTGCGTCTCTGTGCGCTTTGTGTTTCTCAATAATCCACAGAAAGGCACGACACATCACTGTTTCAAATTTATAGACATTTTCCAAATTAAATATTTTATATGAAAAACATGTAATATTTTAGTTTTTATTACCATTTGATGCATATGGCTAAGCCAAATTGAAGAGGAGAGTATAGTTCATTAGTTATTTTTTTTATACTAACATGCGAACGAGCAAATGTTTTTAAGCCATGTTTAACTTACTTCATTTTTAAATTTTTATCATGGTTTCATGATATATATATAAGATTAATTTTTAGTTTTTTAGTTTTTAAAATTTTTAAAAAATTATGATAAATGCTTATTTATCCAAACACTTGAATTTTATAAGTGTTTATGATGATTTTTTAAGTGTTTATATAGTAATGCATTCAAACACCTTAAAATGATGCATAAACATTTTTTAAAATATACATCAAAACACAAATAACTTACTAAATAAAGTACTTATGACATAAGTTCTTATAAAATAAGTACTTAATTAAACTATTTAACTATATTTCATGGAAAAAGTATGTGTTAGATATATCACCAAAAAATTTTCTTTCAAAAAAAAAAAACATTTTGATTTACATGGTTTAGGCTACATTTAAAAAAAATAATTATAAGTATATTCAACGGGGGTTATAATAGTATATTGATTGATTTATAATGATTTTAAAATTACTTTTTATTAACTGAAATTTCTCAACACCACATCTAAAAGAGACCCAGATACGATATGTGGCATGCATGTTGTCTGTTCCAATATTATATATATATATATATATATATATATATATATATATATATATATATATATATATATATATATAAAGATCCTACCATATTCTATTAAGCCCCGTTACGGAAAACTAACCAAAAATATTTCATATTATGACTAGCTAATAAATCATATAATAAGTTAATAGCATATATTAGCTAATAAATCATATAATAAGTTAATAGCATTTATTAGCTAATAAATCATATACATTTAAAAATTATTCTGGAGTATTCTTTAACCATTTGTATAATTTTCCTTATTTGTAGTCTATTTTCATAACAAAAAAAAAGAAGGTCTATTTCATTCTATGTCCTTCAATATTATTTTTGAAATAATTTTTTTTATGATTAATTTGTTCATTAAAGTAAAAAAATAATTTTTAAAATTTTATTTCAAATTTCAAATTTTTATTTTTTATGATCATCATCATTTTAATTATAAACAATAATTAAAATTTAAAAATATATATATAATTTATTAAATAGTTAAATATTATTTTTAAGACTCTTAAACATTTTTTAAATCAATTATTTATCAAATATTGGGTAGAATACGACATTGCAAACATGTGTGTCATGACTTTTCATTTTAAGAGGCTATTGTACTTCACAGGCGCTTTGTGTCTTGAATAACTATGAGTACATGATACATCACGTTTCAATTTATAGACATTTTCCAAATTAAATATTTTAATGGAGAAAATAAAACATATAATTTTTTAGTTTTTATTACCATTTGATGCATATGAAGCAAAATTGAAGAAGAGAGTATAGTTCATTAGTTATTTTTTTATACTAAATATTACAGGTGAATGATAAATGTTTTTAGTCTATAGTCAATCCTTACTTCATTTTTAAATTTTTATCATGGTTTCATGATATATATAAGATTAATTTTTAGTTTTTTAGTTTTTTAAACTTTTAAAAAATTATGATAAATGTTTATTTATCCAAACACTTGAATTTTATAAGTGTTTATGTAAGACCCGAGAAATTTCAATTTCTGGAAAAATGGCAAAATCGTAATTTAGGTCAAAAATCCAGAATTTATTCTCTAGATCTCGGATGACAAAACGGATTTCACCGTTGGAATCGTCTCGCGAAATCTAGCTAGCACATAAAATTTCGTCGAATTCCGAGACAGTAGGAATTGGCACGCCGAGGCAATTCGCTTCGTGCAAGAAACGATTGACAAGGATTTAAAGTCAAGATTAACACGTGATCATGTGCCAAGGCGGTATGAGTAGATAAATGATGAAATGATCGCCAGATAGGGCCGAGTGTCAAAATCGGGAAAAAGAATGATATAAATGTCATTTTTTGTTCGTTGCTGGATAATAAGACAAAAATGAATAGTACTCATCTTCTCAAATTCAAAAGGGGAGAAAAAGTGAAAAGCTGAGAGAAAATAACAGTGAGCCAAAAATGGAGGTTTTAGAGAGAGAACATCTGACTTCTCTCTAGAATATCGGGCAATCCGACTGTCGAAAGTCTTCGAAGCAAGAAGGAAAGTTGTTCTACGCGGAGAGGCCTATGCGTGGACCTTTCAGGAGTTTTTGACAAACTCCGTGAGGTAGGGGTTTCTCCCTACTTGGGTTTTACACTTCATTTAAGTACTTTACAATGTTTCGGTTGGTTTGAGGCCTTGAATTCATCGTTGATCGGTTCCAAAGCTAAACGAGGTGAAAAAATGTTAGAGACTATGGGATACTCGTGGATCACCACGGCCGACTGGGGTCATTGGTTTGCGGCAATTATGTGATAACCATGTCTTGATTGAATGAGGCCGGAAATGGCCGCGGAAACCCCGTTCACTAAGTGAATCGATGATCAGCACTGCTCTAAATAGTAACCGAGGGTTTCACTATTCCCCGAATAGTGTTCACAAATACTTTGTGAAATAATGTTTGGTCGAAATGATTCAAGTCAATTACTGTATTCGATCATTGGAATTTGAGCTAATTTTCTTTCGTGTAATGGAAATGTGAAATTACTTAACATGATCATGTGATTTAAATTATGTGAATATATGCATGATTATATATTTGCATGTGTTATAGACTGTAATGGAATTGGCATCATGCATTCCATATGCACTGGGACATCCTAGGACGATAGAAGTGAGTGCATGAGAAGAGTCTAGAGAAAATGGTTTCGGAGGGTTGTCTATAAATGATAATTATCGGAGGCTAGTCCATACCAAAAATATCAATCGTCGGAGTCGGCCCAATTGATATACATCGGAGGGTAGTCTATAAATAATATCAATCGTCAGAGACGGCCCGATTGATATATCCATCGGAGTGTTGTCCACAAATAAACATAATAATTATACGGTAGGCGAGTGGAAATGAGACTCTGGGTATGAGATGAAGGCTAGACATTGCGAGGAATGTGGGTTTACTGGAGACAGATAAGGATTTAGGTGGAGAGTAGCCCACTTAGGCTATCATTCCACTATTGAGCATTAGCTCACCCTGTCGAGGGATAATATTTTACAGGTACATGGAGCGGCGAGGAGACTCGCCTGGCCCTAGAGACCTAGTTTCAGAAGAGGTTTTAATGTGGCTTGAAGGAGATTTATATGTATTAGAATTGTTTTTAATTTTAATATATGTCAGATAAGAGTAAAACAATGGAACTTCGGAAACTATTGATATGTTGGATATATATATATATATATATATATATATATATATATATATATAGCATATATATATATATATATATATATATATATATATATATATATATATATATATATATATATTGATGAGTAAGTATGTATCAGCCCAAGAAATGTTTGCACTCATGATATTGATGTTCAGGGATGTGCATACAGTGTGTTTTGTATTTAGGCAGGAGCTCTGCACAAAGGAGACTCTGCTCGATTTTCGTGAAAAATGTCGGGTTACCCAACATTCACGAGTATTCCGCGGGTTGACGGGTAGTCAACGGACCCCCGGGTTTTGGGGCGTCACAGTTTATGATGATTTTTTAAGTGTTTATGTAGTAATGCATTCAAACACCTTAAAATGATGCATAAACATTTTTTAAAATATACATCAAAACACAAATAACTTACCAAATAAAGTACTTATGACATAAACTTTTATAAAATAAGTACTTAATTAAACTATTTAACTATATTTCATGGAAAAAGTATGTGTTAGATATATCACCAAAAAATTTTCTTTGAAAAGAAATTTTTTTTTTTTATTTACATGGTTTAGGCTACATTTTAAAAAAGTAATTATAAGTATATTCAACGGGGGTTATAATAGTATATTGATTGATTTATAATTATTTTAAAATTACTTTTTATTAACTGAAATTTCTCAACACCACATCTAAATATAATTTTATCCGATATGTGGCCCGTGATGCTGCCTCATTGCTCCAATATTATTTGTATTATATATATAAAATAAATAAATAAAGATCCTACCATATTCTATTAAGCCCTGTTCTGGAAAACTAACCAAAAATATTTCATATTATGGCCAGGTAATAAATCATATAATAAGTTAATAGCATTTATTAGCTAATAAATCATATACATTCAAAATTACGACACCAAAAACCTGTGGCCGTTGATCACCCGCTCAACCCGTTAAATACTCAGGATGCCGTAACCCGACACTACTCACTTAAAATCGAAAGGTAGTCTCTTTTGTACCTTGTTCTTACCCAAATACAAAACCTGTCCCAAACAGTTCAATATGGCCACACAGGGTCCACATACAATTAAAATGAGTAAAAATGGCCATTTGGGCCCCTACATCAACACTCATCAAACATATATCCAACTATATTCCAATAGTCCAAGAGTTACTTCATTACTCTTAATACAAATACATATTAAAATCTACAATTCTAATACATATTATCCAACTAAGACACCAAAGCCACAACCCGGATTTCTTTAGTATCGGCATCTAGGATGAGCCGTCTCCTCGTGTGCTCCCTGTACCTGAAATAATATAATTCCCTCGATAGGGTGAGCTAATGCCCAGTAGTGGAATCACCCTAAATGAGTTACTCTCCACCTAAGTGCATATGCAATTGTCCAATGTAAACACACATTCAAGTAAATGCGTGATCCTACTTGAATGTCTACATGACCAATCCATATCCCGAGTCCTCACCAACTCCCTCACACTTGCCTAAGCCATGTATGAGAAAAATATCACTTTTCAAAACAAAACTTGTTGTTCTTGAAAATACACTACCGAATGTCGGTAAAAATACGGGACTACCCTCCGAGGCGAATGTGTTGGAGAACTTCCCTTAAACAAATATGGTCCTCATCCAAATATCTGCTGACCGCTTCCCAACCCATTCTCCTAAAAATCATCATGCGTGGAAATTCCTTTTCGCAATCATGTTCGCTTTTTCGTAAATTCGTGGTCATGCACTCACACCTAATATCTAGGTTACCCAGTGCATATGAAAATGCATTATGCCATTTCAACCAATTTTATACCAATATATCAATATGCAACATTCTCAATTTTGCACTCACAACACATGTCATTCACTATTGATCAACCATCACCCAAATTAGCTCACTTAAGCAATTCACATTATCATCTCCAATGGCCTACAAACACAATTACAATTTATATAATTATGTCATTTTGTTAACACATTTAAAATCATGTATTAACTTATTCAATTTCCTATACAACTCAAGCCATCCTCTAAATTTTCAATTTCTCAATCCATTTAATAAAAAATGAAGCCCGTTGTGGCTAATTAACGCATTACCAGCGCAATTCACCTGAATCTACTCAACCAAACACATTATCGCACAAAAATATTTTATGAATTATCTCACATGAACAAAGGAAACCCTCGGGTTATCGCTCACGACCACTACTCAAACATCGGTTCCACTCCAGAACTCACAGGTAGTTATTTCCGCCTCTTACACACCACAATACATAAATTATAGTACTCGACCATATTTTACCGTTTCCACATACCAGGACTCGTCACGGATGGTTCAATTTGCCCCATATACTGCCTAAGATTGGGGACTCGATCAAACGACAGCCCAAGGCCTCAACCCAACCGAAACATCGTTTAGCGTTTCAGAATCAAAGAGTAAAACAAGTAGGATAAATCCCTACCACGAAAGCAATGAAACTCGTAACCCATGCTTCGCCGCCAGAGACGCCTTTCCTCTAGGCCCGGGCAACCGGCTAAATCGGATTAGCTAGAAATCTAGAGAGAAGTTGCTTACTCTTTCTCTAAAATCACCATTTTCCAGCTACTGCATCACCCTATCTCCCTTTTCACGTTTTTGGCTAAAAAATGAAGGAGACTACACTATGCAAAAGTTTATCCTATTATCCTCATTTAAAATATCTAAAATGACATCTATGTCCCTTATTTCCACTATTTTGACATTTGGCACTATCTCGGCCGTCCATTTCCATCATTTCTCTACTCATGCAACATGTGTCACATGAGTACATCTTATATGTGACTTTTGTCACATCAAATATCGTTTTACGACACCCGATACTTGGTGCCTCGAAAAACGTGCAAAAAATCTGACTGTCTCGGAATTCGACGAAATTCGACGTGTTAGCTAGATTTCCGAGACACCCCAACGGTGAAACTGCTTCATCATCCGAGATTCAGAAAAATAAATTTGATTTTATCGAAATTACTTGCTTTAAGGTCTTTTGAGAAAATTGGATTTTCTCAAGTCTTACAAAAATTATTATGGAGTATCCTTTAACCATTTGTATAATTTTATTTATTTGTAGTCTATTTTCATTAAAAAAAAAGTTTATTTGTGAAACCCCGAGAAAATTCAATTTTCTCAAAAAATGGCAAAATCGTAATTTCTGTAAAAATCCGAAATTTTTCTAGATCTCGGATGACGAAACGAACTTCTCGGGCCAAGAATTTTTCTCACGAAATCTAGCTAACACGTCGAATTTCGTCGAATTCCGAGACAGTCGGAATTTGCACGTTTTTCGAGACACAGAGTGTCGGGTGCCGTAAAAAGACATGTGATGTAACAAAAGTCACCTACTACATGTACTATTGTGACACATGTTACAAGATTAGAGAGGTGATGAAATGAATGGCTTAGATTAAGTCATGTGTCAAATAGTGACAAAAAGGGACAAGATGAGAATTTTGGAAATTGTAAATGAGAATGAGACAAAAACTCAAATAGTCTTCTTCTCCATTTAATTTGAAGACCATAACGTGAGGGGCTGGAATGGAGATGCAGAAAGTTAGGTTTTCATATTTTTAGAGAGAGAGAGCACCTTCTCTCTAAGATCTCGGCGACGGACCACGGATTTCTTCTGCCTAGAAGGAAAGTGGTTCACGCAAATGAGGGCTTCTCATGGCACCCTGCTGGAGGAGTTTCGACAAACTCCGTGAGGTAGGGGTTTTATCCTACTTGTTTTACTCTTGATTTAAGTGTTTTGTAATGTTTGAGTTGATTTAAGGCCGTGAATGGCCGTTTGATCGGTTCCAAATCTTGGAACCGAAGTGTGGAAATTTTTAGGACACATTTGGTCAGTCCGTGGCAGTGTAGGGGCTGTTTTGGGTGTTTGTGTTGTAAATTGTGTAATAAATCATGTTTTGGTGTGTATGAGGCCGGAAATGGCCATGGAAATAGGTTTCAAAAAGTGGAACAAAGGTATGATGAGTGGGTCGCCCACGACACCCCACTTACTGCTTTGGGACTATTAAAAAAAACAGTCCCTGTTTAGTGAAATGGACCAAAAACGCCCATGTGTTGGGTGCTTGAAATTGATGAAATGAATGACTGAGTCAGAGAGGAATTAGTGAGGTTAATGCATGAACTTTGTGTATTATCATGAGGTCACAATTATATGGAATATAATCGTATGTAGGTAATTGAGATGAGTCAGGATTAGCCTAAGTGAGTTAATTTGGGTGATGGTTGACCAAAATTTGTATATTGGTGTAAATTGTGTTGAAATTACATAACATGTTGTATGTGATTTAAATATGTTAATATATATAAGTATGTGAATATATTAGCATGAATGACATGAAATGGCATAATGCATTTTCATATGCACCGGGTAACCTAGAAATTAGGTGTGAGTGCATGACATGAATTAAAATAAAAACGAACATGGTTGTGAAAGGAATTTCACAGATGATTTTCCGAGAATGGGGTTGGAGACGGCCCAATGATCATTTCAGATGAAGACCATGACTGTTTCGGAAAGTTCTCAAACACATTCGCCTCGGAGGGTAGTCCCATTTTTTTACCGAAACTTGGTAGTGTATTTTGGAGAACAACAAGTGTTGTTTTGAAAATTGTGTTTTCTCATACATGGCTTAGGCAAGTGTGAGGGAGTCGGTGAGGACTCGAGACATGGGAACTGGCATTTAGACATTCAAGTAGGATCACGTATTTACTTGAGTGTGTGTTTAAATTGGAGCATTGCATATGCACTTAGGTGAGTAACCCATTTAGAGTAATTCCATTACTAGGCGATATCTCACCCTGTCGAGGGAATATCATTTCAAGTACAGGGGGCGTTCGAGAAAACGGCTCATCCTAGAGGCCGATTTTGAAGAAAGCCGGATTGTGGCTTTGATGGATTTTTGGTGTAACATGTATTAGAATTGAAATTTTAATATGTGTTTGTATTAAGAGAAATGTTATAACTCTTGGATTATTGGAATATAGTTGGAATATTTATTTTGATGAGCATTGGTATACGCCTGGGCTGGCTATTTTTATCAGTGACGGCCTCGCGATACGAGACATCTAGATTTTCTACGGGTTGACGGGTAGTCAACGGACACCCCGGTTTTGGGGCGTCACACTATTTCATTCTAGGTCCTTTAATATTATTTTTGAAATAATTTTTTTTTATTAATTTGTTCATTAAAGTAAAAAAATAATTTTTAAAATTTTATTTCAAATTTCACTATATTTTTATGATCATCATCATTTTAATTATAAACAATAATTTAAATTTAAAATATATATATATATATATATATATATATATATATATATATATAATTTATTAAATAGTTAAATATTATTTTGAAGACTTTTAAAAATTTTTTAAATCAATTATTTATAAAATATTTATGGATTTATACTTTCTTACTCGGGTATAACTTACCAAATCTTGTAAATGTCTTTTTATTATTTCTATATATATATATATATATACTTTCTTACCACGGTATAACTTACCAAATCTGATAAATGTCTTTTTATTATTTATATATATAAAATAAATAAATAAAGATTTTACCATATTCTATTAAGCCCATTACGGAAACTAACCAAAAATATTTCATCTTGTAACTAGCTAATAAATCATATAATAAGTTAAAGCATTTATTAGCTAATAAATCATATAATTAATAGAATTTATTAGCTAATAAATCATATACATTTAAAATTATTGGTGGAGTATCCTTTAACCCTTTGTATAATTTTCCTATTTTTAGTTTATTTTCATAAAAAAAGGAGGTCTATTTCCTAGGTTCCTTCAATAATATTTTGGAAATAATTTCATGATTAATTTGTTCATTTAATTAGAAAATAATTTTCAAAATTTTATTTCAAATTTCAAATTTTACATTTTATGATCATCATTTTAATTGTAAACAATAATTTAACAATCTACTTATTCATTTAAAAAATCTAATTTATTAAATAATTAAATATTATTTTTAAGACTCTTAAACATTTTTAAAATTAATTATTTATCAAATATTTATAGATTTATACTTTCTTTCGGCGGTATTAAATCTTGTAAATGTCTTTATATATATATATATATATATATATATATATATATATATATATATATATATATATATATATATATATATATATATATATATATATATATATATAATTTATTTATTTTTTGTTTGAGAGGAGAAACTTTTATTAACTCGAAATCTCTAAATACCAAGTTTTGTAAAATGGCTTGGCGTTTCCCCTGCTCCAATGTTATTTATATTTCTATTTTTTAATTACATTGGATATATATAATTTAAAAAAAATTAAAAAAAATATTTATAATTAATTTTTTGTCATATGTGTTATTCTTTTTATATTATGTAGTACTTTTTTTTTTTGAATCGAATATAGTATGTAGTACAATTAATTTTTTGTTTTTGGTTTTCTTTTACATATGTAATACAATTTTGTTGACTTGGGAAAATATTCCAAATCCAATTTGAATTGAATTCGATTAAATCAGAATCGAATCCCTTTCCAAAATAATCTGCAATTTTAAATAGTGACATAATATATGTAATTATACTATTATAATAACGGCGAGGTAATTTTCCAAAATTACCTCGCCGTTAAGCTTTCAATCGATGATTTGATATAATCTCTTGCGCTTTTTCTTCGTTGATTTTTTGTGAATAAAACAGTTGAACTCTAGAAAGGACGATGGGAGAGAGCGAGAGTTTTTTTTTTTTTTTCTCTCTCTTTCTCAAAGCTTTATTGCCGAGAAAGTAACAGACGCCGATTTATGTCACTAGCTACAAAATCACACCATTATTTTGGAAAGGAGATTTTCGATTTACGCGATTTAATCCCGAATTCAATTCAAATTGATTTGGAATATTTTCCCAAGTCAAACAAAATTGTATTACATATGTAAAAGAAAACTAAAAACAAAAATTAATTGTACTACATACTATATTCGATTCAAAAAAAGGTGTTAAGTACTAAATAATATAAAAAGAATAACAAATATGACGAAAAATTAATTATAAATATTTATAATTTTTATTTTTTTAAAATTACATATATCAAAATGTAATTAAAAATAGCAATATAATAACATTGGAACAGAAGCATGCAGGTCATTTACAAACTTAAGTTAAGTGAGATTTCGCTTAATAAAAAAGTTTATCCTCTCAAACAAAAATAAATAAATTATATATATATATATATATATATATATATATATATATATATATATATATATATATATATATATATATATATATATATATATATATATATATATATATATATATATATATATCGATTACAAATTGTAATTTCAGCTTAAAATCCGAAATTTATTCTCTAGATCTCGATGATGAAACGGATTTCACCCGTCAACTGCCTCGCAAATCTAAATTTAACACGTAAATTATCGTAATTCGAGACAACACTTACACGCTAAGGCACGCGTTCATTGGTGTTGTAAACAATTTTTCTCGATGCAAACGTAAAATCATATATAACAAGTACCAGCCATAAGTGGCATGAGTAGAGAAATGATGAAAATGGACGGCCGAGATAGTGCCGAATGTCAAAACTGGGAAAATAGGGATATAATGGTCATTTTTAGAATTGTTAAGTTAGTAAAAGAAAAATAGCTACAAAGACGCCATCTTCTCAAATTGACTAAAGGGAGAGAAACGGAATTGAGAACCAAGAGCAGCAGCTAGGATTTTCATTTTATTTTAGAGAGAGACACTTCTCTCTATTTCCTGGTGAACTGACCACGCTAGCCTTCTGACAAGAGTGAAGCCGCTCTATCGGAGGGTCAAGGTGGGTACCGGATTTAGGGAGTTTCTCAAACTCCGAGAGGTAAGGGTTTCTCCCTACTTGGGTTTTATTCCCTCTTTAAGTACTTTACGAATGTTTGAATAGAATGAGGTCGTGAGGTCGCTTGATCGATCCCAAACCTTGGGACCGAATTGATATGAATTTTTGAAACCCATATAGCAACGTGACTCACTACCGGGTTTGGGGTGTCAAATTGTGTTTTTGCATAATAAATCATGTATTGATTGGAAATGGGAGGCCGAAAATGCTTGGAAATGCTGTTCGGTGAACCGATGATTTGTGATTTGTCGGGAATAATAAATGAGGGTTTCACTATTCCCGAGAATAGTGTTCACAAAAATATTTTTTTGTGTGAAACTGGGTTTGGTCGAGTGATTCAAGTTGAATTGCTCGTGGTTCGATTATTAGCCCAAGGAAGCTAATTTTGATGTTTGAAATGATAATTACACGACATAATTGTGCGATTAGATATTATGTGGATATGTGTATGCTTACATATTTGCATGTGTGATTAGACTCAGATTGAATTTAAGATACATATATCTCTATATGCACTCGAACACCCTAGACTATAGAGCCGGGAGTTGCATTTATGAGTCTAGAGAAAATGGCTTGGAGGGTTGTCTAAAATATTAATTATCTAGGTAGTCCAAATTAAAAATATCAATCGTCAAGACGGCCCAATTCGATATTCATCGAGGGTAGTCCACAAACAAATAATATATCAATCGTCGGAGACTACCTAATTGATATATATACATCGGAGGGTTGTCCACTAACAAAACAATAATTTTCATACGAGGCTTAGCGAAAGTGTAAGAGAGCCTGGAGGACTCTGATCTCGAATGGTCAGCGTAGACATTCGGCAGGATCACGATTCGTCAACGTATTGCCATTTTGGAATATCAGACCTGACTTGGGTGGAGAGCAAATTCCAATTTAGGCTATTCCAATTAATGAGCATTAGCTCACCCTGTCGAGGGATATTATTTTACAAGTAATGTGAGCGTGCGAAGGACTATTTCATCCTGGGATTGAGGATTAGAAGAAAGCCGTTTGCGGGTTTGGTTGATGATATATACATGTATTGAAATGTCTAATTTTAATATATGTATTGTATAAGAGTGAAAATATTGTAACTCTTGTAAATCCGTTTGTATATAGTTGGATTCATAGTTAGTATGTATTATGAGTATCGTTTGTGGGCCCAAGTGGCCGTATTACTCATGTGATTGGATATATTGGATATATTGTAAGACCCGAGAAATTCTAATTTATGGAATAATGGCAAAATCGTAATTTTGATTACAAAATTTTAATTACGGTTAAAAATCCGTAATTAATTTTCAGATCTTACACAAACTGATTGTACCGTTGAAATCGTCACAAATCTAGCTAGCACGTAAAATTTCGCAATTTACGAGACAAATGAGTCGGGCACGCTTTTTCGAGGCATCGTGATTTCGTGCCTCGTGAAACCGATTTTTCGATGCGACTTTAAAGGCACATATAACATGTGTACTCATGTACCATAAGTGGTATGGAGTAGAGAAATGATGAAATTGGGTGGTCGAGATAGCGCCGAAATCAAATCTCGAGAAAGAGGGACATAATGATATGGAATTCGATGGCGACTAGGAAGACAAACTGCTATAGTGCTTCTTCTCCTACATTTTAAAGAGGCAAAAACGTGAAATGAAGGGGAGATGATGCAGTAGCTATGGGGTTTACATTTTTAGAGAGAGAAGCACCTCCTTCTCTCTAGATTATCTCGTAATCGGACCGTTGGATTTCGACGGAGCAAGAGGGAAAACGTTCTACGCCGGAGCAAAGCACGCTATGGACTCGGTTTATGAAGTGTTTTTGACAACTCCAAGAGGTAGGATTTTCCTACGGCGCTTTTATTCCCATTTTTAAGGGTTTTTCCATGTTTCGGTTGGTTTGAGGCCGTTTGATCGGTCCCAAAACATGGGACCCAATTGTTAGAATTCTGGGGATTTTTCCACCATCCGAGAATTCGCCTAAATTGTGGGCTGTTTGGGTGTTTTTACTTCACCCGCATCGCTTTAAATCATGTATTTGTATGGAAAAGGCCGAATAATAGGATCGTCCCAAAATATGGGACCTAATTGTGGAATTTTGAGATTTTAATGTCTGCACGCCTGTAATGCCCAAACTGTCAGGGGCTGTCAGGTTAGAATTTGTGCAATAAATTCTATTTCGTGATTAGAGACCGGAAATAGAATGGAAATCTGGCTCCACCAAGAGGAACCGGTGGGAAGTGGCTGCCCGTGGACAGCCCACTTACTGCTTTGGGACTCAGAAACAAATTCCGGCCTGTGAAATGGATAAGAATTGTCCATGTGTCAGGTGCTTGAAAATGGTATGAAATAAATGCCTGAGTCGGGTGTGGTGTAGAAACTAATAGGTTAATGCTTAATGAGGATTAACATGAGGTCACAATTATATGGAATATAATTGTGTATGTATAGGCCATTGGGAATAAAAATTATGATTTGCTCAATTATATGGAATATAATTGTGAGCATAGGCCAATGGAGAGGAAATTATGAATCGCTTCAATCGAGCTAAATCAAGGATGCTTGATGTGCTGGAATTACATGCGTGTAATTGTAGTTGATTGAAATATGTGTTGGTCGAGGAATTAAATTAAATTACTCGTATGATCATTACTTCATGAGCTAACTTTGATGTGTGCATTAATTAATTTTTACATGATATGATTGTGTAAATTGGTTGTTTTGTAAATATATGCATGGCTATATATTTGCATGTGAATTAGATCAGATTGAATTATAATACATGCATTCCATATGCACCGGAACATCCTAGGAATAGGAATGAGTGCATGAGATGAGTCTAGAGGAAACAAGGTTCGGAGGGTAGTCTAAAATGTCAATTATCTGGTAGTGTCCAAACTAAATAATATATCAACCACGGAGCGCCCAATTTGATATTTATTTATCTAGAGGGTAGTCCATTAAACTAAATAACATATATCAACCGCCGGAGCGGCTCCATGATATTTATTCATCGGAGGGTAGTCCACAACAATTCATATATATCAATCAGTCGGAGCGGCCCAATTGATATATATTCAATCAGAGGGTTGCCCACTAATTAAAATATTAATTCTCATACAAGGCTTAGACGAGTGTGAGAGAGTCGGTGAGGACTCGGGATCTGAGTTGGTCATGTAGACATTCAAGTAGGATCATGCATTTGCTTGAATGTTTGTTTAAATTGGAACATTGCACTGCACTTAGGTGGTGAGTAGCCCACTTAGGCCATTCTCCCATCGCTTTAGCTCACCCCGTCGTGGGATCCCCCCTTTATTTTACAGGTACAGGGAGCGTGCGAGGGGACGGCTCGTCCAAGAGGGTGAGTCTTGAAGAAAGCCGGGTGTGGCTTTAATGATGTATACATGTATTAGAACCCTTTACGTTTAATATATGTATTGTTTAAGAGTAAAAATATTAACTCTTGTAACTATTGGGGATATAGTTGATTCATAGTTTTGTATATGTTTTATGGATATTGTCGCATGGGCTCAAGAGGCCGCTTTTTATCCATTATTTGTATATATTGCATATATTGGACTGCTTTGGGATGTGATATGCAGGTTTTGTAATTGGGTGTAGCCCCCATTGCAAAGGAGACTCCGCCCGATTTTCTAAAGTGCATACAACCCGACTCCACTTGTATTCCGCGTTGACGGAGAGTCAACTTAATCTCCTGCTCTCACATTACACTGCATCGTGAGCTTATATTACGAATACCTAGGGAGCTCGGGTTTGGGTATCCATCACCACTTGGGTGGTTTGGGATGGAGTGTAGGTGTGGAAGCCTAGAGATGGAGGCTTCGACTTAGGCCATGGAATGTAAAAACATCACCACTCAGGTGTGGTTCGATGTCGAGCCGAGTAGGATTACCTAGGAAAACTCACGGACAAAACTAGGACACTACGCGGCACGTGTGTCGATTGTTTGGGTGATTTGATGAATTGTGTGAATGGTATGCTTACCATGTGGTGTGATGAGATTGATTATGTTGTGTGAAAAATATATGCATAACATGAATGATGGTGTGTATGCCATGTAGTATCTAAGATGAGTAGGTGTGTGTGCTTAAGTGATTAGCACATGGAGATGTGTAGAAAATATTTAGAAAATATTTTGAGTTGTACAGTGTACAAAACTGGAAAGGAAAATGAAGAAAAAAATAAAACTAATTTTTAATAAATTTATTTGATGAGAATTGAAGAAAAACGGAGAAGAAAATGCATTTTCTAAGATTTTACAAGTGGTAAAATTAAAGAAAATGAAGGAAAATAAATTTTTATAAATTTATTTTGATAAGAAAATTTTTCAAAGGAAAATCGAAAAGAAAATAAATTTTATAAATTTATTTGGTTACAGGTGAGAAAATAATTTTCTGGGATTTTACAAGGTGTAAAATTGAAGAAAAATGGAGAAAATAAATTTTTGTAAATTTATTTGAGTGTTAAAAAAAAATGATTTTAGTGATTTTTTTTATGATTTTCCAGCTGCTGGAAATAATTGGAAAAAAAAAATATTAATTGTAATGAAAAACGAAAAAAAAAATGGTGCAGGAATTTGGAAATGTGCTACTGCATAATTTATATTGTGAAAAATATATATATATATATATTTTTGTATTGCAATACAGTTTTTGTATTGCAGAGATTTAGGTTGGAAGGAGGCTGGTTTAAAGGGAAATTGTATTGCAATACAACTGGGTGTATTGCAAGAGGTGGTCGATGAAGTTAAGGGAATCAGATTGCAAACATAGTGGCCTTTTAGCGGGTCATGAGCAAAGTGTGTGCTGCAATAATCGACGGCCGGGTCGGAGTGTATTGCAACACGCTTGGCCAAACTGTGACAGGAGTGAGGCTTTACCTCAGGTCGCGATACAGCGGCTAGCAACCGCGCTACGGCGAAAGGTGCACGGCTACTGGGCGCTGGCAGTGCGCTGCGCGCCGGGCGCTGGGCGCAGGTGGTGGTATGACGGGTCTCGGGCAGGCGTATACCGGCGGGCGGACGGGCAAGTGAGCGCTGGCTCACGCAAGCGGGCGGCGGCAAAGCGAGGAGCAGGCGCGCTAAGTAGCCGAGCGAGGCAGCCGGGCTAGCTACTGGCGTGACGGCGCGCGGGCGCTGGGCAGGTGCGCGGGCCCGGCGTGCTCACAGGCGCACGTGGACATGCCGTCGGGTCACCGCATTTGTTCAGAACTCCGCTCTGGGCCCGACTCGCTTTTGAACCGCTTTGATCTCGACACTCGCATCGCTCGGAAGTCAATTTTGGAGAAAAATTTTTCAAAAAAAAAAAAAAATTTATTAAAAAAAAAAATCAAAAGAAATTGATAAATTTTCGAAAAATAAAATAAAATTTTCAAAATAAAATTTTTGAAAATAAAATTTCGTTGAAAACAATATTTTAAACGCTAAATTGATTGCGATATGTTAATCGGGTTACGTGGTATGATTAGTGTCTAAATGTGGGTTATGCCTTAGAGATACCGTATTTGATTTAACTACCATTTGAAATGGTGATCGCAAGAAAGAGTTGCGCATTTAAATTATATGCATTGATGTAATGCGATAGAAAAGGGTGAATGCTAAGGTTAGGGATTACGACCTTAGGGAATTGGATAATGAAATGAACAAGAGCCTAAAATTTTATTGAAATAAACGAATTAAGTGGTTGGAATTTAGCACCACTTAGGAAATGAACGGGTCAGTTCATCGTTGTCAAGTCTATTGGCATCTGCATTGCTAGTTAGACTGAAATGAAAATTACATGAATCGTGTTGCCATTTGACCAATGTAGATGGCTAGTAGAGAGGGCGAGGACGTAGAGAAAGTCCACGGGGTACAGGTCAAGCACAATCAGTGTTTGATTAGCAGACTTTTGCCGAGGCTGTAGGTATTACAGCGAATGCTATAGCACAGGCTGGTATAGCAGTTAGATAAGAAGATCCTAGTAACCTTCAGAGGTTTAGGGCGTATCATCCTCCGACATTCATAGGGGGGAAAGATCTGATGGTGGTATACCATAGGTTCATGCAGATCGAGAAAGTGTTAGAGGCTATGGAGATTACCTCCGACACGACCAGGACTAGACTAGCTGCGTTCTAGCTAGAGAATGAGGCCCAAATATGGTGGAAATGGGCAAGGACCTCTTGAGACCTTAGAGGAGCCATGTTTGTGAGTCCTCCCCTAGGGGTTAGGGCGAGAATAGGTACGATATGTCGAGGTTATGAAGTTAGAGGATCTCTGTGGACACTACTCACAAAGGGACCCGAGGATATGGACATGTCAGAGTTCATGTCATCTTCTGATGGATTGGTCGACGCCATGGTGGTCGCATCGATTGTAGCGTGAGGATTACCGCCACACGCAGCAGACCCGTGGTATTTCAAGGGGGACAAGTACGACATTTCGTCTGCATGCGATATGAGTCCAAGTGCTGGGGTGGATCACATGGGCTTGGCTAGCGAGCCTCACCCTAGAGGACGAGGGGAGACCAGACTTAGATCTACCTCGAGTGGTTTGCGAGTACGCGAATGTTTTTTTCCAGATAGCTACCTGGACTACCTCCACATAGGGATGTAGACTTCGGTATTGAGTTACACCTTGGTATTTCACCCATCTCTATGACTCCGCATAGGATGGCACCCTAAGTGAGTTATGAACTTAGAGTCTGTACCTAACAGAGCCACCGGACAAGGTTTATTAGACCGAGCACTTCACCATGGGGCGCTCTGCCCTAGGCTGCGAAGAAGAGGCAAGACCTTCGACCGTGCATTGCCACAGACACAGATGAACAAATTACGATCAAGAATCGGTACCCATCACCGAGGATCGAAGGATTTATTTGATCGCTGAGAGGAGCGCGAGCGTCTACTCCAAGATAGACCTTCGTGACCGGGTTACCATCAACCGAGGGTTAGGAAATGGATATCCCTAAGATAGCCATTTAGACGCGTTATGGGCCCTTTGAGCTACTATGATGCCCTTCGATCGACCGAATGTCAATCTTCGAGATACTAGAGAGAGATTTCACCTACGGACATGACTCCATGGTTGGGACGACCCTGACTATAGAGAGAGAGAAATCGAGGTACGGGAACACTCAGGATACGGGTGTTGGTAGCTAGAGGGAGGATCAGCTTTCTCCTAGTTCAGTGGTAAAGAGGCGTAAGACTTCGTCTTACACTAGTTTCCGTGGACTAGGCTGGATCGAGCATGAGTTTACTGGATCGCCTCTCAAAGACTGTGGATCCTAAGACTTTGGGATGCAGCGCCCCATTTAGCGGTAGAACATGAGAGTATACGAAATCCATTCCTCCACACCTTGGGGCACGGGGTCGAGGAAATCCAGCCGCTGGGTGCTATACAAGCACTCTCAACAACACAGATTGGCCAAAGGGGCCAGAAAGGGTCAAAGTCCGGACAGTCGAGCTGGGCGCAGCTGGAAGCGAGGGACCTTAGGTGGTGATATTGGTTGTTGATGTCAAGCTAGACATGGGTGAGATGACAACCATTGGGTTGTCAGTAATTGAGACAATTGAGACTTAGCCGGGTTGTCATACTCGACACGGCATTGGATTTGGGCTTAGAGGTTAAGGCCTTTAGAGAAGCCAAGTATAGATGTTCTTCCCTAGGGTGTAGGGGAGAGTTGGATCGGATAGGTCGGGATTAAGGGAGTGAGAGATCCTGAGATTCGTCATGGTGGACCCGGGAGTGGGTGCATCAGATATCATTCACCACCTATGGCGAGCGTGGTGGAGTTTGTTTTTAGGACTACGTCCAATGAGACTCATAGTTGAATCAGAAATGTAGAGGCCTAAGCAGTCGAGAAGTTATGTGCCCGAGATGAAACACAGTGGACATGGTTATCGCGCTGTACTTAGAGTCGGGTTGACAGTGAGTCGCGCGACTCGAGGGTCGGATACCCTTCGAAATCGCGATCGAGTGCTGTCGAGCCGGGCAAGGGCTCGCAAATGGATGTCAGTGCACATGACATGGACTAGGCTGACGGCCCATGGATTGTCACGATTGTGACCTGGAGAGGTTAGCGCCATACACCAAGCAAGAGTTGTGTAGGATTACGTGTATGGATTACATACGGTGTTAGAGGCATATCGCGAACATGTGTCCTGGATTATAAGGGTAGAGGATTAATTACCCTTAGTGGAATTCGCTTACAACAATAGTTATCAGGCGAGTATACGAATGGCACCATATGAGGCATTGTGTGGGAGGCCATGTAGGCCACCTATCCCTTCTTGTTTAGGGATGAAGGTACGTGGTTTAGTCGTTTAAGATTTAAATGACTGTTTACATGCATGGTAGGGTGCATGTTGCATATGCATGTGTTTGATAAAGATCGTTTCGAATTTCGGGACGAAATTCCTTTTAAGGAGGGGAGAATGTGAGACCCGAGAAATTCTAATTTATGGAATAATGGCAAAATCGTAATTTTGATTACAAAATTTTAATTACGGTTAAAAATCCATAATTAATTCTCTAGATCTCTGATTTATTTAAACGGATTGTACCGCAATCGTCTCAAATCTAGCTTAGCACGTAAAATTTCGCGAATTTGCCGAGACAAATGAAAGTCGGCATCGTTTTGCAGAACGATTTCGTGTCAGAACCGATTCTTTCGATGCGATTTAAAGGCACATATAACATGTACCTGGCAAAATTGTTAAGTGGTATGAGAGAGAAATGACGAACCTGGTGAATAGATAATAAAATCAAATCCGAGAAAGAGACATAATGGGTACATGGAATTCGATTTGGCGATCAAGACAAAAACTCGCATAATGGGCTTTTCCTACATTTTAAAGAGGCAAAACGTGAAACAGCGGGAGATGATGCAAGAGCTGTGGGTTTGATATTTTTAGAGAAGCACCTCCTTCTCTGGGGGATTATCTCAATCTGATCGCTGGATTTCTTACTGAGCAAGAGGAAAGTAACGTCACGAGTGTGCTACGCTGACTCCCTGTGGGTTTGCGAAGTTTTTGACAACTCCAAGAGGTAGGATTTTCTCCTACTTGCGTTTTTTATTCCTATTTCCTATGGTTTTTCCATGTTTCGGCTGTTTGGTTTGAGGCCGTGTGGGTCATTTGATCTGGCCCCAAAACATTGGACCCAATCAGAATTTCTTGGGGATTTTTCCCACCATCCGAGACCCATTAAATTATTAGGGCTGTTTGTTTTATTTCACCCGCATTTATTTGGAACTATGTATTGTATGGAAAAAGGCCGAATGGGTCAGAGGATCGGTCCCCAAAACATGGACCGACCAGGGAATTCTGAGATTTTGGGCCGTCCGTGAATGCCCGTAATGCCCAGAACCGTTGTTCAAGCAGTTAGAATTTGTGCAATAAATTCTATTTTGGTGATTAGAGACCGAAATAGAATGGAAATCGTTCCACCAATAGGAACCGGTAGGGAAGTGTGGGTCGCCTCGTGGGACAAACCCACTTATTGCTGACCAGAAAATGTATCCCGGGTTTGTGTGAAATGGATAAGAATTGTCCATGTGTTGTGTGCTTGAAATGGTATGAAATAAATGGCTTGAGTTGGTGTGGTGTAGAAATCAATAGGTTAATGCTTAATGAGGATTAACATGAGGTCACAATTATATGGAATATAATTCGCGTATGCATAGGCCATCAGAATGTAATTAGGATTTGCTCAATTATATGGAATATAATCAGAGCATAGGCCATTGAGAGGAAATTATGAATTGCCCAATCGAGCTAAACGGTGATGCTTGATGTGTTGAATTACATGCGTAGAATCAGAGTTACTGAAAAATATGTGTCAGTCGAGTGAATTAAATTAAATTACTGTATGATCATTACCAAGCGAGCTAATTAACTTTGATGTGTGCATTAATTAATTTACATGACATGATTGTGTAAATTGGTTGTTTTGTAAATATATGCATGTTTATATATTTACATGTGAATTAGACTGTATTGGAATTGGCACACATGCATTCCATATGCACTGGAACATCCTAGGAATATAGGAATGAGTGCATGAGATGAGTCTAGAGAAACAAGGTTCGGAGGGTAGTCTAAAATGTCAATTATCGGAGGGTAGTCCAAACTAAATAATATATCAACCGTCGGAGCGGCCCAGTTGATATTTATTTATCGGAGGGTAGTCCACAAACTAAATAACATATCAAACGCTTCGAGCGCCAGCTTGGATATTTATTCATATCTGAGGGTAGTTCATTAAATACCCATATATATATCACCGCTTCGAGCGGCCCAATTGATATATATTCATCGGAGGGCTGCTCCACTAATTAAAATATTAATTCTCATACAAGGCTTAGGGCGAGTGTGAGAGAGCTTCCGTGAGGACTCGATCCGAGTTGGTCATGTAGACATTCAAGTAGGATCATGCATTTGCTCAATGTTTGTTTAAATTGGAACATCAGACTCGAGACGAGTGCGAGTAGCCCACTTAGGCGATTCTCCCATCGAGCTTTAGCTCACCCCGCCGTGATCCCCTTGCTCTAAGGTGCACAGGAGCGTGCGAGGGGACGGCTCGTCCAAGAGGGTGAGTCTTGAAGAAAGCCGGGTGTGGCTTTAATGATGTATACATGTATTAGAACCCTTTATGTTTAATATATGTATTGTTTAAGAGTAAAAATATTAACTCTTGTAACTATTGGGGATATAGTTGGATTCATAGTTTGTATATGTTTTATGGATATTGTTGCATGGGCTCAAGAGGCCGTTTTTATCCATATTTGTATATATTGCATATATTGGACCGTGGGGATGTGATACGTGTGTTTTCAGGGATCGTAGACCCTTATTAAAGGAGACTCGCTCGATTTTAAAGTGGCGTTTCTGCAACCTGACCTCCACTTGTATTCACGGGTTGACTAGTAGTCAACGACCCCGGTTTTGGGGGCCACATATATTGATATATTGACCGCTTGGGATGTGTTTTATGCATGTTTTGTATTCGTAGAGCTCCCGCTGCTGAGACTCGCCCGATTTTTCGAAAATGCCCGTCGTCCCACATTCACGCATTCAAGGGTTGACGTGGTAGTCAACGGATCCCCGGGTTCGGGGCGCATAAATTGCACGAGCTTAGGTAATGGTCAGGATTGGTTTGGGTATCCATCACCACTTGGGTGGTACGATGTAGGTTTAGGTATGAGATTACCTAGGAAGGCACGGAGAAAATTAACACCGCATGCTGATTGTGATCATGTGATTGTGTGATTGATGTTTATAACATGTGTGATCATGTGGTTGTTCATGAATGGTGTGTATACCATAAGTTGTGTGTGTTGTGAGTGATCGGGGTGCTTAGTAATTGTGCATTATTAGACGTGTTAGAAATGGTGAGTTTTACAAAGGTGTAAAACTCGGTAGATAAAGAAATGAACTAAATTTTAAGTAACTAGTTAGTTTATTGGATAATGAAATCGAATTTTAATAAATTTGAGGTTGAATACTAGGTTAGTGTTTGGATCGTGGAGGTTTTGAGAAAATGTTGGACAACATGGTCCGTAATAAAAAGAAAAATAAATTTTATAAATACTTGGTTTAGAGGTGAAGTAAATAATTTTCTAAGGTTTACAAGTTGTAAAATTGAAGAAAATTGAATAGAATAAATTTTTATAAATTTATTTGAGTATACTGGAAAATAATAATGAAAAAAATATAGGTATATTTTTTTATTTTCCAAAGGATCGAAGTAATAAAAATAATAATAATAATAAGGAAAACGAAAAAAATTGGTGCAGACTCGGAATAGGCTATCGCCCATTTGAGCACCGGCTAGCAGACGCATATTGGCGCGCACGGCTGCGAAGGCGGGCGCAAGCCGGGCGGCCAAGGCCAGGCGGGCGCGCGTGCTCGGCAGAGCGCCGCTGGGAGCGCGTGGCGGTGCCGACACGGGCAGCGCGCAGCGGGCGCCGGGCGAGGCGCTGGGCGCGCGGGCGTACAGCGCCAAGGAATGCAGGCAGGTGAGGGCGCGCAGGGCGCGGGCTGGCAGACGGGCCAAGCCGCCGCCAGGCCGTGCACTCGGCCTACGTTGACTCCGCTGACTCGCATCGCTCGAGTCAATTTTGGGGAAAAATTTTTCGAAAAAAAAATATATATATTTTTAGGAAAAAAAAAATAATAATAAAAAAATCATATCAAATCAAATCAAATAAAATTAGACAAAATTTTCGAAAAAAAATAAAATTTTCAAAAATGAAATTTTTGTTGATAAAAATATTTTAAATGCATAACTCGATTGCCTTGCATTAATTGTGAAATGTATGGACAAATGTGTATATTAATCGATGAAAGAATAGTATCTGGGTCAGGTTTGAGCCGTGAGATACCGCATTGAGATTGAACTTGTCATTTAAACTGCATGGCTAGTCGAGGACAAGGACGTGAGGGCGCCCAAGAGGTACCGGGTCGACATCACGCGTTTGATCGCAGGCTTTTTACCGAGGCCGAGGTATTGCAAATGCATCTATAACACGTGCTAGTATACAGTAGTCGTGGAGGTCCTAGTAACCTCCAGAGGTTTAAAGGCATCATCCTCCGACATTCACTGTGTAAGGAGATCCGACGTAAAAGCACACTGTTCATACAGATAGAAAAGGCAGCAGAGGCCATGGAGATTACCTCTAACACTACCAGGATTAGACTAGCTTCCTGTTCCAAATGCAGAGAGTGAAGCCCAAAATATGGTGGAAATGGGCAAGGACCTCAGAGACCTTAGATGAGCCTCTTTTAGATGTGAGTTCTCCCTAGGGATTGGGCGAGAATAGTGACGATATGCTCTGAAGCTTAGGAGTCGGAGATCCTGCACTCTACTACAAAGTGGACCCGAGGATTGTTGACATGTCGAGTTCGATGTCATCCCGATGGATTGGCCGACGGCCGATTTGTTATCAATTGTGAGCGAGGAGGTTACCGCCACATGCATGACTGCACTCGCAGGTATTTCGTGGACAAGCATGATATTTTGCCCCAGACAAAGATATCGAGTCCAGTGTCGTGATTAGCGCAAAGGTGTTGGCTAACGAGCCTTACCCTAGAGGACGAGAGAGACTAGACTTGGATCTACCTCGAAAGTAGTGTGCCACATGGATGTTTTTCCGCATGAGCCACCGGATCGCTCCACGCAGGGTAGGTAGATTCCCAGACGAGTTACACCCCCTAAGATTTCACCCATTTCTATGACTAAGATGATGGCACTCATTGAGTTGCGGTGAACCCGTATCCAAACATAGGAGTTATCGACAAGGGGTTCATTAGACCGAGCACTTCACCATGGGGTGTCTTGCCTGCTTAAGTAAGAAGGAAGATGATCTCTTCGACCGTGCATTGATTACCGATAGCTTGAATGGTTACGATCAAGAATCTATATCACTAATGAGATTGACGATTTGTTTGATCAATAGAGAGCGCGAGTCTACCCAAGATAAACCTTCAGATCGTTACTATAAACCGAGAGGGTTAGGAGACAGATATCCCAAAGATAGCGTTTAGGACGCACTATGGGCACTTTGAGTTTACTTCAAGTGATGCCCTTTGATCACTTTAATGTGCCGCTGAAAGATTCATGGATCTCATGCATAGATATTCCAACCCTATTTAGACTGCCTTGTCGAGTCTTCGTGGATGACATCTTGATCTACTCCTACCGAGTGGGAGCATGAGTACTACTGAGGATCGCTTTTGGCGCTTGTCAGAGACCATTAGTTGTACGCTAAGTTCAGTAAGTGAGGAGTTTTGGCCATCGAGGTGATTTTCGGTGACACGTGGTGTCAACATCAAGAGTGTCAATCAACTCAGAAGGTCGAAAGCGCGATGAGCTGAGAATCTAATGTCAATCTTCAAGATACGATTTCGATCGGGCCGGGTATTACAGAGATTTTGCGTGAAATGGCCAGTTATCCATCGGGGCGTGATCGTAGGATTTCATCTACAGATACGGACTCTATGGTCGATGACCTCGACCATAGAGAGAGAGATCGAGGATGCTCGGAGCACTCGGGATGCAGGTGTTGGTAGCAAGAGGGAGGATCAACCTTCTTCTAGTTCGGGAAAGAGGCAGAAGACTTCTGCTTCACACGAATTTTAGGACCAGGGCCAGGGTTGGGCATGTGAGACGAGATTGCCCTAGAGACAGGGATCCTAAGGCTTTGGGACAGAGCAGTCCTAGTTAGCTATAGAACATGAGAGTATATAGTTCATTCCTCCACACCCTAGTACGGCCGAGAACCGGGCCAGCTGGGTGCTATACAAGTACTTCCAAAGAAAGACAGAGCAGCCAAAGGGGCCGTGAGTGTGGGTCGAGGTCAAAAACACGTGATCGAAAGGCGTAGCTGGGCGTGGTGGACCTAAGGCAGTAGACATATTGGTTGTTGATGTCACGCTTGACATGGATGAGCCGACGCCCACGAGTCAAGCTGCATCGACTCGGGCCGAGTTGGCATACCCGGCACGACCTGGATTCGGGGCTTAGAGGTTAAGGCCTTTAGAGAAGCCAGTATAGATGTTCTTCCCAAGATGTAGGGATGAGAGTCACCTGATAGGTCGGGATTATATGAGATCTCCGAGATTCTCGTCATGGTGGACCCTGACTGCGTCACAAGATGGCATTATTGGCGCTCGCGGTGCACAAAGAACATCAGCAGGTCGTGGTGCACGGTACGGTCATTCACCACTCGGGTGAGTGTGGGCTGAGTTTGTCTTTAGGACTACGCCTAATGAAGACTCCATAGTTCGATTCAAGAATGAATATAATTAGGAGGTGTTGGCAAAGGTAAGGGGGCCGTTAATCCCTAAGGTGAGAACTCGGAGTTAGGTATAAGAGACCCGGGAGATACCCCGAATCTCTGTAGGAATTAAGAGGCTCAAGAGCGCCAGAAGCCGAAAAGTTATGTTGCCCGAGAGATGAAAACACACAGTCAGGTTATCACGTAGACTTAGTGTTGAGTGATAGGAGTCGGGAGTGACACAAGATGAAAACATGCGGTCAGGTTATCACGCCAGAATTTAGAGTTGAGTGGATAGAGCCTGGGTGACTCGAGATTCGATAACCCTTGGAAATTGTATTTGGTGTTGTCGAGCTTCAAGAAGGGCTCCCAGATATGGATGTCATTCATGACATGGACTAGGCTACCTGTCCATTGGATTGTCGATTGTGACCTTGGGAAGGTCAGCGTTTACACACAAAGTAAGGGTTGTGTAGGGTTACACGTGGTGTGGATTATATACAGGTGTTAGAGGACACGCTGCAAGCATACGTCCTAGGATTTAAGGGTAGATGAGCAATTGCCTTTAGTGGAATTCACCTACAGCAATAGTTATCAGGCGGGTATACAGATGGCACCATATGAGGCATTGTATGGGAGGCCGAGATCAACGCAAAGTTGGACTCGAGGGCGGGAGTGAGTTCCATCAATCGGTCCCGATCTCGATTAGGAGACACTCTGTGGAGAAGCGTGAGCTTGATATGACAACGTTCTCACTCGCCGTAGCCAGAGGAAGAATTATGCAGATGCACGACGGCGACCCTTAGAGTTCGAGGTCGGGGATCACGCTTTTCTCTTAAAGGCGATGCCTAAGAGAGGAGGTCGCCCCGAAGCGCGGAAGCCATCACCAGGCAGACGTGCTCGGTATACCCAGGTGAGCAACGGCTGGCTTTACCGCCCAAAGATGTCGTGTCCACGAGGTATTTCACCTCCATGCTCAAAGTATAATTCGTGATCCAAATTTTCATGCGGTGGATCGGGGCGTGACTGAGGTTGACATCGACGACCTTCTGGCGAGTGACCAAGGCGCATTTCTTAATACCACATCAGTTTTATGATGCAAGACCGCGAGGCTAAAGGAGCAGATTACAGGCACTATGGAGTGGAGGAGTCCACGTGGGGAGCGCGAGATATTAATGCGGGCCACCTATCCCTTCATGTGTAATGGCAGACGTGGTTTAGCCATTTAAGATTTAAATGACTGTCATATGGATGGTATGCACGTTGCATATGGCAGAGGATTAGATTGTCCGCACTTCAGACAAAATTCCTTTAAGGAGGGGAGAATGTAAGACCCGGAAATTCAAATTTTTTTAAAATGGCAAAATCAGACTCGACCATAAAATTGTAATTTCAAGTTAAAATCCGAAATTTATTCTCTAGGATCTCTGATGATGAAATGGATTTCACCGCTGGAATCGCCTCACAAATCTAGCTAGCACGTGAAATTTCCACCGAATTCCGAGACAAATTTAATTTACACGCTTTTCGAGGCATCATGTTCGGTAAGAAACAATTTTCGATGCAACGAAAATCATATATACCAAGTACCATGTGCCATAAGTGGTATGAGAGAAATGATGAAATGGAAGGCCGAGATAAGGTCGAATGTCAAAACCGGGAAAAGAGACATAATAGTCATTTTTGAATCAAGGTTAGTAAAAGACAATAGTTACGTGATCATCTTCAAATCGACTAAAAAGTGAGAGAAAACGGGAATTGGAGAACCAGTAGCAACAGTTTGTGATTTTTCATTTTATTTTTGCAGAGACACTTCCTCTCTAGTTTTCCGAGAACCGACCGTCGCGCTTTCGTGACAAGAAGGAAGTCAGTCTATGCGGAGAGGGCTTCACGTGGGTACCGGATTTAGGGAGTTTCCTCAAACTCCGAGAGGTAGGGGTTTCTCTCTACTTGGGTTTTATTTCCTCTTTAAGTACTTTACGAATGTTTGAGTATAATGAGGCCGTGAGGTTGCTTGACCGGTCCCAAACCTGGGACCTAATTGATATGAATTTTTGAAACTCCATATAGTAAATCAGGATCGCCACGCTTGTTTGGGGTGTCAAATTTGTTGCATAATAAATCATGTATTGATTGAATATGGCCGGAAATGCGTTCACGCGTGAATCGATGATTTTGTGATTTGGCTTCGTGAATAGTAATGAGGGTTTCACTATTCCCGGAATAGTGTCTACAAAATATATTTTTTGCGGTGAAAATGGGTCGGTCGAGTGATTCAAGTTGAATTGTCAGGTTTGATTATTGTATTCCAAGTGAGCTAATTTTGATATTTGAAATGATAATTACATGACATGATTGTGTGATTGGATATTATGTGGATATGTGCATGTTTACATATTTGCATGTGATTAGACTGTATTGGAATTGACATGCATGCATTCCATATGCACTAGAACACCCTAGGACTATAGGAGTGAGTGCATGAGATGAGTCTAGAGAAAATGGTTCGGAGGGTTGTCTAAAAATATTAATTATCTGAGGGCGCCCAAATTAAAATATCAATCGTCTGAGACGCTCCAATCGATATTCATCTGAGGGTAGTCCACAAACAAATAATATGTATCAATCGCCGGAGACGGCCCAATTGATATATATACATCGGAGGCCGTCCACTAACAAAACAATAATTTCATACGAGGCTTAGGCGAGTGTAAGAGAGTCAGAGGACTCCTGGATCCTGAGTTACCGCGTAGATATCTGCAGATCATGCATTTGTCACGATGCTTATTTTAACATCAGACCGTACTTAGGAGAGAGCCCACTTAGGGCGATTCCACTCATCGAGCATTAGCTCACTCCCGTCGAGGGATATTATTTTACTGTGCACAGAGCGTATGTAGGGACTCGGCCATCTGATTGAGGATTAGGGAAGAAAGCCTGTCAGGTTGCTGATGATATATACATGCATTGAAATGTCTAATTTTAATATATGTATTGTATAAGAGTGAAAAATATTGTAAACTTTGTAACTATTTAAGAGAAGTTGGATTCATAGTTAGTATGTATTATAGGTCGTTTCTCAGGCCCATGGTTTATTACTCATGTGATTGGATATATTGGATATATTGATATATTGACTCCAAGGCTTTGGGACAGTTTTATGCAGTGTTTTGTATTTGGGCAGAGCTCCCCGCATTGTGCTGAGACTCGCTCGATTCGTGGAAAAATGTCGGGTCGTCCGACATTCACGAAGATTCCGCTTACTGACGGCATCAACTAATTCCGGCCAGTGGGTCACACACACACACACACACACACACACACACACACACACACACACACACACACACACACACACATATATATATATATATATATATATATATATATATATAATAAAAATACATTTACAAGATTTGATATCAATAAAGAAAGTATAAATCTATAAATATTTGATAAATAATTGATTTTAAAATGTTTAAGAGTCTTAAAATAATATTGAATTATTTTAATAAATTAGATTTTTTTAAATGAATAAATTAGATTGTTAAATTATTATTACAAATTAAAATGATGATGATCATAAAAATGTAAATTTGAAATTTGAAATAAAATTTTGAAAATTATTTTCTTACTTAAATGAACAAATTAATCATAAAAAAATTATTTCCAAAATAATATTGAAGGACCTAGAATGAAATACACCTTCTTTTTTAAGAAACAAATAAAATAAGGAAAATTATACAAAGGGTTAAAGGATACTCCATAATAATTTTTAAATGTATATGATTTATTAGCTAATAAATTCTATTAATTATATGATTTATTAGCTAATAAATGCTTTAACTTATTATATGATTTATTAGCTAGTTACAATATGAAATATTTTTGGTTAGTTTCCGTAAGGGACTTAATAGAATATGGTAAAATCTTTTATTTATTTATTTTATATATATATATATAGCAGTATATATATATATATATATATATATATATATATATATATATATATATATATAAATAATAAAAAGACATTTATCAGATTTAGTAAGTTATACCGTGGTAAGAAAGTATATATATATATAGAAATAATAAAAAGACATTTACAAGATTTAGTAAGTTATACCCGGCTAAGAAAGTATAAATTCATAAATTCATAAATATACATTTTATATATATAATAAAAAGACATTTTTCTTATGATTGCAATGCATCCCCATTCATGCACTTAAATGTCAACCCTTCAGATCAAGGATTACAAATTGAATTGTACAGATGAAAGGACTCACACTTGAAATGTAGAATTATTTTGTATGACTTCTATTTCCAACCATATTCATCACATGATAGGTTGACTTAATCAATATCCATGCAATTAAATCTAGCACTTTGTTATCATTCAAATATTTCATCGTTCCTGCACTTTAAAGAAATGTTGTTGTTTGTAGCAATAAGTCCTTTTTGCCGAAACAAGGGCAAATACTGGATATACTTTTAAAACATGAAGTAAAGAACCTATTAACTAGTAGTATCATTTCAGCAGAACTTGTAAGTTGATTTCTTAATTTAACAATCACAAATATTAGCCTGTCAACAAAAGGAACATATGATATAAATTTTAAATAAAACAAATTGAAAACCCATACACAATGCACTAGGCTACTAAGGAAACAATAGAATAACAAAGTATTCATTAGAACAGACAATACGTATTTAAGTTCATTGCCATATAAAGCTAACATGCACTAAAAAATATGCATAAACACAATTCAAATATAAAGAAGGCTGTAAAGATAGCTAGTGAAGAAGTAAGAATAACTCACCCTCTACAGAAAATAACATTTTCAACTAGATCTCTCCCGTAATGAGATCTTACTAGGCTCAAAGCATTCATGCATGACACTGATGGCAGTATTGAGCTTGCTGTAAACTTCTTTCGAGGCCTCAATGTCAGAGACATCCATATCAAACCTTTCACTCTTTAAGCGGTTTCACCAAAGTCCGCTGGGATTATCTCTGACACTCCACTGGAATTGCTTCCAAAAGCTTCTGAAGCCCAAAAAAATATCTGAAAAACCAACACAAGTGATTATGTTAGTTTGACATGCATGATTAAGTGCTAATGCCATGTTCAAGAGCCAGTAGCCAACAGAATATATCTATGAACCAAAAAAGCATTCAATTTAAAGTTCTGTCCTCATGCATACCTTTTAGAAACATCTAACACAGCAAGGAGAACAAACGGAAAGTTATCGTCAATTAATATGAGATACACAACATGAATACAATGTGATACTCCCTATTTTATTTTTGTGAAGATGTTTGATTTTCACATTGTTATCCTTGGCTCTTTCAAATTACATCACAAAAAGAAGAAATTAGCTGGAGAAGTGAATTTTCATAAAATATTTAGGTATAAGGCATGTCCTCATTCCCAATCCATTTTTGATTGAATTTTCTTTTATTATATTGTTTCCCAATACTCATGCCCATGTTTTGGATCCTTTGTATCCAAATCCCTATATCCTAAAATAAGAGTTGTGAAGGATCAAACACCTAGCCACACATCTTCTTCCAACACCCATACCAAACCCATGCAACATAGCCAATCACTAAGTGACTAGCCTTGACAAGAGCAAGTTTTGGATTTGAAACAAAACAAACAATGGTGCAATTTTATCTCCTTATTATTGTGAAAATTATTTCGCTTCAAAGAAATAACATGGACCTGTCTGTCAGTGGCACTTTGTTACAGTCAAAAGCAATGACATGGCTAAAAAAACATTAAAAAAAAAGGTCATTTGTAAAACTTTAGTTATGATTGTATCAATTTAATGTCGCATAAAACCTACCAGCAATAAATTAAAGCAACATTAAGTTATATGATCTGAATTTTTAATTGCATTACAATGAATGGTTATACTTCGAGGAGTTAAAAAAATTAAAGTGACATAGATAAAATTATCTACCAAAACAATACTTCTTGAGCCAAAAGGAAATAAAGAAGAAAGACAAGTCCCAAGTACCTTTCGCATCGTGCACTGCAAAACCAAAGTTCCATCGGGATAGGCTTCAAACTTAACATGCCTGCTTCCTTACGCAACCTACATGATCTGTATCACATTGTATAGAAATAATTAAAAACATGTCAAATGTGCATATCTATAAGTACAATTTCTACATTTATTTAAAAGAAATGTTTATAAATACAGCCAAAGAGAGAGAGAAGAACAAAAACAATTACATTGAAGCCTGGCTGGATGACGACCGAAAATAAACTTATCCTCTTCACTGTATTCATCAAATTGGTTTTCGCCACAAATTGTACAACAACAGACGGACAGTAACTTTCAATCACCCTCGTGGCCCTTCAAGTTGTTAAAATTTTACCATTATCTCCCGAGCCTTCGCGATATATCTTCTTTGATGAAAAGTTTATAAATTAGTAAAAATGAATCCAATTGAGTTCAGATGGAAAATTCCGAATAATTATTCTTACAAAAGGGAAGAAAGAAAAGGTAAATGCATGAAAGAGCTAAATGAAGTGTAAGGTCATCAAAAAACATCAAAATAAACCATGTACCTTCAAAACCAAAGGCAACTCTGATGGAATGAGGATGGACACTTAATACAGAGGACTAAATCACCACTATAGTGACAAACAGAACAAATGTCATCATTATTAATTTGAAGACCTTTACCTGTCTCCCCAGCAATACCAGGTGCCGGTTGCATATTACATTGTAACAGAGATCCTCTATCTTCCATGATAACATCAGCTTCTGATTGGCAAAAAGAACTTAACACCTCTTGGCAACAATTACTTTGAATCCCATTCCGATCTATCTTCCCTCTTTCCATTGTATCCTGATCCTTCCGACGTGGCTGCAGTGTACTCTCTAGGCACAGAAGCTGGATAATTATCAATGTGTTCTTCCGTCCTCTGCTTTAACCTGTGATCGGTCGAAGACTTTACCAGCTTTACTTCAGACTTGGAATTTGTTGTACCAGGTTGTTCTGCATTCTCACATCAATCGTGCAGGAGCCAATTCCCGACCTCAGATTTACCGACATTCATGATTTGCAGAGGGCTAGACATAGAAGTACCTTCAGAAGCTCCACCTTCATCCATGCAGGCCTTGCAGGCTGTCCGAAGGGAATAATAACACCTCCCTTTCGGCGAACAATACCGCAATTCCCACTTCCCCTTCTTATATGCATACCAAAACAACCACCCCATGAACGACAGATGCTTTTGGTTCATCTATCAAATTAGAAGTTGAGATTGCTCTTCCTTTGCGATCTTCACCTGAATCCTGGGTGAATAGTATTCCTATCACAGCATGCGGGCAATATTCACGTTCAATATCAATGGTATCAGATATACCTCATCACAATAAGGCCTGTTTTCCTGCTTACTCACTTGAGATTTCCGCACATCACATTCCGAACTACACAAATTCTTCTGACAACCGGGAAAATTTGAGAATCGGTTCCCATTGCCGGTTTTTCCTAGTCCAGACAAACCTGACGAAGAGATTGGTAAGTCTTCCGTTGAGGAGAGATGTATCGATATCTATGCATATCTTTATTCGTGAACTCAACTCGCTTCCAGATATGAAAGGTAAGCCTTAACATTCTCCTTAATACATTTGGAGGTCTTTATACTTCAGCAGAACTGAGCGGCATACTGGTGATTGATCAGGACTCCAGTTTCACGAAGCATGATAATTGCAGAAACGCTGGATTCTTCTTTCCCCACTCCTCTACCTACAGAAATTTCATATTTATGTGTTAAAATTCCAACACCCAAACAAAATTTTATTGTGAATTAACAACTGCAAAAGAACCACGCACAAAACAATGATCGAGAAAAGAGAAAAAGGATCAAGAAAAGAAGGCAATGCGGCAGTCGATCATAATCGCAGTAAACCCAAAAAGGAAAAATACACAAACCCATAGCAAGAAAAAGGAAAGGAAACCAACGAGGATTTCACAACTCAATCAAAAACCCCAGAAAACCCTTGAACAAAAACCGATAATGCTCATACCAAAAACTTCTGTCAAGAAACCTTCTTTCATCGCTCATTCTCTCTTCTTCAGAACCCGGTTTTTGAACGTCCACCCTCCGTTGAAGACCCGATCGATGCTGTCTTGCATGGCCTCCACTTTCCGATCAGAAGGCATTGTCTTTGATTCTAACACCTTCCGCTTCTTCTTCCCGTCACTACCCACTTCTTTAACCTTAACAGCCATGGAAGACGATCCAAAGCCAAGCAGAGAGAAATTTTCTACCTCGTTTGCTGAACATGTTTCCTTAATTCAAGCAAAACTTTTGACTCCCAAACAAGTCCTTTGCAAATCATATCTCATAATATCTAAAAGAATTTTTTTTAATGATATCTATAGGGTTTGAAAAAATGGGCTTACATGCCCATTTGCCGCACCCGTTAGTTATACGCCTATCGCCGCCGCGCCTTAGACGCCAAAACTCCGTATCGAGGACCCAATCCACACACCAAAGGCCTGCTATGGATGATCGGTAAAGCCTCCACATCCTATAAATCAAACCAGATCCCATCGATAAGGGAAATAGAATAATCCCGATAATGTATTATCCCGCAAATCAAACTGGGATCTCATCGATATGGGAAATGTATCAATTCCCGATATAACAACCATCCTACTGGATCGCTCGTGATCCCACCAATAAGGAAAGAAGGATACTTAAATAAAGCGTCATTAATCAAACTGAGCACCGATAAAAAGCAAGAAATATCATGTCCAATGGGAAAGAATCCTAATCACCATCCAACTGGAAAAACATATACTATAAATACCAAGCCATCATATCGGTGAAAGGTACGTAATACATTCGCCTTTCAAGCAGTCTATCTTTTAGATATCTCATAATATCTAAAAGATTTTTTTTTTTAATGATATCTAAAGATATCAATTCAACAAAAAAGAAAATTCTGGGGCCATAATTTATTTTCAAACTTTCAACCGTTAAGCTAAAATCTTGACCTCTTGAAACTCGAACTGAAATTAATTATCCTAATTATCAAAATAATTAACTCTGCTCTGAATCTAAAACATTTGCTTCGGATCCAAGCAACATGTTAATTTCTATTAATTAAAACCAGTGTGATCATGGAGAATCCAACCTTTCCAAAATTTCTCATTTTTGAAAATAGAAACTTATATTAAAATTTAAAAAAATTATATTAAATTTCTAAAATTTAAGAAGATCAAGTTTCTAATCGTTACTTTTGAATAATTTCCTTTAAATATATTATTTTTCAAACTATAATTTAAACTAATGATCTTTTTAATATTTCTTCCACAACGTTTCTAAATAAAACTTTATGAATAATTATTTTTTGTAGCGTTGTTGAAAGTTCAAAAACTTGTGAAAATTGTTTTCCAAACTTTTTTTTTTTTTTTGAAAGCAGGAATTGTTTTCCAAATAGGTGAGGTTTAAAGTTATTAATCAACCTCAAATAGAATCAATATTTCTCTTTAATTAAATGGAAACTGGTTTATTTTGCAACAAATCAACCTCATTTAACATCGGTTTATTATTTAAGGATAAAATTATTTTTAAAAAAATGAATTTATAGAATATTAGTGGTTGGATTTTGAAAAAAATTATAACATATATAAGAAAAAGAAAAAGTGAATGATATAAACTTCTGAATATATATTGAAAAACTCTAAAATTTATAGCAAAAAACAATAATGCGTTACATGTCTTTAAAAATGATAAATATAATATTAATATTATTGTTTAAGTTTTTTTTTCTTATCATCTTTATAGTTCTCCCCCTCCCCGTCTCTTTATCTACAGAAGTGTAGAAAAATGATAATATAGTTGTATTTTTATATTTAATTAATATTTCAAATTAACAATTAGTTTCATTTATAATTGAATTAGTATATAAATTGTATATTTACCTATTTAAAACGTATGAGTCTATATTCTTTTTCAAAAAAAGAAGAAAAAGTCTAAAACATCCTTAATCCGTTGAGTTTAACCAGAAAATTGAGTTAAAATGATATTATCCTTTGAAATTTTTTAAAACATGTTTGACTATAAAATAAATAAATAAATAAGTTGAAGACCTAAGAAAATTCAATTTTCTCAAAAAAAAGGTAAAATCGTAATTTCGGTAAAAATCTGAAATTTATTCTCTAGATCTCGGATGACGAAACGGATTTAACCATTGGAATCGTCTCGCGAAATCTAGCTAGCACGTCGAATTTCATCGAATTCGAGATGCCTAATTTGCACGCTTTTCAAGTATCGAGTATCTAAAAATCGTAAACTAAATGTGAGGTGACAAAAGTCACCTATAACATGTACACATGTTACACATGTTGCATGGGTAGAGAGATGATGAAAATGGACGGCCGAGATCGTGCCAAATGTCGAAAATCCAAAGTTTGAGGACATAATTGACATTATTGAAATGTTTAAATGATAATAGGACAAAATAAAGTGCCGTCTCCTACATATGAAAAAGAAAGACAAAACGTGAAATGAAAAAGGGGGAGATGTAGTAGCCAAATTTTTGTGTTTTGTTGCAGAGAGTATCGTTTATCTCGTATTTCCTACTTAATCCGACCGTTTCAATTCTTTGAGCCAGCAATAAAGTCGCTCTACGGGTGAGGCCTACTTGTAGTTCGTTTTAAGGAGTTTTGACAAACTTTGTGAGGTAGGAGTTTTATCCTACTTGAGTTTTACACTTTGTTTAAGTGTTTTATGATGTTTCGGTTGGCTTGAGACCACGAATGAAATTGCTTGATCGCCCCAAAATCCTCGCCGAGCGTGAGAAATCAGGAACCCAATTTGTGCAAATTCCTAATCGCGGAGGGGTCGTCGTTGTTAATTGTATAATTTTGTGAAACAAATTGTACAGACGTATGAGGCCGGCAATGGCTATGAAATTCTGTCACTAAGTTTCAACCAATGTTTGATGATTTACCATGAACAAGAATCCGAGGGTTTTGACTGCTCACGCGGAATAGTGTTCACTAAAATAAATTTTTGTTAGAAAATGCGTTTGGTCGTAGTAATTCAAATCGAATTAAGTCAGAAGTTAATAGCCCACGTGAGCTAATTTCTTGGTGTAATACCAGAAATTGCATAACATGTTTGTGTGATTAAATTATGTAAATGTATATCAATGTTATATATATTTGCATGTGTTATATGAATTGTATGTAATCGTAAGATTACATTCCATACGCATCGCACCCTAACAATGTGAGTGAGTGCAATTTGTGTGGTTTTTGAGAGAATTGTTTCGAGAATACTAATAATAATAATTAATGAAATGTTCATTACAATATCGGAGTGGTAGTCCATATAAAATATCAATCGTCGGAGTCGCCCTAATTGATATGACTGAGGGTTGTCCACTAAATGTATTATCTAGAAGTCACCAATTAAATAGATTATCGGAGTCACCATCATTTATATCGAGGGTTGTTCACAATTAAAAACAAATACCTTTGTTTTGAAAATAATGCTTCATACATGGCTTAGTATGTGAGGGAGTCGCGATGACGACATAGTTGGTTATTTGTGATTATTCAAGTAGGATCACGATTTACTGAAAGTGTATGTTTACATAAAGATCATTGCATATGCACTTAGGTGGAGAGTGTCCCATTTAGGTGATTCCACTAATGACATTAGCTCACCCCTCGTCGAGGGAATATATTATTTCGCACACGGAAAGGCATTTGAGAGACTGGCCATCTTGGGAGGCCGATTTTGAAGAAAGTCGGGTCATGCTTTTTGATGTTTTGGGATAATATGTATTAGAATTGTAAATTTAATATGTATTTGTGGCTAAGAGTAATGTATAACTCTTTGAACCATATGTGATAATTGGTTGACATTATATTGTGAGTATTGGATGTAGGGGCCTAAGTGGGCTATTATTTTATTTGCAATCGACTCCTCGTGTGGTCATATTGAATCGGTTAGACAAGCTTTTTATTCGGGGCAGAGCTCCCCGTACAGCGAGACTCACCCGATTTTCATGAGTGGTGTTCGTTACCCTAAGATCCACGAGCATTCCGCGGGTTGACGTGGTTGTCAACGGACACCCCGGATTGAGGCTCACAAACTACAGACGCATGTATACAAATACCTAGGCTCGAGGGGCTCGGGCTTAGGCCATAGTCTGGGTAAGAACATCACCACTTGGTGGCTCGATGCAGTTTAGGTATGAGATTACCTAGGAAGGCACGAGACAAAACTAGAACACTGCATGTGTGTTTTGTGTGTGAATTGATGAATTATTATGTGATGGTGTGTATGCCATGTTGTATGTATGATGATGGTTTGTGTGCTAGTGATTAACACAAGGATGTTGAAAGTTTTGGAGTTTTACGCTTGTAAAATCGAAAAGAAAATAAATTAAATAATTTTTATTAATTTATTTGAAGTTTATAGAATAATAAAATAAAATTTTAATAAATTTTAAAGTTGAACTCATAAAATTTATGAGTGGTATGGATGCAGTATTCAAGCTACTGCATGTAGGAAGTAGCAAGGAAGGCTACTGATAGAAACGAAAAAAAAAAATTGATTTGGTTTATTGGGAGAAAATTGTTTTCTAAGGTTTTACATGGAGTAAAACTGAAGAAAATTGAATAAAATAAATTTTTATAATTTATTTGAGTGTTTTTGGAAAATTAAAAAAAAATTTAAAAAATTTAATTTTTTAATTAAATAAAAATAAAAATAAAATAAGATAAAATCAAATAAATACATAAATGGAAAATAAAATTTTCGAAAATAAAATTTTTGTGGATAAATGATTTGACATGTGGAATTGGTCATTTCAGACGCTTATGAATGCAAGGACACTATGTATGAACTGTATTATATGTGTATGAATAGTGTCTCGGGGCGGTGTTTATGCCTTAGAGATACTGCATTGTATTTAATTGTCATTTGATATGTGTAGATGGCTAGTCGAGGACGAGGACGTAGAGGGCGTCCATGAGGTAATCGTCGACACCACCGATTTGATCGCTTGTGCCTTTGTAGAGGTCAGAGATTGGCAATGGCAAATATAGCAATGTGCCGGGTATAGCAGTAGTCGTGGAGGTCCTAGTAACCTCCAGATGTTTATGGCGCATCATCCTCCGACATCTGGCAGGAGTGAGATCCGGCGGTGGCGCATCATTGGTTCATGCAGATCGAGAAGGTGTTAGAGGTTATAGAGATTACCTCTAACACGATCAGATTAATTAGCCGTGTTCCCGCTAGAGGTGAGGCCCAAGCATGGCGAATCGGGCAAAGACCTTCTGTAGACCTGCAGGCAATGACATGGGCAGAGTTCCAGGAGTCTGTTCATGGTAAGTATTTTCCGGATACGGCGAGGCATGCGAAGGCTCAGGAGTTCCTAGAGCTGAAGCAGGGGACTATGGCTGTGATGGAGTATGTGGCTAGATTCACTCTGAGCAATTAAGCCATGGATAGATTACTGCCATGGACATGGCCATGTTGAGATTCGAGAATGTCAAGTTGTCCATTCTAAGTGTGGCTGTAGGACTTCGCCTATAGGATCATGGACATGTCAGAGTTCGATGTCATCCGGGCTGGATCGTCGACAACCATGCGGTCGCTATCGACATGAGCGTGAGGGTCACTCACTTCACACGCGGTGGACGGTATTCGCGTCGCGGTTTCCGCGACAAGCATGACATTTCGCCTGCATGCATTCGAGTCCGTGTGTCGTGACGCTAGCCGGGTTGGCTAAATGCAGCCTGGCTCTAGAAGACGGTATGCGCTTCAAACTTAGATCTACCTCGAGTAGCGCAAGTAGTATGTGGATGTTTTTCCGTATGAGCTACCCGACTACCTCCACACAGGTCAGACTTCCTGCATCGAAGCCACACCCCGGTACTTCACCCATGTCTATGACTCCGCATAGGATGACACACATCAGTACAGACATGTACCGCACACTTTTGAACATGTACCGGTACATGTCAACAGAACCGAACATGTACCGGTACATGTCAGACATGTACCGGTACACCCTGCTCTATTTCAACCAGTTTTTGTATTTTAGCCATAACTTGCTAATTTCTTATCTGATTTGAGTGATTCAAGTGGCTAATTAAAATAGACTTCAAGGAAAACCAAACATCCAGAAATAGACATCAGCCAAATTCCCCGACTATATGCCCAAAATTCACTCAAAGTAGGGCTTATAATCCAGCCAAATTCTGCTTCGCTTGATCATAGAGCAGTCCGGTTGTTTCGACGTAATCCTCAGTTCAAGTGTCTCTGGTTTAGGTGATTCCGCTAGAGAACCTTAGAACCCTTAGCTTTAAAGGAGTGAGAAAGAACCAGTGTCAAATATGGAGGCAAGACACTGGAAAAATGGGTATTTCCAAACAGTCCGAGGTAAAAATCGGTAATGACTAGCTGGCGCGAAATGCCATAACTTTGGGCCGATGATTCGATTGATTGATTCCTATTCCTAAGTAAAGTAGATTCATAGAGGAATAAGAATATATGAATGAGGTGTGATTTCATAGACATCATATTTTACAAGTATATGAAATGCCATATGTAATAGGCATGAAACAAGGAAAATATAGAAAATCCAATATGTATAGATGTGTTCAAGAATACATGAATATGATATGAATATATGATAGATATACCTAAATGAATAGATAGAACATGCTAAGAACAAATGATAGAAATGCGTAAATGCTAAGAACAATAGAGAGAAGTAAAAGATGACAAAGACAAGAATAGTACATGTACATGAATGATAGGCATAGTAAAGACATGATGTAGTAATGAATATGGAACAAAGATATGAAATACAATATAAAGGCATCCGATAGTGCTACGTATAGAAAGTATATGAATATAAGTGTATAAGGATATGAATATATGAATAAGTAAAAGCATACATGATAGAAATATATAGAAAGTACATGAATAGCTAAATCCCGATAGAAAACGATAAAGGATATGATGTATAAATGATATAAAGAGATATGAATATGTAGTTATATATGAATATATAAATACAAGAGTGCATAGATGCATTCATGATATGACAGATTACATATATGATACTGAGACAAAACTAAATGATAGAAAAAGATATGAATATATGTATTATAGAGAAATATATAATCATAATATAGTTACAGATATGAGAACTAATACGAGTATAGTAATGATAGTATACATTGCATGTTTATCATTATAACAATAGTTATTCATGCTTATGAGATGTACGTAAAATGTAATAAAGTCGATTGTCCTTTAGAACCCGGGTAGGATAGATAGGCATGCCTATGGAAGATACAAAGACGCAAAGATATACATAGACAAATATCGAGTCTCCGCTTGTCGATGACATAGATCCCGCTTCGATCAGAGCTCGAAGGGTCACCATTAATGGGATCGAGATCACTGCCTCGCACAAAGGATAGTACCGGGTACAGATAGCATATGGCATAGGTCATTGTCTCGTACAGTGATGATACCTTCGGTATTATCAGGAGAGATCATCGTCTGCATAAAGATAGTACTCAGGCATACGCTATTTCCGTATCCGCTTCTAAGGTATTTGGCATGAAACCAAAAGGAAATGACATGATATGAGGAAGCATAAGATCGCTTATGCGATGAAAGTATAGACAGTTACAAGAACAAGAAGAAAAGTACAATATGACAGTATATGAAAAGTACATAGTACATGAAAAGTATATGAACAAGTATAGTATATGAAAAGCATAGTATACGAAAAGCATAGTATACGAAAAGCATATGAAAAGTACAGTATATGAAAAAGTATAGTATATGAAAAGCACAATATATGAATATCATATGAAGGTATATGACAACATATGCAAGTACATAAAAGAGAAAACCATGTGAAAAATATAACAGAAAACAAGATATGAAATGAATTAGTGACATGAATATAGAAATATGAAACACATGCAAAGTCTAGAATAGGAATACGTTAAAGTATAGATAGAGATAGGCTAAAGACATAGAATATGTAATGTAAAAGATTGACATGCAATAGAAATGTAGAGATGATAAGTACCAAAGTTATATGAATATGTATAGAAATATGAAATGCATATGTATAAGCTTGTCACGTATAAAAGTACGTGACAAAGATAAGATAGGTTATATGAGTTATAATAGATATGAATGTATATGATACATTTAATAATATACGAACATGAAAGGAAATGAACATGATAAGTATAGGAATATGTAAAGTATAAAAATAGGAACACAGAAAAATATAGATAAAGGATATGCCAAAGACATAGAATAGGTAACGGGAAAAAGATTGACATGCAATAGGAATATAAGATGATAAGGAATTGGGGTTATATAGAAATATGTATAGATATATGAAATGCATATGTATAAGTCAGGATACGCTATCGGGTGGTTGTCCATGCTTATGTTCCCACTAAGCGTAAAGCTTAGCACTAGTGTTCAATCCGTGTAGGTACCGAAGAGGAGGCTAGAGGACAGACATTCCACATCGCAAAGCAGCCGACTGTAGATAAAAATTTCACTGGGCCACAAGCCAAAGAATCTCCGATGTTTTGTAATAGAAATTGTACATGTATAAGTAAATGAGACTCAGATATGTGTATAGATTGTGATGGACAATTCACTCCTGGTAGTTCTTTGTATATGTAAATGATTTTTGTTATTACGTAAACTCGTTTGTATACCCACAGTACAAGTACACTCAGAAGAACAGTCAATGAGAGTCCCAATATATAGTATAGATAGTATCGCGCCCGACTGTCTGGATCCGCCAATCGGCTGGCCCGATTCGGGCGTGATGTACCCGCCATGTGAGCTACTGACAGCGGGGTTCATTAGACCGAGCACTTTCATCATGGGGCGTCCGCTCGCTTTGCAAAGAAGAAGCGATAAGACCCTTCACCGCATTGATTATCGATAAAGCAAAAAAGGGTTAAGATCAAAAATAGGTACCCATTACCGAGGATTGACGATTTGTTTGATCGCTGAGAGGAGCGCCAGTCTACTCCAAAATACCAGACCGGCGCCATCACCGAGGGTTGCGGATAGATATCCTTAAGACGGCGCTAGACGCTGCTTATGCACTTGGAAGCTTACTGCGGATGTCCTTGATTGACGAATGCGCCAGAAGCATTCATGGATCTCATGCATAGGTATTCCAACCCTATTTGGACCGCTTTATCGTAGCGTTCGTGGATGACATCTTGATCTACTCCTGCCGAGTGGGAGCATGAGTACTATCCGAGGATTGTATTACGCTTGTCGAGAGACCATCACTTGTACGCTAAGTTCGGGGTAAGGTGAGTTTCGCTTATCGAGGTGAGATTTTGGGACACGTGGTGTCATCAAGCGTGTCGCTGGACCTAGAGAAGCGCTGAGGCCGTGATGAGTCGAGGCCGGCTTCGGCCTTCGAGATAATGAGTTTGTGGATTGACTGGGTATTATAGGTGATTCATTGAGGATTTCTCCTGATAAAGAAAGACTCATGACAAGGTCGACCCTATGAGGTCAGTTTGATCGATGACCGACATGAGGAAGCATTCCAAGAGTTGAAGAGGAGACTTATCACTCCTATATCGATAGTTCCGCATGTGGGACAGGGGGTACACAAAGGTATCAGGATGCCCTCGGTGGCCTGACTAGGACGTATTTTTATGCAAATCGAGGGTAGTAGCTATGGTTCCCGCGCCTGAAGAATCATGAAGCGTAATTACTCCCACACACGACATGAGTTACTATCGTAGTCTTCGCTTTGAAGTACGGTGTCATCACTTATATGGCGAGTTCATGCGCACTGCACTATAAAAGTCCAAGTATATTTTCACTAAATGACCTCAATATGAGGCAACGCAGATGGATGGAGTTCCTAGATGATTATGACTTCACTTTGCATTACCATCCTGGTAAGGCAAATGTAGTGGCTGATGCGCTCAGTCGGAAGTCACGGGGAGTATTGGCTAGTATAGCTTCATGGGAGTGGCGGATGCTCGAGACTGTGGGACAGTTTAGGCTACAGTACAACGAGCAGGCACAAGGTACGTTGGGGAGTTTAGTGGCTACACCGTCTCTGTTGAGTAGAGTGATCGAGTCCTAGTGGAAGGATGCAGAGATAGTGTCCATCGTGGACCCGTATAGTCAGTATTGAGACGCAGGGTCGACCATCCACACATGGTAGTCTTCTAAGATAGAGGACGGGCAAGGGTTCCCATTCGACCGATTTGAGAGAGGAGATTCTCGTGGAGTTTCACCGCTTCTCGATTGTCGCGGCATCCGTGTGGCACTTAAAACGCCAGATCTTCGCTGCCAGACATCGGGAGCAGATGAAGAGACGGTATGGGGACTTTTTACATGACGACGCCTCACGTGTCGCCAGTTAAGGTCGAGCACCGTAAGGCCGCAGGGCTACTTCGTACCATTAGGGAGGTGCGGCTGAGTGGAAGTGGGAGCACGTCACGATGGATTTTGTGACCCATCACACCACCGGGACACCCAGAGACATGATGCGGTATGGGCGGAGTGGACCGACCTCATTAGTACCCAAAAGTGCTATTTGAGCCCTATTCAAGATAGGTTTTGAGTGCTTTTTGCGCACCAATCATATCAATTAAGCCACTGATGTGCAGTCCACTTAGTTTCACTAATTCCATTTCGAGATTGTTTTTGGATAGTTTTGCAGGTTTTTGAGAACTTCAATCAACAAGCTTAGCTTATTATTGGTGTTGAATGCGAGAATCCTCGATGATTTCACCGAGTCGAGGCGATGAAATATCAAGATTCAAGTGAAGAATTGAAGGCAAAGTGATGAATAAGAAGTGCAGAGAGGATGCAGTGAGCAAAACAGTAGCGTGAGCAACTGTGGATTTTTCGCTATGATTACGTAAAATTACCGATTGCGAAAAATTTCGCAATCATAGCTTAAAATCTCTCGCTAGCTGTGCGAAATTTACGTGCCTAGCTTAAATCTTCCACTTCAAGATCTTCATTGTGGCCATAGGCTAGCTTAATTACTAGTTAGCTAAATTGACTGCTGTTGTAGCTAAATTTCCTACTTCGCTATCTCGTAGAATTGTAGTTAGCTTAATTCTGTTAGCATAGCTTAAATCTCGCTTATGCTAGCGAAATTTCTCGCATACGAAATCTCAAATTTCGTGTTTTTGGTATACTTGATCCCAAACGACCACGTTTTGATGTATTACCATTTTCACCCTATGCAATCTTTCATATTTTAGGTATTATATTTTCACACTGGTCAGACTATATAAACCCCCACCTTTTGTAAACTCTGCCAACTTTTCATTTTATAAAGTTTTCCCAAGCAATTATTTTAGGTCTCATTTTGTTTCTCTTTCTCCTCCTCTTTCTTTATTTTCTGGCCGCCAAACAATCTCCCTTGAGGACGACAACTCGCGGATGTCACAAGCCTCATAAATGAAGAGTGAGGGTGGGCTAGCTTGGCTTCTGGGGGTTGTCATAGGTGTCCTCTTGCTTGAATGTTACAGGTACTCATTTATGGTTCTACTTTCCAAATTCAGGTTTAATGGCATTTAATGTCTTTCCTTTGGTCACTAAGTTACAGCTTTAGTAGTTCACAGATGCTTAATACTAGATGTGAATTGATATCCTTAGATGTCATTTACGAACCATGGGAACGAGGTTAAATGCTGGTGGTTTCAAACCTAATGGGACTTAAAATGCTTAGTACTTGCCACCAAATAGAGTGGTTCTAGGGTTAGGTTTTATAGCTAAACAAAGATCCGGTTTTGGCTTTGACTATAGGTCATTTGCCCTAATGCGAGGAAATAACCCGAGGACATTTTTATAGCCCCATGTTATCAAGCTAGTGACCCAAGTCTTCAAAGTTACCATTTCACACTTCACTTTAAACCATTACAGTTAGTCAGTGAACATACAACCCCCACTGTTTTTAACAAAAATCCGAAAATCTAAACAAAAGCCTCACCATTTTCAAACACTCGATGTTAGTAATCATTCGTGGGGATGAAAACTCATCCCTCGTTGTTCGACTTAGACTCCGCTATATCAGTGAGTCGACTACCAAAGAGGAGGAACTTAGGAATATAAATTTGTTGGATTCCGCATCACCCTACCGCGGGCACGAATCAAATGGCTGCTGTCGGATGGTGCCAAACTACGAGGCGATGTTGATGCGGGGTACTTGTAATCCACATTACAAGTGTAGGTGACTTTAAACCTCTTATCTCTATTTATCGTGAATCATGTGTTTTCACCGCTATGCTATCGTGACCGTTTTTGTTTCTTACGCCGCTTGTTTTAACTAACATTGACTTCTTTGGCAAGCTTTGTTGTACTTGTTTGTTTCATTTTGTTTAACAGTGTTTAGCGCAAAGATCGACAGAGGAACATCAGTAGATCGCAAAGAGTGAGTGCACCAATCGAACAAAGTCGTGAAATCGGGCAGCACATGACTAAATGGATCCTCTACCGAGGAACAAAGAAAGTCAACAAGCACCCCTATGAATCCAACAACATACAGTCGATGAGGGAACACATACACTCCCTCCTAGAGTTAAGGTTCCTCCCGCATCATACCTCCGCCGAGGGGATGTAGCAAAGGAGACCCTACCTAGTGCCCCGCTTCCCACATTTCATGGTATGGAGAATGAAAATCCATATTCACACATACGGGATTTGAGGAGGTATGCATTACCTTTAAGGAAGGTATAACCGATACGGGATTTGCTCGTCGAAAGCATTTCCACCGACATCAAGCGACAAAGCCAAAATATGGCTCAATTCACTCCGAGGCCGAACGGCTAGGAAATCGGGTCGATCTTCAAGCTGAATTTTTGAAGAAATTCTTTAGTGCAACCAAGACCAACAGTTTGAAGAGGCAGATCTACACCTCACTCGCCTCTATGACAATGAGAAATTCTACCAATGCCGGGAGAGGATTCATGGATATCATCATGCTTGTCCACATCATGGTTTCGACACTGGATGTTAGTGAATCATTTCTATAATGGTATGTCCCCCTAAGAAGCAATTGCTAGAAACCATGTGAGGTGATTTTTTGAGTAAAAATCCAGATTAAGCTATGGATTTCTTGAGTTATGTGGTTGAAACTTCCAAGGGTTGGGATGAGCCAAACCCGAGAGAGGTGGAGAAAATGAGGCCCTCATCACACCAAAGGGGAGGAATTTTTGCACTTTCAGAGGACATGGAAATGAAAGCAAAAATCTCAACCCTAGCTAGGAAGGTGGAGGAGCTAGAAGGAAAGAGGCTCCATGAAGTGCAGGCAGTGACTGAAAACACTGCACAGGCCAACCCATTCATCAGTTGTCAACCTACTGTTAATCCAGGAGAACATCATCCGACTGCCCCTTCAGTGAAGGATTTGATGTCAGAATATGCAAATGTTGTAGGTCAATACAAGCCACAACCTAATGCCCCATATGGTAATACCTACAATTCCAATTGGAAAAATCACCCTAACCTCTCCTGGAAACCCAATCCTCCTGCCTATGTCCCCCCAGGTGCCAAACAACAGTTTGGTTCCTCATCTCAACCACAGCCACCATCATCCACTTCTCCGTCGGAATAAGCCATATTGAATTTGAGCAAGGTGGTAGGCAATTGTGGAAGAACAAAAGTGGATCAATGCACAATCGCGAAAAAGGATTGACACTGTAGAAAGTACAATCGAACAAAAGAATAGATGGGCTTGAGAGCAATCTAATCGAAAATAGACAACTTGCATTCCCATCACAAAGATCAACAATATTATGGAGGTATTAGGAGAGAGGAAGGTTCCTTCCCAAACATTGCCAAATCCAAAAAGGGTACATGAGGCAGTTCATCCAGCAATTCAGGGATGGACGGCGAAATCCATAATCACTCCGAGGATTGAAGGAATAGAGCACCCGCCCATGGCCGCCAAGAAATATGCAAGGAAAAGGAAGCGAACCGAGAGGGTGATCATCGTTGAGGACTCAATGAAGCACCGCATGCCACCCCTCCATTTCCCCGTGCATTAAGAAGTAAGAAGAAGATCTCACAAAGTGCATCCGGAGTCCTAAGGCGGTGAAGGTCAACATACCCCATACCCCTTTTGGACATCATCGAGCAAGTCCACACTTACAATAAAGTTTTGAAAGATCTACGTACAATCAAAAAGGGTTGGGCATTGAGAAGAAAGCCTTCCTAACCCAGAGCAAAGTGATTCACCATAATCAATGAGGACCCTGAGTCAGTGTCTAAGGATCGAGGATCCCCCACAATTTCCCGATCGACATTGGAGGGACATAGACAAGCCTTTGCTAGATTTGGGGGCTAGTATACTTCTTTGCCATACTCGGTGTAGCTGATTAGGTTTAGGAGAGAAGTAAAACCTGACATCACTTTGTCATTGTTGATAGATCAATTATAGAAAGAATTCCTAAGGGAATAGTTGAGGGATGTGTTGGTGGTAGACAGAATTACACTACCCGAGTAGACTTTGTAGTGCTTGACAGAGGCCAGTGCAGTGGGCCCCGATCATGTGCCAATTATCCTGGGAAGACCATTTTTGCCCACTTTGCGATGCGATTATCAGTGTAGGGAAATGGAGTAAATTACAGCTCACGTTTGGCGACATGACATTGGGACTCAGCATTTTTCATGAGCCACAAGCCTTACGAACCGGTGGAGGTGATGAGAAGGAAGAAATGAAGTACGCTTTCCGATTGGTCATAATCACGAGGGAAGCGAATCCATAAATTGCGAATTGGCTAGCAGATGGCTTGATTGTTTGGGGTTGCCATCGATCGTCCATCTTGAGAGCAATTGGTCAGCCCGAAATCACTACTGTGAGAAGAAAATCGGCAGAAGGTAAGCATGAAGGCTCTGACACGAAGCCACTATCGGGGTCACGGAGCTCCTCCTCCTTGACCCCCCATGAATGGAGTTGGTAAAATTGAGCTGATTTGGTTTCAAATGAAACCAAATTGCATTTCAAAAGTTTTTTTTTGTGCTTTTTGTTTAAAAATTAATTAATTTCGGCAGTTTCTATTTTTAGTAACTTTCCCTTTTTAGTAATTTCCCGTTTTAGCAGCTTTCCTTTTTAAGTAACCTAAAATTAATTTTATTTTTAGATTTTGATAAAAATAATAATTAATAATTAATTTGTTTCTTTTGTTTATAATTAGCTAAATCAAAATTTTGTTTCTTTTAAATTGTTTTTAATTCTGGTGAATGCGATTTATTTATTATAGCGAAGAGTACTTGGAAGGCTCTTGTTTGCTACCCGACTTTATAAAAGGAGAAGGGGAGGAACCATTCACCTTCACTTCGTCTTTCCTTCCCTTACCCCACCAAGACCACCCGACTGCTTAGTGAGCCACTAGCGAGTGCCGCTTCCACGTTCGCATCGCCGCACCCGACCTTTGCGCGCCTGCGGGACATACGCCTCGCCTCGGTCGCGCTTCCTTGTTCCTGCCCTGCGTCAGCGCCGAGACCTTAGTTTGCGCCCTACCTTTACTTGCCGGTCACCACACACGCAGCGTGCCTTTACTGTGTGCGCTCGTGCCCTAGGTTAGCCTACTTGACTACTTTCTGGCCTTGCCTGTAGCTCCACTGGCCGTAGTTAGGCGTGGTCAGTAGAGCCACTGGTCCAGCCCGTGTGTGCATACCTGCTTCACTTTCCCCCGATCTAAGTAGGCCTGCCACACCTGCATTGTCGCCCGACCGGCGGATATGGTGCGTACCCGGGGGTGGGTCATACCGAGGCCCGGGGGTCGAGGTCGGCGCTCGGGAGATAGAGGTCAGGACACTCACGGGGCTGCCCGTGCCCATTCTCCGGGTTTTACTGCTTGGGTTAGCAACTGCGGTAGTCAGCGATCCGGAGGGAGCGAGGGGGTTCGGGAGGTACGAGACGAGGATGGGACCGAGATTTCGATTACACCGGGAGATGATCCGGAGGTAAGGCCTCGGCGGGCTGGCCCATCAGGTCGGGAGTCCTCATCATCTAGGCCTCAAGCCAGTCGCCTTCTGCTTCCAGCGATGAAGCCTCATCACCGGGTTATTGCACGCCGGATCGGGCGACCTCTTTTACGGGGACCGATTTCGGGGAGCCGATCGGAGCTCCACGCCGAGAGATTTCCATGGAGAGTCGGTATTACGATGTGCCGTGACGTGACCTGATTAGGGGACTCCATGAGGCCCGATTACGCATTACTCCTGGCTGGTACGACAGAGGCGAGTTCTACTATCCCCCCGGGTGGTACGCCCGAGTTTTACCGCTCCATGACCTCCGGGGGAGCGCCCGAGTCCTTTGGAGCTCCGGTCGTGTGTGTCGGCCGGGAGTACTCCGCGACGGACATTTCGGGTGCCTTAGGCACGCCACCGGAAGCGAGCCAATTAGGGGTTATCGGGATTGGCCTCGTAGGCGGAGGGAGATGGTCCATTGTCTCGCTCGAGACCGTATGGTACCGGACCGTACTCTTCGGAGGTAGCTCCCGCCTCGGTCTTCTCATTGATCACCTGCTCTGGACCCGGCCTCTTCCGCTACGACCTTCACGTCGGTGTAGAGGTCGTACTCGAGGCTCTGTGCCCAGGATCTCGGAGGGATTACGGTTCGATCCGTCTGAGTTGGTTATGGCCAGCCTTCTGCTTGCATTTGGAAGATGGGTCCGCCGCGAGGAGCTGGCTCGAAGCTGATCTACCCTTGTTGATGCCGCATTTCTTGAGCCAAGTCACGGAGCACTTGGGCTCGGAGGAGCCGTGTCGAGAGGAGGATCGGATGCCTCGGGTCTGTCTATGGGAGCGAGCTATGGTGATGGGTTTCTTTTCTCCTCCGACGGGACCCGGGAGGGGCGGGTTGGGGTGGAGGACCCCCACCGAGGGGAGATGGTCCTACCCGAGATAGAGGTGGTCGAGTCCCAGGTCACCGAATTTGTCTCCTCCATCCCCTCCTCACATCCTTCGGCTCTAACCCCGGTGACCTCCTGGCCCTTCATACTCGTAGCGGCGTTCTCGAACGCGTTCATGTCCAGTTCGGGAGCTCGCGGTACATTATGGATCTTTATCGTTCATTGGCCACTACACGGGCATCGATGGATCAGAGGTTGGCTGGCCGAGACCACTTTGGGGCATTGTCATGCCATGCTTTCGGAGTCGGTTATAAGTCACCTGAGTCTCTCGCCCAGGGCACACTTTTGTCGTGATGGGCCACCGGCGGCGACTTCCTTAGGCATGCGGCCCGCGGCGTGGCCGACCTCGGACCCACCACCAGCGAGATTGAGGTGGTCACACTCCATCTCTAACTTTCCTACCCCTATGACAGCATGTTTCTACTTTGGGTGGGAGGAAAGTTAGAGTTAGGAAGTGTCTTCTATTATGTTTTTGTCACCAGGTCTTTGGCTTTATCAGTGCTACTCATTTTGTATGCAGGATTCATGTATTGCGATAGTAGGCGGTGGTATACTATTACGTTTAGCTATATCAAGCATGTATTAGCCATTTTAGTTTATATCAAAAGCTTTGTAACCTTGTACATTTACTACCATACGGAGGAATTCATTTTGTATGTAAAAATTTTGTGTATATTCTCTTGCCTTTATTTGAAAAATTGAAGCCCTGTATGTTACCTTAATGTTGAACATTTCCATGCACTTCAGATTTAGTTTTTTGAGTGATTGAGATTTCTGCATGTTCAACCTTGAACATTCCCCCTTTAGCTAATTCACACACTGCACACCAGATTGTACCAATAGGTTGAGAAGCTTTGTACCTCTTTCCACTTTGCAAAACCGGCCTTAAATTTGTTGGCCTTGTGACCCGCCAATAGGTTTGTACTACCATGTATGAAGACCAATGTAGTCTTCAAATGAAAAAGAAAAGAAAAAGCAAAAGAAAAAGAAAAGAAGAAAAAGAGAAATAAAAATTAAGTGAGCTTTGCCTTGAAACCCGAACACGGTCCGTGGGGTATATGGCGAAAGCCTTTAAAGCCCGATGCCCTAAACCTTAATTGGTTGGGAGTCATCGACTTTGTGTTCGCTACACGGGTGGATGGGTGAAGTTTAGCGTGTTGTAGGTGCTTAATTCTCGAAATCATTCGGTCCGGGGTGAAGCCTACAGAGTTTGTGGTCAAGTGATCCTTTTGGCTTGTTGCCCTAAACCTTAATTGGTTGGGAGTCATCGAATTTGGACCCCGTTACGGACTTTGGTGAAGTCGAGTTTTGGCGTGCACCTACATAGCAATCAAGGAAGAAATAAGAGCATCTCTATTACCCCATTTAGGTTGATTGACGGTTTAAGGCCATGGCAGTAGCTAGGTTGGGGGGAGGGAATAGCTTTGCATTTTTATTGGCTCAAGCTGGTTATATTAGGAACAATTAGATTTTGGTGGAAATTCAGGTTGACCTCCTTGGAACCAATGTTGCCCTAAAACTTGTTCTTATATGGTTTTTGTTCTTTCATGACCGGTTTTCATACAGGGTGTAAATTATTCATGCTAAAGGTAAAGCTTACCTGTACATACGCTTTGACCGAATACACTTTTTGTAAAGAAGCCTGACATGCATCCCATTTTTGTTTTAACATTGCTAGGGACTAGCGTCGGTTGGGGGTGTGATTAGTACCCCGAAAAGTGTTATTTTAACCCTATTCAAGATAGGTTTTGAGTCTTTTTGCGCGCTAATCATATCAATTAAGCGATTGATGTCAATGCGAGTCACTTAGTTTCACTAATTCATTTCAAAGATTGTTTGGATAGTTTTGCAGGTTTGAGAACTTCAATCCAGCGACTTAGCTTGTGTGGTGTTGAATCGGGTCTACTCGATGATTTCATGTAGGGCGATGAAATATCAAAGATTAGGTGAAGAGTGAAGGAAGCGAAGTGATGAATAAGAAGTGCGGAGAGGATCACCGGTGAGCAAAGCGGGACGGAGGCGATCCCGAGTTTTTCGCTATGATTGCGAAAATTTGTTTGGGATTAAATTTCGCAATCATGGCCGAGAATTTGCAATCTAGCGAATGAAAATTTAAACTAGGCTAGCGGGGAATTTCGGCTAACTAGCGAAATTCTTTGTGCTTAAGCGAAATTTCCAGCTGGAGAGATTCCGCAGTCGGCACATTTTCCTGGCCGTGCGGTGACCTTCTCATTGGAAGTGTCGGTTGTATATTCGAATGGTCGGCTACATGGAGTGCAGTATCCATAGTGTCGGATATGGGGGCAGGAGTTTCGACACTTTTGAAAGAGTTTCCAAAGGCTATGGGCACACGGTGACCATGAGTGCGACTTCCACCCTGGAGCAGATTAATTCGATGCGAGAGGACTATACGGTGTTAGAGGACATGCTACGAGCATGCGTCTGAGATATGGGTAATTTCAGGATGAGCATTTGCCCTTAGTGGAATCACTTTACAATAGCAGTTCATCTGGTGAATTATCAGATAACACTTCCATATGAGGAGCATTGGGAGGCATGGATCTGTAATTATGTTGGGCTTAGAAGTGGGAGAGCTCCATCAGCGGTCACGATCGGTCAGAGACACCTCAGAGAGGTGAGCTTGTTGATACGACGAGTGTCTTCCTCGGCTCAGTGTGAGAAGAGCTATGTTGATCATACGGCGTTGACCCTTAGAGTTGAGGTTGGGATCATGTCTTCTTGAAAGTGATGCAGAGGGGAGTGGTCGGGTTAGGCGCGCTGGGAAAGTAGCCATTGGGAGATTGTGGGTCTTCCGAATGCACTCGAGAGGGTAGGCACTATTAGCGTGCCGGTTGGCTTTCTGGCCCGGCGTGTCGGTGTCGAGGTATTTCACGTCTTCATGCTCTGAAGTATACTCCCGAGATCCAGCTCATGTGGTGGATTAAGGACCCAGATTGAGGTTGACCCGTGGACCTTAGAGGAGGGCTTGAGTGTACCATGCGGATAGTCGTGATCAATTTTTGTCATGAGGCCAGGCGAGGTTAGTGAGTCAGCATGGGCGGCACTATGAAGTGGAGAATCGCGTGGGAGTGTGGGGTGTGAGGGACGATGCGGGCCACCTATCCCTTCTTGTTTAGGGATGAAGGTGTGGTTTTAGGGTGTTTAATATTTAAATAGCGGGGTTTCACATGCATGGTAGAGTGCACATTGCATATGCATGTGTTGTGTTTAGATTGTTTAGAATTTCGGGATGAAATTCCTTTTAAGGGGAGAATGTAAGACCCGAAAAAATTCAATTTTCTCAAAAAAAAATGGCAAAATCGTAATTTCGGTAAAAATCCGAAATTTATTCTCTAGATCTCGGATGATGAAGCAATTTCCTTTGTGAATTATCTCAGAGAAATCTAGCTAGCACGTCGAAGGAATTTCATCGGAATTAAAGGCGTTGGTTTGCATTTTTCGAGCATCGGTATCGAGATGTAGTAAAGCGAAATGTGAGGTAACAAAAATCACCTATAACATGTACACATGTTACACATGTTGCATGGGTAGAAGTGATGATGGAAATGGACGGCCGAGATAGTGCCAAATGTCGAAAATCCAAAGCTTGGGACATAATTGGCATTATTGAAATGTTTAAATGATAATAGGACAAAATAGTGTATAGTGCCATCTCCTACATATGAAAAAGAAAGACAAAACGTGAAATGAAAAAGGGGAGATGCAGTAGCCAATTTTTTTGTGTTTTAGTGAGAGAGTATCAAGCTTCTCTCTAGATTTCTGGCTAATCCGACCGTTTGAATTCTTCGGAGCAAGAAGGAAAGTCGCTCTACGCGGTGAGGCCTACGAGTGGGCTTCGGTTTTAAGGAGTTTCGACAAAATCCGTGACCGTTTAAGTGTTTTATGATGTTTTGGTTGGCTTGAGGCCTTGAACGACCGTTTGATCGGTCCCAAAACTTAGGACCGGAGTGTGAGAAATTGTGGAACGGTGTGCGATCTCGGGACCGTGAGGTGTTTGGGTTGTTAATTGTATAATTTGGCCAGGAAACAAATTGTATTGTGATGTGTATGAGGCGGTAATGGCTATGAAATTGGAGTTCCGCGAAGTGGAACCGATGTTTGAAGTGATTAGTGTGAGCGATGGCGAGGTTTCTTTGTTCACATGAATAGTGTTCACGAAATAAGTTTTGTGAGAAAAATGTGTTTGGTTGAGTAATTCAAATCGAATTGCTTGTGGTTATTAATTAGCCCACGTGAGCTAATTTTTGGTGTAATGGATCGTGAAATTGCATAACATGTTTGTGTGATTAAATTATGTAATGTATATCATGTTATATATATTTGCATGTGTTATATGAATTGTATTAAAATTTAGTCAAATGCGTTCGTATCTTATTTAGAGACCTTACTGAAACGATAGGAATTAGTACATGAGGTGGTTTCTTGAGAGGAATTGTTTCGGAGGGTTGATAATAATAATAGTAGCCAGTGTGTCCATTACGATATCGGAGGGTAGTCCATATAAAATATCAATCGATCGGGTCGGCCCGATTGATATACATCGGAGGTTGTCCACTAAATGGTGTCGGTCGGTCCACTACTTATATTGGAGAGTTGTACAATTAAAACAAATACCTTTGTTTTGAAAATAATACTTCTCATACATAGCAGAGCAAGTGTGAGAGTCGGTGAGGACTCGGGACATGGGTTAGTCATTTAGACATTAGTAGGATCATTTACTTGAGTGTGTGTGTGTTTACATAAGGATCATTGCACATATGCACTTAGGTGGAGAGTAGCCCATTTAGGGTGATTCCTACTAGGCATTAGCTCACTTGTCGAGGAATATATTATTTCGAGGTCACGGGGAGCGTGCGAGGGCGACTCATCTTAGAGAGAATGAGTTCGAAGAAAGCCGGGTTGTGGCTTTGATGTTTTGGGTTAATATGTATTAGAATTGTAAATTTTAATATGTATTTGTATTAAGAGTAATATATAACTCTTGAACCATGTGAGATAATTGGTTGGACATTATATTGTGAGTATTGATGCAAGGGTCCAAGTGGCCATTATTTTGTTTGCAATTGGACCATGTGTGATCATATTGAACTATTTGGGACAGGTTTTGTATTTGGGTAGAGCTCCCGGGTACAAGGAGACTCTGCCGTTTTCCTGGTGGTGTCGGGTTACGGCATCCCGCAGTATTCCAGCCGAGGTTGGCGGGTTGTCAGCGGACACTGAGGATTAGGGCGTCACATAAATAACTTCAGCTACTCGCGTTTTTGTTTTTCATTCTCATACTTTATTTTTATTTCGTCATTGGCTACATTTCTCTCACATGTTTATATCATTCGTGTATGATCAAAATTCACTTAAAATAAATTTGATGATAATTAATACATATTAAAGTGTATAAATAATAGGACTATCATATACATATTTCTTTTTCCTTTTTCTTTTTTAGTTTTTCTATTTTAGTATTTGTACATTGTAATAAAATATTTTTCAACCTATGAACACCTATTGGATACTACAACATAATATATAAACTGAATAGATATTATAAGAACACGTTACTACAACATAATATATAAACGGAATAGATGTAAAAAAATAAAAAAACACTTTTGACTTTTTTTTGAAAAGTGTTTTTAAGAACAGTTTTTGAAAACAGTTTTTTGTGTTTTCCTAATTTTTATTATTTTTTCATAATAAAAAACAATTTTTAAAAACTGTAACCAAAGAGACCTTTTCCATTTTATTTTTTAACACTTACAAGAAATATAATTATAAGTATTGGAATAACTAAAAATTATTTTTTTAAATACTATAAAAAGTAAAATTATTTGTTGTTAAAAATTAAATTGTAATTAAAAGTGTTTAACTGTCAAAAAAACATCTAAGATCCTCTCTGTCACAAAAAAAAAACCAACTAGGATCCTCCCTGTAAAAAAAACTACGTAATAAAAACCAACTAGGATCCTCTCTATCAAAAAACAACGCTCTCCGTAGAAAAACTATGTTTAACTGTCAAAAAGCATCTCTTGTCACAAAAAACCAACTAGGATCCTCCCTTGTCAAAAAAACTTATGTAATAAAAACCAAATAGGATCCTCTAAAAAACATTAAAAAAACTAGGAACCTCTTTGTAAAAAACAAACAACTAGGATATGTCAATCAAATATAACTCATGTGGTATAACTCATATATTAAAGTGCTCAACGTTTGAAAACATGTATAATATTGGGAGGGGAAGGATAAAATAATCTAAGATCCTCTTTATCACACAAAAAAAAAAAAAAAACAAACTAGGATAAAAAACCCAACTAGGATCCTCTCTTTCAAAAAAAACAACCACAAAAAAACTAGGATCCTCTCCATTAAAAAAAAAAACAACTAGGATTCATCCATAAGTCTATCTCATATGATATAACGTCCCATGTTTCAAAAGGTAAAACCTTAGAAGAAAAGGCAGAGTATTAAAAAGGGAAAGGTCCCAAATTCGAGCTACACAAAAAAAAAAAAACCAACCTAGATCCTCTCCGTAAGAAAATTAAAACTAACTAGGATCCTCTGTCTAAAAAAACAACGATGATCCTCTCCGTCAAAAAAATCAACTACGGTCCTCTTTTTAAAAAAACAAACTAGGACACTCCATGAAATCAAATCGTGTCTCAATTTGACTTGGGTGCTAGCATATATATATATTGGATAGCTACAACTTCCATTATTATAAATCAGAAAACTTAGAGTACGTTTGTTCACAGTCTTTAAAAATTGTTTTTTTTAATCTAAAAATTAAGGAGAATAAAAAAAACTATTAAAAAACACCAAAACACTAAATTTAAATAACAACATATTCTTAAAATCTGGATCGCGCAAACTCAATAATCCAAAGACAATCATTCAAAACAAGAATAATAACAACCGCCAAAAATCAAAGCAAATAGAAAAAAAAAGGAGAAATAATTGTTGAATTACACCCTGTAGATTAAGCTTTCAATCAATGATTTGATATAATCTCTTGCACTTTTTCTACGTTGATTTTTTGTTAATAAAACAGTTGAACTCTAGAAAGGACGATGGGAGAGAGCGAGAGTTTTTTTTTTTTTTCTCTTTCTTTCTCAAAGCTTTATTGACGAAACTGTGAGACTCCGTTTATGTCATAACTACAAAATCGCATAATTATTGACTTTGGAAAGGAGATTGCTGAGTTTACTAAAGTTTAATCAAATTCAATTCAAAATGGTTGAATATTTTCTAAGTCAAGCAAAATTGTATTACATATGTAGCAAAGCAAAAAATTAATTGTACTACATGTACTATATTCGGTCGAAAAAAAAAGTACTAAATAATATAAAAAGAATAACATATATGACGAAAAATTAATTATAAATATTTATAATTTTTTTTAATTTTTTTAAAATTACATATATCAAATGTAATTAAAAAATAGCAATATAAATAACATTGGAACAGGAAGCATGCAGGTCATTTACAAAACTTGGTGTTAAGAGATTTCGATTAATAGTTTCTCAAACAAAAAATAAATAAACGATTCATATTTGAACCTCTCTCTTAATCATATTTATGAGTTCTTATCTACCCAATCAGTTGTGTGAATTTAAGCTTAATTATACAAAAATACCACCGGTCACGGACATTTACAGGCTTCTTGTATCTAAAATTACGGCTCGACTGTCACGAGTCTGGGTTACGATATATTGAAATTGTCAGAGTGCGACAGGGTGCCCGAATTGCTTCTTTTGCCACACACCCATTTTCAGTTCTCTTCAGCCTGGCTTCCTATATTCCAGTAATACCTCAAAACCGGATGTGGAATCTAACTCAAAACAACTCCACAACACTTGAATTGGTGATTTGGAACTCCATACAACAAAACCCTAGATGAAAATCCTATGAATTCAACCCAAGGTCCACCAATTCATACCAAATCATATAAATATGATAATTCCATGTTTAATTTTCACCAATTGGGGTTTTACCCACAAAACCTCAACAAATCTAGGGTTTGGGTGATCTCTTCCACAAAACCCTAGAAAAGAAGGAGCAAATCTCCAAACAAAATCCTTAGGAATCCAAAATACCCATGATTTCAAGATGAAAACATACCTTGGTTTGGTCTTCTTCTCCTTCTCCTTCTTCTTCCTCTTCTTCCTCTTCTTTTCTCCCTTCTTCTCCTCTCCTACGGGTTGCCCTAGCCAGATGAGAACAAAATGAGACTTTTGTTTGTCTCATACTCTATTTGTAGTATGATCTTTGCCTTAATTAGATTTAGGTCCTCAAACACTTTAAATATTGCAAATCAACTTATGTTATTTTCGTCATGACCCCTTATCTTCTCACATTATGACTTACATGTCCCATGTGATCAATTACACTTTTACCCTTGCTCATGTACAACAATTCCGGGTGCATAATTTTATGATTTCACAATTTCATCTCCAAGATACCACAATGTGACACTTGGTGCTCCGTATCTTGTGTGCCGAGCAGGGTTTGTTGTATTATGACATGGGAATACTAGTGAGTGTCGGGTAACTTGAGCACCACTCACGAAAATCGAGCGAGTCTCCCTTATACGGGGGCTACTGCCTAGAACCACTATCGATCATCAACATCCCTGAGAAGATATATATATGAGTAAGCGACCTCTTGGAGCTATACTACAATACTCATCATCATACATCAACTACACACAATAGTTTCAAGCATTAAAAGTTTACTCTTTTACAACATATATTAAAATTATAAAATTCTAATACATGTATACATCATAAAACCAAAGCCACTACCCGGCTTTCTTCTAAAGCGACCTCATGATGGCCCGAGTCTCCACAAATCAGCTCCTGTACCTGAAATAATGAGTCACACAAACAAAGATGAGCTAATGTCCGAGTAGTGGAATCACCTAAATAGGTTACTCTCCACTAAGTGCATATCTGTTGATACTCACATATAATAACTAGCATTCAATAATCATGATTTCTTACTTGAATGTCTAAATGACTAACCCATGTCCAGAGTCTGCGACTCCCTCACGCACTAAAATATAATGTGGTGAAAACATTATTTTCTGAAACAAGGTATTTGTCTTTAATTATGGACAACCCTCCGATATAAGTGGACCGACTCAGATTATCTATTAGTGGACAACCCTCAGATGTATATCAATTGCTTGTTCCCATTTTGACTCAGGGAACGATTGATATTTTATATGGACTACCCTCAGATAATTATTATTATTATTAATCCTCGAAACCACTCTCTCGATAAACCACCTCATGCACTCCCACTCCTATATCGTTCCTGGGTGCCCAGTGCATATGGAATGCCATGATGTCAATTCTAGCCAATTTATATAACATGCAAATATATAATCATGCATATATTCACATCACTTTCATCGCTAAACGTATTTATGTAATTTCCACGATCCATTACACCCCAAAGTGGCTCGCGTGGACTAATTAACAACTACGAGCCACTTCAATTTGAATTACTCAATAAACACATTATTTCTACAAAATTTATTTAAGTGAACACTATTCATGTAGAATAGTGAAACCCTCAGATTCTTGTACACGTCCAAATACGATATCGGTTTCACCTTGTGAACTTTGAATTGTATAGCCATTTAGGCCTCATACACATCCTGATCGATTTGTTTCACAAATTTTACGATCAACAACCCAAACAGCCCGTGGTCAGTCATGGATTGCACTAATGGGTTTCAAAATTTTCTAACAATTCGGTTCATAGATTTGGGACCGATCAAACGGCCGTTCAAGGCCTCGGCAAGCGAAACATCATAAAACACTTAAGAAGTGTAAAACCAAGTAGGATAAAACCCCTACCTCAAGGAATTTGTTGAAACTCCTTAAAATCAGGCCACGCGTGAACTCTAGCGTGAAACTGACTTTCGCTTCTTGTTAGAAGAATTAGGGTCGGATCGTAGAGTAAATCTAGAGAAGCTTGATACTCTCAACTAAAACACAAAAATAAGCTCTTGCATCTACTTCCCAGTTTGGCTGCACAGTAGGGTAGAACGATATATCTGATTTTGTCTTATTATCATTTAAAACAATTTCTATATTGCCATATGTCCCCAGACTTGGATTCGACAATTGGCACTATCTCGGCCATTTTTCATCATTTCTCTACTCATTTAACCATGTAACGGGTATGTTATAAATCAGGTTTGATCACATCACGTGTCGTTTCACGGCACGAAATGTGATGCCTCGAAAAATGTCAATTATTTGTCTACGGTCGACGGTCGATGTGGCTAATTTCGAGGCAGTTAACAGTGAAATCCGTTTCGTCATCCAAGATCTAGAAAAATTTCGGGTTTTGACCGAAATTACGATTTTACCCTTTTTCCAGAAATTGTAATTTTCTCGGGTCTTACATTCTCCCCTCCTTAAAAGGAATTTCGTCCCGAAATTCTGAACAATCACAATCACTCACATGCATATGCAATGTGCACTCTACCATGCATGTAAATAGTCATTTAAATGTTAAACGACTAAACCACATACCTTCATCCCTAAACAAGAAGGGATAGGTGGCCCGCATTGTGTCCTCGCGCTCCCACGTTGACTCCTCCACTCCATAGTGCCGCCATAGCACCCTCACTAGCCTCACGGTCTTGCGTCGCAAAACCTTATCACAGCTATATAAAATGCACACTGGTCCCTTCTCGAAAGTCTCATCAATGTCAACCTCGATCATTCACGGTCACCACATGAAATTTGGATTTGAAATGCGGAAGTATGGAGACGCGTGATACCTCATGGACACGACCGCGGCAGAGGCGGTAAAGCTGACGGTACGCCGCGGTGCTACTCTCGAGTATGTCTCGAAAGGCCCGATAAACCTCGGTGATAACTCCTCGACTACCAAGACGACCCGGTCCTCTCATGGGCATCACCTTGAAGACACGATCTGACCTCGAACTCTAAGGGTCGACGTCGTACATCTGCATAGCTCTTCTGGCAGGCTCACGAGGCCGCTGAGAAGACAACGTCGTATCAATCTCACCTTCTCATAGGTGTCTACAATCGGATCGGGATCATTGATGGAGCTCTCTCCCACCTCGGTCGACATAAGCGGTGATGCGAGGCCTCCCGTACAATGCCTCATATGGTGCCATGCGTATACTGCGATGAGAATTGTTGTTGTAGGCGAATTCCGCAGAGCCAGTGCTCTTCGGCTACCCTTATGATCGAGATGCTCGTAGCATGTCCTCTAACACGTATGGATCCTCTGGGTGACCATGCCGAGGGGTGGAAGCTGTGCTCATGGTCGGTAGTGCCCATAGCCTTTTGGAAACTCTTCCAAAAAGTCTTTGGCGTATTAAGCCTCGGGTCTCTATCGGAACACTATGGATCTTTGGTACTCCATGTAGCGGACTATCTCTCGAATATCTGGCCGTGAATCCCTCGATGTGAAGGTCATCGCATGGCTGAAAATGTGACTTAGGTGGCGGATCCACTTTATCACCCATGCAGCATCATGTCTGCAGCGATTGTCGTGTAAGTGGGTGCAGTATCGTGACGTGCTCCCACTTCCACTCAGCCAACTCCAATGGCTGAAGTAGCCCTGCTGGCTTTTGGTGCTCAACCATAACCTGCTGACACGTGAGACATCGTCGAACAAAGTCCCCTATGTGTCTCTTCATCCCGCTCCAGAAATACTGACAACGAAGATCCTGGTACATCTTTGTGCCCACACAGATCTGCGAAAATCGAGAAGCTGAGTGAAACTTCCTAAAGTCTCCTCTCTCAAATCGGTCGAATGGGGGAACCCTTGCCGAATCTCTATGCGAAGACTACCATCGAGTGGGTGGTCCGACCCTGGAAGTCACATTTGGCGTGCCGGTCCACGATGGACACTATCTCTGCGTCACCTTGCCCAGGACTCGATCACTCTGCTCAACGGGACGGTGCCAGCTACTAAACTCCCCTGGCGTACCGCCTGTACATGCACTGGTGTCTTTGCCCAGCTGACCATCCACGATCTCGAAGCATCGCCAGCTCCCAGGAAGGCCCATGCTAACTTGACACTCCTTGTGACTTTTCGACCCAGCTAAGTGCATCGGCCACCACATTTGCCTTACAGGGTGATAATGCAAAGTGAAGTCATAATCCTCTAGGAACTCCATCCATACTTATTGCCTCATATTGAGGCCAGCTGCTTGATGAAAATATACTTGAACTTTTGTGAAATTAAAGGTACACCTCGAACTCCTCGCCATATAAGTAGTGGCGCCAAATCTTCAAGGCAAAGACTATGACCTCCAACTCCATGTCGTGTGTGGAGTAATTCTGCTCATGATTCTTCAACTGTCGGGAACCATAAGCTACTACCCTCTCGAATTGCATCAAAACACATCCTAGTCCGGCCCTCGAGGCATCTTCACAATACCTTGTGTGCCCGTCCCACATGCGGAACTATCGATATAGGGTGAAGTAAGTCTCCTCTTCAGCTCTGGAATGCCTCTCATGGGTCATCCCCAGTCAACTTGACCTCCTTAGGGTGAGCCTGAGTCATAGATGCTAATGGGGAGAATCCCTCCGTAGATCATGCCACCGATAATCCCGAGAAACTAAATATCTGAGAAGGCGACTTCGGTCTCTCCTAACTCATCACGACCTGGCTCTGCAGGTCGTGGCCTCTGATGCGGCACCACGTGTCCCAATATCACCTCAGTTAAGCCAAAACTCGCATGCGAACTTAGCGTACGGTGATGGTCTCAGCAACTGTCCTCGAGTGATACTCATGCTCAGCTCGTGGGGAGTAGATCGAATGTCATCACGAAGGCTGACAAGGCGATCTAGATAGGGTTGGAATACCACATGCATGGGATCCATGAATCTTTGTGCACATTCGTCCAATCAAAGGAGCATCGCAGTAAACTCAAAGTGCCATAGCGTCCTAAATGTTGTCTTAGGGATATATCTCCCTGACCCTCGGTGATGGTAACGGTCGCGAGTGCATCTTGGAGTAGACTCGAAACCTCTGTGATCAAACAAATCGTCAATCCTCGGTAATGGGTACCGATTCTTGATCGTAACCCTGTTCAACTATCGGTAATCAATGCACAGTCGAAGGGTCTTGTCCTTATTCTTAACAAATAGAACCGGAGCGCCCCATGGTGAAGTGCACGATCTAATGAACCCCTTGTCCAATAACTCCTGTGTTTGGACTGAGGTTCACGCAGCTCAGCGAATTGTCATCTATGTCTTGAGTCATAGAGTCATAGAGATGGGTGAGAAGTACCGGGGTGTAACTTGATGCGAAGTCTACAACCCTACGTAGGAGGTAGTCGGGTAGCTCATCTGGGAACGTCACCACGTACTGCACACTACTCGAGTGAATCTATGGTCTGGTCTCTTCTGGGCCTCTAGGGTGGGCTCGGCGCGCCCGACCCTCTAGCCATCCACGACACGAACTCGTACCTTTATGCAGACAAAATATCATGCTTGTCCCCACTGAAATACCACCTGAGAAATTTTAAATCTCGTGGCGGTAACCCTCCCTACGCTCTGATCGATGCTTGACCACCATGATTTGTGACCGATCCGTCCACTAAGGATGACATCGGGCGACATGTCCATGATCCCGGTCCAACGTAGTGAAGTCCCCCGAAGATCTCCAGCTCTGGCACGACATATCATCCTATTCTCGCCTAATCCTTGGGGAGAACTCACATACAAAGGCTCCTCTGAGGTCTCGACCTGCAAGCCCGGCTCTATCCTGACGTGCGTGGTGAATGAGATGTGAGGCACCGAGAATCAAATAACACTCTTGCCCATAGGCGAGATAGCAAAAGCATTACCTATTATAGCGGCTGATCTATTGACTTAACTGTGTGATGGCGTGAACACGCCCTTGAACCTGATAATACACTGTGGGCCTCGTCCTGCCTCGGCCCCCCAGCAGCCTCTCGGGCTGCACAGTAACGGGGTGCCGTGCAGCTCCTGTGTGGCGGCTCCTACGGCTTGTATGCAGGGCTGTGGAGGGAGCCGTGCTATATCCTCTCTTGTCCCTACCGTTGTGGGAGCGCCTTGTCCCCGAGCCACTAGGATCACACATCACTGAGGCGATCCCTCGCTTATGTGTCAGTGTTGTGATGGTAGCACCATGCCTTGACACGGCCGGAAAGCTCTCATATGTCCCTAGTCCGGACAGCCGCGACTTTGAAACCCTCGTAAACTAGAAGCTCTTGGCCTATTTCCTGAACTGGAAGAAGACTGACTCTCCTTCCTCTTGCTACTAACACACGTCAGGAGTGCTCAGGAGCATCCTCTATCTACTCTCTGTGGTGGGTTGTCCCTGACCATGGAGTCCGTATCTGTGGCGAGAATCTGATCAACGAATGGACAACTTCAGCCCATTCTCAAATCTCTAACCTTGGCCGTAATAAAGTAGCCACCTGATCATCGACTAAATCGAGTAGCTACGTAGGAACAGCCCACGTAATCCATCACCGTCATCACCCCCTCCTTCAGCTCTAGGAACTCTTGAGCCTTCGCATGTCTCGCAGTATCTAGAAAGTACTTACCCATGAACAGCTCCTGAAACTCTGCCCATGTCATAGCCTCTAAGTCTCTAGAGGTCCTTACCCATTCTACCATACTTGGGCCTCACCCTCTGTTAGAAACCATGACTAATCACGGTCCTAGTCGCGTGGAGGTAATCTCCATGAAACTCGACACCTTCTCGATGCACGCAGACAGTAATTGCGCTACCGTGGGATCTCCTCCTTGAATGTCGGAGGATGATGCGCCCTAAATCTCTGGAGATTACTAGGACCTCCACGACTTCCTGTCGCACCACGGCACATTGCTATAGGCTGAGTCGCGATACCTACGGCCTCAACTGAGCTGGCGATCGGAGAATGCGGTGGTGTCGACCGGTCCGTGGACGCCCTCTGCGTCCTCTCGTCCTGGAGCTAAACCATCTACAGTTTAAATGGCAAGTTAAATACAATCTGGAGTATCTCTAGGCATAAACACTGACCACAGAGACACTATTTATACTCCAGAATATACGATTCGTATTCTATGTCTGCATTTAAATGCAATGTGAGACAATTAATTACATGCGAATCAATTTTTTCTCCACAAAAAATTTTATTTTTTGAAAATTTCATTTTTCAAAATTTTGTCTCTCATTTCTTGATTTAATTATTTTTCGAAAAAAATTTGTGATGAAAACGATGTGTCAACGGTGACTCGAAAGCGGTCGCGAGTCAGCGGGATCAATCAAAGTCAGTGCACGGCCTGTCAGCCCGGCCAGCTAGCGCCTGAGAGGCGCAGCGCTCTCGCTTAGCCGTCATCGCGTTGTACGGCCCGTATCGTGGCGCCGTGGCCCTCGGCGGGCGTGTTGCGAGACACCGCATGGGCGGCTGTCGCCGGGCGCCCACGGCGCGTATTGTGGCGTGTCTGCGGCGCGGTATGGCCATATCGTGGCTTTGCCTCGCGGCTGTGATCTTTGGCGCTGGCCCCATGGTCCTGATACAGCCTATTGTATTGTGTCCTGATCATTTGTCCGGCCCTGGCGGTCCTGGCCACAATCCATTCTATTGCAATACAATTTTTCTAGCCAACCTGCACTCTCTTGCAATACACTTAGCTGTGTTGCAATATAACTCCTAGCCATTTAGCCTCCTCTATTGTCCCTAGACTCTTCACTTCCCGGCCACTCGAGGCCATGTCCGCGTCTGATACCCCATTGTATCGTGACACTATTGAAGCGATAGGCAATCGATCCCTTTGCATCGATTTTTTTCATTTTATTTCCAGGTAATGGAAAATACCTATATATATATATATATATATATATATATATATATATATATATATATATAAAGTATATATATATATATATATATATATATATATATATATATATATATATATATATATATATATATATATATATATTTTTTTTTTTTTTTTTTTTTTTTTTTTTTCCAGAACACCAAATAAATTTATAAAATTTTATTTTCATTCATTTTCTTTAGTTTTACACACTACTAAAACCTTAGAAAATGAATTTCTTCAAATTTTTTTCATTTAATTCTGAACCATTTTGTCCAAATTTTCCTCAAAACCTCCTGTTCTAACACTAACCCTAGTGTTCAACCTTAAAATTTATTAAAATTTTATTTTGTCATCCAATAAACCAAATAAATTGATTAAAATTTATTTCATTTATTTTTTCTTTCGTTTCGCCTACACACTCGGGGAACTCCTAAAATTTTTCCAACACATCATGTTTTTCCACATGTGTTGTAATTCACTGCTACACAACCAAACACAAGACATGATCACACATCATTCATGTTATGCATATTTTTCACACAACAATTCATCAAATCACACACCAAACACATGCATGCAGTGTTCTAGTGTTGTCTCGTGATATCCTAGGTAATCTCATACCTAAACTTAACATCGAACCACACCAAGTGGTGATGGATACCCAAACCTCAGCTCCTGTAAAGTAATCGCTTACCTAAGCTCGATACCAAACTCCGTGACGCCCAAAACTCCGGTCCGTTGACAACCAACCCATTTAATACTCGGAGTGCTCGTAACCCGACACCACTGGCCAAAATCTGTAAAATCTCCTTTGTACGGGAGTTTCACCCAAGAACCACTGGTCTCCAATCATCAACATCACAAGATATATAGCAAAAACGACTGGGCCCATACTACAATACTCATCATCATACATCAACTACACACAATAGTTTCAAGCGTTAAAAGTTTACTCTTTTACAACATATATTAAAATTCTAGAATTCTAATACATGTATACATCATAAAACCAAAGCCATAACCCGGCTTTCTTCTAAAGCGGCCTCTATGATGAGCCGTCTCCCCGTGCCCTCCCTGTACCTGAAATAATAAAGTCCCTCGACAAGGAAGCACGCGCAGTGAGTGGAATCACCCTAAATGGGTTATCGTCCACCTGCGCATACGTATAATGCTCCTATATAAACACACATTCAAGCAAATACATGATCCTACTTGAATGTCTAAATGACCAACCCATGTCCCGAGTCCTCACCGACTCCCTCACACTTGCCTAAGCCATGTATGAAAAACATTATTTTCAAACAAAGGTATTTGTCTTTAATTATGGACAACCCTCCGATATAAGTATTGGACCGACTCCGATTATCTATTTAAAGGACAACCCTTCTCATGTATATCAATCATACGACCGACGATTGATATTTTATATGGACTACCCTCCGATAATTATTATTATTAGTCAATCCTCCGAAACCACTTTCTCAATAAACCACCTCATGCACTCACTCCTATCGTTTTAGGGTGCCCCAGTGCATATGGAATGCATGATGCTAATTCTAATACAATTTATATAAAACATGCAAATATATAATCATGCATATATTCACATAATTTAAATCACACAAACATGTTATGTAATTTCACAATCCATTACACCAAAAATTAGCTCGCATGGGCTAATTAACAACTACGAGCCATTCAATTTGAATTACTCAACCAAACACATTATTTCACAAAATTTATTTCGTGAACACTATTCATGTGAACAGTGAAACCCTCGGGTTACTATACACGTCCAAATACCCAATATCGATTTCACCTTGTGAACCCGAATTGTATAGCCATTTCCGGCCTCATACACATCACAATCCAATTTGTTTCACAAATTTTACGATCAACAACCCAAATGTACTGGATATCGGGCCACGATTTCACCAACGTGGTTTCAAAATTTTTCTAACACCCGGCTCCAAGATTCGACCGATCAACGGCCGCCTCAAGGCCTCAAACCGACCGAAACATCATCATAAAACACTTAAAACAAAGTGTAAAAACCAAAGAGGATAAAAACCCCTATCTCACCTGAAATGGTCGAACTCCTTAAACCGCTTCACGCTGTAGGCCTCTCTCACAGAGAATGTGGGCCTTTCCTTCTTGTTCAAGAATCTCGGCGGCTCCGACGCCCTCGCAAATCTAGAGAGAAGCTTGATACTTCACTAAAACACAAAATGGCTAATGCATCTCCTCCCACTGGGCTTCTTTAACAAAGGTAGAGACGATACTATTACGCTTTTGTCTTATTATCATTTAAAACATTTTCTATAACGCCATCTATCTCCTGCCTCGATTCGATACACCTAAGACTATCTCTCGCCTCCATTTCCATCATTTCACTCACGCAACATAAGCAACCCGAGTACATGTTATAAGTGAGTTTCACACATCACACGCCGCTTTACTTCAAGACTAAACGCCGACGCTCGAAAAACATGCCAATTCCGACCGCCTTTAATTCGACGAAATTCGACGTGTTAGCTAGATTCATGGACAAAAATTCTTTTTTTCTACGATTTTCTACGAAAAATCTACGGTGGTGTCGAACGATTTTCGGTGGAAAATCTGGCAAACCCGAGAAAATCGCGATTTTTCTCCGATAAATACCGATTTTTTCCGATAAATACCGATATTTTCCGAAAAAAATTTCGACACTCGCTTTTCCTCACCAAAATATGAAAATTGCTTCGACGTTTAACCCACCCAAAATGCCTGGAAGTGACACCCTCCAACCACCAAGCCATTGATTGCACTTATTATATATAATGCAAACTTTTTTTTATATTCTCTTATTATTTATTTGTTCATAATCCCTTTATAATATTTTATTTTATTTTTTATTTACATTATAATCTTATAATATTTTAAATCAAATATTAATTTGAAAAGGAAAAGAAATAAAATAATATCATTTAAAAATTTAAAATTATAATATATAATATTTTGAATCTCCTCATTATCTACATAATATTTATAATAATAACAAAAACAAATAAATAATATTCTTAACATAATAATTAAATATAACATATTTAATTTAATAATTACTAATCCATTTGATTTTTAATCTACCTAATTCATAAGAATCATTTCTCATAATCTATATAATTAAAATATGAAAATTTTTAATAACCGATATTTTTGTAAAAATATCCACCGATATTTTACCGATATTTTCGATATTTCCGATATTTCCGTAAAATCCAATTACCGATATATCCGTGTTTACCGATATTTTGATCCTTGGCTAGATTTCACGAGACGATTCTAACGGTGAAATCTGTTTCATCATCCGAGATCTAGAAAAATTTCGGGTTTTGATCGAAATTACGAGTTTACCCTTTTTTCAGAAATTGTAATTTTCTCGGGTCTTACATATACTCTCCTACAATTTCATGTACTGTACACTATCTCGGGACGGGGCGTTACATCCATTCCTTTTTGAACATATTTTTTTCTGCAAAAAGATAATCTATTTGATTATTTGCAGCATAAATATCAAAATATGTAAACATAGGAATGTTCATTTCCATTATTTCCATCGTTTGATACCATAGATCTCTAAATTTTTCTTTTTGTTCATTTGTTAATGTTGAGAAAAACCATTTTCTTTTCTCAGCATGTTTTATTGATTTTGCTTCTTTTCTTAAATATTCTTTATCTATTTCAAACACATCCTCTGCTGTCATCATCATGAGTTGAGAAGACTCTTCATTTTGTGACATCATTTGATAATATGTTGGGGACCTATCTGGAGAATTTTGAATATTTTGTTCAGTTTTTGTGTATTTTAAATCTGGAATTGTAGATGAATAATCTACTTTCTAGATTTAAGTGTGATTGAACATTTGACCTTCAGGAAGGAGTTCGAATTTCTAAAAAGGAATTCGAAGAAGTTGCAGAATATGACCTAAGTGCTCAATGTTAAAAACAGGTATAATATTGGGAAGGGAAGGATAAAATAATCTAAGATCCTCTTTATCACAAAAAAAAAAAAACAAACTAGGATAAAGAAACCCAACTAGGATCCTCTCTTTCAAAAAAAACAACCACAAAAAAACTAGGATCCTCTCCATTAAAAACAAACAACTAGGATTCATTCATCAAGTCTATCTCATATGATATAACGTCCCATGTTTCAAAAGGTAAAACATTGGGAGAAAAGGCAGAGTATTGAAAGGGGAAAGGTCCCAAATTCGAGCTACACCAAAAAAACCAACCCAGATCCTCTCCTTAAGAAAACTAAAACTAACTAGGATCCTCTGTCTAAAAAAACAACGAGGATCCTCTCCATTAAAAAAATCAACTACGATCCTCTTTTTAAAAAAACAAACTAGGACACTCCATGAAATCAAATCGTGTCTCAATTGACTTGGTGTTAGTATTATATATATATATATATATATATATATATATATATATATATATATATATATATATATATATATATATATATATATATATATATTGGATAGCTACAACTTCCATTATTATAAACAAATAATCAGAAAACTTAGAGTACAAAACGTTCACAATCTTTAAATATTATTTTTTTAAATCTAAAAATTAAGGAAAATAAGAAAAAAAACTATTAAAAAACACCAAAACATTAAATTTAAATAACAACATATTCTTAAAATCTGGATCGCGCAAACTCAAAATCCCAAAGACAATCATTCAATACAAGAATAATAACAACCGCCAAGACAATCATCCAAAGACAATAGCACTAGTTCATCTACCTGTTTTTGTAGTCTATTTTCATAAATAAAAAAAAGAAGGTCTATTTCATTCTATGTCCTTTTCAATATTGTTTTTGAAATAATTTTTTTTAAGTGATTAATTTGTTCATTAAAGAAAAATAATTTTTGAAAAATTTTATTTCAAATTTCAAATTTACATTTTTATGATCATCATCATTTTAATTGCAAAATACAATTTAACAATCTAATTTATTAATTTAAAATATATATAATTTATTAAATAGTTAAAATATTATTTTTAAGACTCTTAAACATTTTAAATCAATTATTTATCAAATATTTATGGATTTATACTTCTTACTAGGTATAACTTACCAAATCTTGTAAATGTCTTTTTTATTATTTCTATATATTTTTATTATTTCTATATATATATATATATATATATATATATATATATATATATATAAAGTATATATATATATATTATTGTTATTATTTTTTGAGAAGACAGAAACTTTTATTAATTGAAATTTCAATACCACATCTAAAAGAGACCCAGATCCGACATGTAGCCCGCATGTCGCCTCTTGCTCCAATATTATTTGTATTAGTATATATATATATATATATATATATATATATATATATATATATATATATATATATATATATAAAATAAATAAATAAAGATCCTACCATATTCTATTAAGCCTCCCGTACGGAAAAACTAACCAAAAATATTTGCATTATGACCCATTAATAAATCATATAATGTTATAGCATTTATTAGCTAATAAATCATATACATTCAAAAATTGCCGAAGTGGAGTATCTCTTTAACCATTTGTATAATTTTCTTTATTTGTAGTCTATTTTCATAAATAAAAAAAAAAAAGGTCTATTTCATTCTAGGTATAGTATATATATATATATATATAGTTTTAAATATATATATATATAATTTATTAAATAGTTAAATATTATTTTTAAGACTCTTAAACATTTTTTAAATCAATTATTTATAAAATATTTATGGATTTATACTTTCTTACCCGGGTATAACTTACCAAATCTTGTAAATGTCTTTTTATTATTTCTATATATATATACTTTCTTACCACGGTATAACTTACCAAATATGATAACAAGTTTTTTTTTATTATTATATATATATATATATATATATATATATATATAATAAATAAAAATATTTTACTATTATTCTATTAAGCCCGTTATTTGAAAACTAACTAAAATATATCAGTATTGTAACTAGCTAATAAATCAATATATAATAAGTTAAACATTTATTAGTTAATAAGTCAAAATTTTATTTCAAATTTCAAATTTGTTTTTTATGATCATCATCATTTTAATTGTAAACAATAATTTCAACAATTCACTTATTCATTTAAAAAATCTAATTTAAGTTAAATAATTAAATATTATTTTTAAGACTCTAAACATTTTTAAAATCAATTATTTATCAAATATTTCATAGATTTATACTTTCTTTCTACAAGTATTAAATCTTGTAAATGTCTTTTATTATATATATATATATATATATATATATAGATAGAAAGATATATATATAATATATATATATATATATATAATTTATTTATTTTTTGTTTGAGAGGAGAAACTTTTTATTAATTGAAATCTCTCAACACCAAGTTTTGTAAATGGCTTGCATGCTTCCTGTTCCAATGTTATTTATATTTCTATTTTTTAATTACATTGGATATATATAATTTAAAAAAAATTAAAAAAAATATTTATAATTAATTTTTTGTCATATGTGTTATTCTTTTTATATTATGTGTAGTATTTTTTTTTAAATTCCAGTCATAGTATGTAGTAATAATAATTTTTTGTTTTTGGTTTTTTATATGTAATACACTTGTTGATTGGGAAAATATCTCCAAATCCGATTGAATTGAACAACAATCACAGAAATCGAAAAAAATCTCCTTTCCAAAATAATCTGCAAGGATTTTGTAGCTAGGTGACATAAATCGACGTCTGTTACTTTCTGCACAAAGCTTTGAGAAAAGAGAGAAAAAAACAAAACAAAACTCGCCTCCTCTCCATCATCCTGTTTAGAGTTCAACTGTTTTATTCACAAAAATCAACGTACAGTGCCAGATTAGAGACCAAATCATCGAATAAAGCTTAACGACGAGGTAATTCAACAATTATTTCTCCTTTTTTTTTTTCATTTGCTTTGATTTGGTCATGAGTTATTATTCTTTGCTTTCAATTATCAGGACGCCCTAAAACTGGGTGTTCGTTGACAACCCGTCAATTCGCGACATCATAAATGCCTGGGTAACCCGACTTACTCATTTAAAATTCCGGGGCAGCCTCCTCTTTGCACAGGAGCTCCCACCCAAATACAAAACTTGTCCCAAATAGTTCAATATGGCCACACAAGGTCCATTAAGAACAGAAATGAGTAAAATAGCCTCTCGGGGCCCCACAAACCAATACTCATCAAAATATACACCCAATCCATACCCAATAGTCAAAGAGTTATAACATTTCTTCTAATACAAATACATATTAAACTACACTGAATAATATATTATCCAAAACATTTTCAAAGCCACAACCCGCTTTCTTTCAAAATCGGTCTCTAAATGAGCCGCCTTCTCTCAACGCTTCCCTTCCTCATATAATTCGAAAAAAATATTCCTCGATGTGGTGAGCTATCGCTCAAAGAAGGGAATCACCCTGTACCAGTTACCCTCACCTAAGTGCATACGCACGCTCCAATTTAAACACACACTCAAAGAATACTTTTATCCTACTAATGTCTACGTGCCCATTTCCATGTTCTCGAAGTTAATACCGACTTCACACTTGCCTAAGCCATGTATGAGAAAAATAATCATTTTCAAACAAACCTTTGTCCCGAAAATATACTACCGAGACTGTAAAACTGTGGGACTACCCTCCGAGGCTTAACGTGGTGTCGAGAACTTCCAAATGGGCCATGGTCCTCATCCGAAATGATCCATTGGATCGCCTCCCAACCCCAATCTCCAAAAATCATCCCCGCGGAAATTCCTTTCGCAACCATGTCTTTTGTTTTCTCATAAAATTCATGTCATGCACTCACACCTAATAAGACCCGAGAAAATTCCACTGAAAATGGCAAAATCGTAATTTCACAAAACCCGAAATTTTTCAGATCTCGATGATGAAACGATTCTTCACCTCCATGGAATCGTCGTAACAGCTAACACATCAATTTTACAACGGTCTAATGCCGAGGCATCGAATATCGCGTCGTGAAAACGACATTCTTCATGTGACAAAAGTTATATAACAATATGTACTCATGAGGCATGTTGCATGAGTAGAGAGATGAAGGAAACGACGAACACCGAGATTGTGCCACGCTGCCAAAATCAAGCAAGGGGACAATGGATGACATGAATTTAATGATCATAGGACAAAAGTCCAAATAGTATCATTCCTACAATTAAAGGAGAGAAGAAAACGTGAGATGAGAAGGACTTCATAGCTTAGGTTTGGTTTCAAGAGAGGGAGTGTGACTCCATTCTAGGTTCTTCAAGCTTAATCCACTAAATTGCTTCAGGACAAGAAGGAAGCTGGCTTCTCTAATGCCAGCCGGTAGCTTCGTGGTGGGTACTCGCTTTGAGGAGTTTCACAAACTCATGTGGCAGAGTGCTTATCCTACTGTAGTTACACTTTGTTTAAGTGTTTTGTGGATGTTTCGATTGGTTCGAGGACTTGAAAGTAGCTTGCTTTGATCGGTCCTGCAAAACTTGGGACCGACCAGGGAATTTTTACTGTTGGGATATCCAAGATGGTGCACCCGGCTCGTTTGTGCTACTAGCTGTGCTTTCATAAGGCAAATCATGTTAAGTAAGGAGGCCGAAATGGCTAAGGAAATTTGCCTGCCAAAGTGAACCCATTGATCGATGATCGGGCCGTGAACAAGAACTCGGCGGTTTCACCTGCTCACATGAATAAGGTTCACGATATTTTCAGGAAATAATGTGTTTGGTCGAGTAATCAAATCGACCAGTCAGAAGCCGTAATCAGCCCATATGAGCCACTTTTGGGTGAAATTATGATGACAGCATAATATGTTTTATGTGCTTTAGTTATGTAACATATGCATGATATTATATTTGCATGTGTGGGATATGAATTGTGTTGAAATGACATAATGCATTTCATATGCACTGCAATCCTATGAATTGTGAGTACATATGATTTTCTAAAAACTATCATGGTTGCGAAGGAATTTGCATGATGAATGCCGAGAATGGGGTTGAGACGGCCTGTGTATCATTTCTACTTATGACCATGACTGCTTTTGGAAGGTTCTCCAACACATTCGCCTGAGGGTGAGTCCCATATTTTACCGACATTTCCAGAATACTTTTCAATAACAACAAAGTTTTGTTTTGAAATGATTATTTTTTTTTCTCATACATGGCTTGTGCAAGTGTGAGGGAGTCATGAGGACTCAGACACATGGGGATGGCATGTGTAGATATCACAGGATCACGCGATTTGCTTAATATGTGTTTACATCGATCTGCATATGTACAGGTGGGGAGGTCCATTGTGGTGATTCCGCCAATTGCTCTGGCATTAGCTCACCCCGTCGAGGAATATATTAGTTTGCGTACAGAGCCGTGCATTTGAGTAGACTCCGCCATCTTAGAAACACTTGAAGAAAGCTCGTTGTGGCTTTGATGGTTTTTGCACACGACATGTATTAGAATTCTAGAATTTTAATATATGTTTGAAATAAGAGGAATTATTAACTCGAAACTATGGTGTGAGAAGATACATGATTTGTTATTATCAGATGGCCCATGGCCGGCACCATGTATATGTCTTCCAATGTCGATGTCGACGTGAGTTCTCCTGGGATGAGCTCCCGTAAGCCAAAGGAGACTCACCATTTTCGTGAATAGTATCTGGGTTACCCGACATTCACGCAGTATTCCTGGCGGCCGACATGTCAACTGACCTGATTTGGGGCCAACTTACTCCGAGCTAGGTATACGAAATTACCACGAGCTCAGCTGATATCCACTCACTGTGTGGCCCGATGTAGGTTTAGGTATGAGAGAGATTAAAGGAAGGCACCTTAACAAAACTAGACACCTAGCATGTGTGCTGTGTGATCATGTGAATTGATTAATGGTGTGTATACCATGTTATGTGTTGTGATTGTTTGTGTGCTTAGGTAAATAACACATAGATGTGTTGGAAAACAAATTTTGGAGTTTTACAGTGTGTAAAACTAGAAAAAGAAAATAAATTAAGTAAATTTTTATTAATTTATTTGGTCTTTTGGATAATAAAAAAAAAATTTAAGGTTGAACACTAGGGTTAGTGTTAGATGCCATAGAGGTTTATAATTTTTTGTCCAAAATTAAATGAAAAATATGAGGTGAAGAAAAATTATTTCTAAGGTTTTACGCTTGTAAACTGAAGAAACGAAATAAAATAAATTTTTATAAAATTATTCGAAAGTATTCGAAAATGAAACAGGCATATATATAGATATGCTTTTTTTTTTTTTTCGTATTTTCCAAAGGGTCGAAGAATGTAAAATAATAATAATAATAAATTATAAAATGAAAAAACAAGACCCATTGGGCCACGTCAATTATATCAGGATGTAAGGAATTGTATTGTGACATTTTGGCTTCGAATGGGCTTAGCAGTATCACACTACACCATCAGACGACACCAAGGTCGGCTCGGGCCCTCGGGGAGGCCAAGTTGAAAATCAGACACAATACACCACGTATCAGGCCAAAGAGGACTCGGGTCGTTGGGATTTGTGTCACAACACAATTAATGGTTGCACCTAGAAGGCATGAGAATTTGTGCCTAACAATAATCGAAAGTGTATCAGACGCAGAGCCAGGCTGGGGTCGATCGCCAGACGCAATACACCCAGTACGCGGCTGTGAAACGTCGAGGCAAAGTACCGTGGTCGCGACACGCCTGGAGGCCAAGCTCACGACACGACAAATCATACCGCTGACACTCCAAGGTCGACCCCCACGACACTACGCCCCATGCGCCGCGACATGTCCCATTGGCCTCATGACACTCACAAATTTGGGGCCTCGCAACATTAACGTACGAAGCTCCCCACGACAATCACAGGCATGCTCGCCGGGCTTACCTCAGTATGCACCTGGGGTGGCCGAATGTCGGGTTGCCAGTCGGGGCACTAGGCACTCGGGCCTCGTTGACCTCGCACGCTTTCTCGAGTCACTTGGTACCGCTCACGAACATTGTTCATCACAAAAATTTTCGAAAATTTTTTTAATTAAATAAAATAAAATCAATTAAAGTGAGAAAAAAAAATTTTAAATGAAATTTTCGAAAAATAAAATTTTTGTGGATAAAATTGATTTGAGATGTGAATTAGTTGTCTCGCATTGCATATAAATGCAGGGACGTCGTATATGAACTAGACATTCAGAACACAGGTCTCTGGGGGTCAGGTGTTTATGCCCTTGCAGATATCGGGCATTGTATTTAACTCCGTCATTTAAACTGTAGATGATGGGTCGAGGACGAGGACGTAGGGAGGCACCCACGAGGCATCGGGTCGCACCACCCGCATCACCACCAACCGATCATCGCCAGGCCTTTGTCAGGCCGTAGGGTATCGCGCCCTGCCATCGCACGTGTGCCAAGTGGGGTGTAGTCGTGGAGGTCCTGCGAACTCCAGAGGTTGCAGGGCGCATCATCCTTCACATTCAAAGGGGAGGAGATCTCGCAGGCGTAATTACTGGGTTTATGCAGACGAGAAGGTGTTAGAGGCGCTTGAGATTACCTCCGACACTACCAGATACCAATCTAAATTCTGCTCCAGCAGGCGAGGCCCAAGTGCAAGGTGGAACAAGCTAAGACCTCAGAGACTCAGAGGCAATGACATAGGCAGAAATTCCGTGAGCCGCTCATATAAGTACTTCCGTGACATCATGAGGCATTTAAGGCTCGGGGAGTTCCTGTGAGTCAAGCAAAGCGGGCTTATGACTGGATGGATTGGCGTGGCTAGATCTACAGAGTTAAATTAAGCCATTGAGGATTACGTGGCCACTGACATAGCCACAAAGTCGAGATTCAGAATGGGTCGGTTGTACATTCAAAGGATCAGAGATCACTACAAGACATGGACTCCATGGTCAGGGACAACCTCGACCATAGAGATAGAGATCGAGGATGCACTCCGAGCACTCCTGAAGGTGTGTGTCGGGTAGCAAGAGGGGAGCACCACCTCTTCTAGTTCTGGGAAAGAGGCAAAAGACTGTCACAATTTGCTCGTGACCAAGGCCAAGATTAGGCATCTAGTCAACCAGGGCAGAGGATATGTTATTTATGTCGAAAGGTCAAGTATTATGAGACCAGGATTCAAGTTCCCTTGGGGAAGAGGCGAGGGTCTCATGGTACTACAAATGGTTAATACAAAGAGCAACCGATATGTGGCACGCCGCCTCTGCACTTGTCGACCAGAGTAGCGTTTAAATTGAATGCCTCATATTCACAAGATGGCATCATTGCGTTCATGTGCGGTAACATCGCTTCGAGCCTAAAAGGGTGCACTAAGATGGTCATTCACCACTCTCGCGAGCGTGGTCGAAGTTTGTTTCGACTACGCCCAATGAAGACTCATAGTTCGACCAGAAATGAAGAGTAATTAAAGTGTGTCGATTGTGCTGTGCCTGCATCCTCTAAGGTGAGAAGCCCGGTTAGGTGAAGGAGACCCACCCGTAGTATCCAAAGGTCCCCATGGGTGTAGAGACCCGGAGATATCCCAAATTTCAGGTGGGTGTAAGAGACCCTGGAGGTATCCTAAATTTCTATAAGGGTGGCAGTCCCGGGAGTTATCCCGACTTCGTGTGGTGCAGAGACCAGATAGCATCCCAAATTTATGTGGGTGTAAGAGACCCTGTGGGAGAGATCCCAAATTTCTGGTGTGGGGCGTGAGAGACCCGCGAGAGATCCCGACTTCGTGGTGGGTGTAAGAGACCCGTGGAGTTATCCGGGCCCCCTGCAGGTGTAAGAGGCCCGTGGAGAAATCCAAAATTTCTGTGTGGGTGTAAGAGACCCGTGGAGAAATCTGAAATTTCTGTGTGGGTGTAAGAGACCCGTGGAGATATCCGAAATTTCAGGTGGAATGTAAGAGGCCTCGCAAAGGTAGGCCGGGGGAGTTATGTTGCCCGAGAGAAAAACACACCTGGCCATGTTATCACGAAGACTTAGGAGTCGAGTGATAGGAGCTCCGGGAATGACTCCTCGAGATGAAAAACACACCGGCCAAAGCTATCACGTGAGACTTAGAGTCGAGTGATAGGAGCTCCAGAGTGACCGAGATTCGATACCCCTTTGAAATCGTGACGCGTTGGTCGGTTTGTAAAGGGCTCTGCAGATAAGGGATGTCATTCATGACACGGACTGGGGCTCGATCGATCCATTGGATCGTCAGCGATTGTGACCTGAAGGTCGCTACACAACTTCAAGCAGCGGTCAGGTGGTTACATGTTACGTGGATTATATACGTGTTGGGAGGACACGTTGCGAGCATGCTTCCCGGATCATATGTAGCTCTGGAGCGGAAAGTTACTTGCCCTAGTGGAATTCGCCACAACAGCTATCGGGCCGAAAGGTGATGGCACCATATGAGGTATCGTATGGGAGGCCAAGTGCAGTCACCGTTATATCGACCGAGGTGGGAGAGAGCTCCATCACGAGTCCTGATCTGATTAGAGACACCTCTAAGAAGGTGAGCTTGATATTTACGTCGTGCCTTCTCACCCGCCCCAGCCTGGGCAGCTACAGCGCTATGGACGCATCGACGCCGACCCTTTAGAGTTCGAGCCGAGATCACGCCTTCTCGGGGCGTGATGCCTAAGAGGGAGTGGTTAGGTTCTAAGAAGCTACGGAAGCTATCGCCGAGGTTTATTTGGTCCCTTCGAGATACCGAGAGGGTAGGTACTATTGCAGACCAGCTGGCGCTATCGCCTAGCATGTCATGTCCACGAGGTATTTTCACGTCTCCACGCCCGGCGTATACCCGCATCCGTACCACGGCTGGATCGGGGATGATTTGAGGTCGACACCGACTGGACCTTCGAGGAGGAACCAAAGCAGGCATTTTGATAACCGTAATCGTTTTGCGACGCAAGACCGTGAGGCTGTAGTGAGAGTGCCATGGCGCACCATGGAGCGCGGGAGGAAAGTCAACGCTGGAGCGCGAGGACACGACGCGCCACACCCTATCCTCTTGCTTAGTGGAGAAGGTACGTGATTTAGTCGCTAATATTAAATGACGAGCTTACATGCATAGTGTAGTGCACGTTGTATATGCATGTGAGTGATTGTGATGGTCCGTACTCGACAAAAATTCCTTTAAGGAGGCGAAACATTACCCGGTAAAATTCTAATTCGAAAATGGCAAAATCTTTGTAATTTCTACTAAAACCCAAAATTTTTCTAGATCTCGGATGACGAAACGGATTTCACCGTTGGAATCGTCTCGCGAAATCTAGCTAACACATAGAATTCCGAGACAATCGGAATTTGCACATTTTTCGAGGCATCGAGTATTGGGTGTCATAAAACGACATTTGATGTGACAAAAGTCACATATAACATGTACTCATGTGACACATGTTGCATGAGTAGAGAGATGATGGAAACGGACGGCCGAGATTGTGCCACGTGTCAAAATCCAAGCAAAGGGGACATGGATGGCATTTTGGAATTTCTTAATGATCATAGGACAAAAGTCCAAATAGTGTCATCTCCTACAATTAAAGGGGAGAAGAAAACGTGAGGGAGGAGAGGGACTTCCATAGCTTAGGTTTTGGTTTTTAGTGAGAGGGAGGTGACTTCTCTAGGTTTCGCGATCCCGACCGCCTAATTCGTCAAAAAGACAAGAAGGAAAGCTGCCCCACGCAGCAAGGGCTTCGCTGGTACACAGGAGTTTCGACAAACCTCGTGAGGTAAGTGGTTTCATCCTACTTGAAGTTACACTTTGTTTGGCGTAAGTTTTGCGGATGTTTCTGGTTGGTTCGAGGCCTCAACGTGTCGCTTAATCGCTCCCGCAAACTTCGGGGCCCGACCGTGGGAATTTTTAGAGTCTGTTGGGGATGATTCATGACAATGCACTGATTATTCGGGTCAAGCTGGGTTGTGCTTTACAGGTTATAAATCATGTGTTAGTTGGTATGAGGCCGGAAATGACCATGAAATTCGGGTTCACAAAGTGAACCGATGATTGGATGATTGGCCGTGAACAATAACTCGAGGTTTTCACTGTTCACATGAATAGTGTTCATGAAATATTTTTGTGAAATAATGTGTTTGGTTGAGTAATTCAAATCGAATTGCTTGTAGTTGTAAATTAGCTCATGTGAGCTAATTTTTGGTGAAATTGATAATGAATGTGCATAACATGTTTTATGTGCTTTAGTTATGTAAATATATGCATGATGATATATTTGCATGTGTGATATGAATTGTGTTGAAATGACATAATGCATTTCATATGCACGGGGTAACTTATGAATTAGGTGTGAGTGCATGACATGGATTTTCTGAAAAACGAACATGGTTGCGAAAGGAATTTCACATGATAAATTTCCGGAGAATGGGTCGAGACTATCCAACAGATTACCCTTTGACGAGGACCATGATCGGGTGCTGGTTGTTCTCCAACACATTCGCCTGAGGGTAGTCCCATATTTTTACCTATTATCTTAGTGCATTTCAATAACAATAGGTTTTGTTTTGAAAAATGTGATTATTTTTTCTCATACATGGCTTGTGCAAGTGTGAGGGAGCTGAGGACTCGAGACATAGGATGGTATGTAGACATTCAAGTGCAGGATCACGCATTGGCTTGAATGTGTGTTTACATCGGATCATCGTGATATGCACTAGGTGGGGAGTAACCCATTTAGGGTGATTCTCCCCACCATCGGGCATTAGCTCACCCCTCGTCGAGGGAATATATTATTTCGTACAGTGGAGCTGCACGGTGTTTCGCTCATCTTAGGAGGTCGATTTTGAAGAAAGCCGAAGCTGCGGGCTTTGATGGTTTTATGATGTATGACATGTACAGAATTCTAGAATTTTTAATATATGTTTGAAATAAGAGTGAATTATTAACTCGAGCTATGGTATATAGTTGATGTACATTGATGAGTATCGTCAGATGGGCCCTGCCGCTTACCTACGTATATGTCTTCACGCCGATGTTTGACAGGTGGCTCTCGGGTAGAGCTCCCCGCATGTGCGAGACTCTCGCTCGATTTTCGTGGAATAGTAATTCCAAGCCACCCCACATTCACTGAAGATTCCGTGGGTTGACGGGTTGTCAACGGACCCCCGGGATTTGAGGCGTCACACTTAATTTCTAGGTTACCCGGTGCATATGAAAATGCATTATGCTTTTTCAATCATTTTCATACCAATATATCAAATATGCATATATTCTCAAATTTATAATCACACCACATGTAATTCAAATTTGATCAACCAACTCCCCAAATTGACTCACTTGAGCCATTCTAAATATCATCTCCAATGGCCTACAAACACAAATTTCTCACTCGAGCAATTCACACATCATCTCCAATGGCCAACAACACAACTCACTCGAGCAATTCACAATATCGCTCCACGGAAAGCATACACACAATTATATTCCATATAATTGTGACATCCTGCTAATACACTAAGTTCATGCATTAACCTATCCATTTCCACACAAATCAAGCCATTCATTTCATCAATTTCAAGCACCCAACCCATGGACGTTTTTGGTCAATTTCACACAAACCTCGGATCTGCTTTTTGGCAGCCCCAAAACGAAAGCACGGTGGCTGTCCGTGGCAACCCACTTATCCAACTCTTGGTTCTTCTTACTGAATCTAAATCTATATCCATTTCCTGGCCTCCTACGCACCAAAACACAATTCTAATGCTGGCACTTATACCACCACTGCCCAAACAACCCCCGACTGTCACTAAATCAAGCCAAATGAGCTCCAAAATTTACTAATCTGGGTCCCAAGCCTCGGGATCGATCAAACGGCCACTACCCGCCCCTTCAACTCAACTCAAGCATCATAAACACATTTAAACAAAGGGTAAAACAAGTAAGATAAAACCCCTACTTCACGGAGTTTGTCGAAACTCCTCAAAATCGATGCCCACACGTTGCCCTCACTGCGTAGAACCACTTTGCTTCATGACCCGAAGAAATCCGACAGTCCGATCGCCCGGGATCTTAGAGAGAAGGCACTCTCTCTCTCTCTCAAATATCAAAACCTAACCTAACTGCATCCATTTTCCTCTCTGCACACTTTCTCCTTTCTTTTTGAAGAAGAATATCACTATTTGAGGTTTTGTCCTTTTCCTCATTTAAAATTTTCAAAATGACATATATGTCCTTTCTTTCCACTATTTTGACATTTTGCATTATTTCGGCAGTCCATTTTCATCATTTCTCTACTCATGCAACTTATGTCACATGAGTACATGTTATAGGTGACTTTTTTCATATCGTATTTCGTCTTACTCGTCTTACGGCACCCGATACTCGATGACTCGAAAAACTTGCAAATTCCGGCTGTCTCGGAATTCAACGAAATTCGATGTGTTAGTTAGATTTCGCGAGACGATTCCAACGGTGAAGTCCGTTTCGTCATCCAAGATCTAAAAATTTTTTGAATTTTTTATCGAAATTACGATTTTGCCCTTTTTCGAGAAATTAGATTTTCTCGGGGTCTCACATTCTCCCCTCCTTAAAAAGAATTTCGTCCCGAAATTCCACGCACACATGCATCTAACCATGCATATAGCCTCACTCCAACCTAAGACCGTGCCCGTATGATAACCCGTGCCTAAGGTCCCACCACGACAACTCGATGGTCGTCAACTCCATCCATGTCAAGAATGACAGCTAAGAAATATTCAATAATGCTCAGTACCACCCTAAGGTCCACCATGAGTTAATCACCTGAGATCCCCCGACTCACGATCTCAACGCATCCGACCAACTCTCACCCTACATTATAGTGGAAGAATTCTCCCTTACATATTATGGCTTTTCCAAATACCCCTAAACCTCTATACCCAAACTTATCAAATCATTTTTTTATCAACAAAAATTTTATTTTTGAAAATTTCATTTTTCCAAAAATTTGTCTCATTTTATTTTATTAAAAATTTTCAAAACTCAGAATAAAGAGTCCAAACAGTTGACTCGTAAAACAAGATACTAAGTCACAATATTAATCGCTTCAATACACTTCGCCAGACAGAATATTAAATGCCCCAACAAACTCTCATCACCTTTCTCTCAATCACAATACACCTCGTATATCGGGCGAATACACCCCAACCAACAAGCCTCTGCTCCTGTCACAATACACTAAGTGTATTATGACACCACCTCACTAGCCAAGCTCTTTCATGTTGCAATACAATTCTAGCCATTGCAATACAATTTGTTGTGTTGCAATACAGTTCCCAGCCAAATACACCTAAGTTGTAATACAATTCCCTTATTGCAATACAACCACTAGCCATTCAAACCTCCTAAAACCTGTTGTGTCACTGTGACGCCCCAAAACCCGGGGGTCCGCTGACCGGGCTTCGTCAACCAACGAAAATCCGTGAATGCTCCGCAACCCATTACCGACCACGGAAAAATCAAAGTAGTCTCCTTGCGACGAGGGTCTTTACCCAAGAACCACCTGTCCCAATCATCAACATCATTAGAGATAACATGAGTAAAAACGTCATCTTGGGCCCATACTACAATACTCATCATTATACATCAACTATACACAATAATTTCAAGAGTTAAAAATTTACTCTTTTACAACATATATTAAAATCTAAAATTCTAATACATGTATACATCATAAACCCTCAAAGCCACAACCCGGTTTTCTTCAATATCGACCTCTAGGATGAGCCGTCACCTCGTGCACTCCCTGTACCTGAAATAATATAATTCCCTCGACAGGGTGAGCTAATGCTCAGTAGTGGAATCACCCTAAATGGGTTACTCTCCACCTAAGTGCATATGCAATGCCCTATAAACACACACACCAAGTAAAATGCGTGATCCTACTTGAATGTCTACATGACCAACCCATGTCTCGAGTCCTCACCGACTCCCTCACACCTGCCTAAGCCATGTATGAGAAAAACCTCATTTTCAAAACAAATCTTGTTGTTTTCGAAAAACACACCACCCTAAAGCAATGATAAAATGCACGGGACTCACTCCCTCCGAGGCGACAAATAGAGAACTTCCGAATAAATATGGTCCTCATCCAAATGATCTCTCGTTGACTGCCTCAACCCCATTCTCCGGAAAATCATCCCTGCGGAAATTCCTTTCGCACCGTCGCCGTAGTACCGTCAGCGCACACACACCTAGTTTCTAGGTTACCCCGGTGCATATGAAATGCATTATGCCATTTCACCCAATCTATAAACACATGCAAATATATCATCATGCATATATTCACATAATTTAAATTACACAAACATGTTATGTAATCTTCAATTATCCGATATACACCAAAAATTAGCTCACGTGGGCTAATTTACAAACACGAGCAATTCGATTTGAATTACTCAACCATACACATTTTCACACAAAAATATTTTCATGTCACTATTCACGTGAACAGTGAAACCCTCGGGTTACTGTTCACGGCCACTTACCCAATATCGGTTTCACTTTGTGAACTCGATTTTTGTAGCCATTTCCGGCCTCATACACATCAACACATGATTTATTTCACAATTTATACAATTAACAACCCAAATAACCCTTGGACAGTCACAGACTGCACAAATGGGTTTCAAAATTTTCTAACAATTTGGTTCCAAGATTTGGGACCGATCAAACGGCCACTCACGGCCTCAATCAACTCAAGCATCATAAACACACTTAAACGAAGTGTAAAACTCAAGTAGGATGAAACCCCTACCTCACGGAGTTTTGTCGAAACCCTTAAAACCGTAGCTCAAGCGCAGACCTCAATCAGAGAACGACTTTCCTTCGCTTTCTCGAAAGAACTGGCTATCCGACGCCCGGGATCTTAGAGAGAATTGTTTCTCTCTCACTAGAAACAATCCCTACATTCTACATCCTCTTTTCATCTCCCCAGATCTTTTTCCTTTTAGAAGAAGAGACTTACTGACTATCGACTATTTCTGCCTTATTATCATTAAACATTTCAATAATGTCAATCATGTCTCTAAACTTGGATTTTTGACATTTGGCACTATATCGGCCTTCCATTTCCATCATTTCTCTACTCATGCAACATGTGTCACATGAGTACATGTTATAGGTGACTTTCGTCACATCACCTGTCGTTTTACAGCATTCGATACGCGATACCTCGAAAAACATGTCAATTACGATTGTCTTGGAATTCGACGAAATTCGACGAGTTAGTTAGATTTCGCGAGACGATTCCAACGGTGAAATTCATTTTTTCATCCGAGATCTAGAAAAATTTCGGGTTTTGACCAAAATTACGATTTTACCATTTTTCCGAAAATTGGAATTTTCTCGGGGTCTTACAAATACAATGCATACTTCCTATCAGATAGACACCTGCCGGGCGCAGCTCCAACCCATTTTCTCGTAATCTCAATTTTTTTTTCGCTTTTTTCTTTTTTTTTTTTTCACATTTTTGCTACTGGAAAATACCCAAATATATATATATATATATATATATATATATTTTTTTTTTTTTTTTTTTTTCATTTTCCAATACACCTAAATAAATTTATAAAAATTTATTTTCTTCATTTTCTTTAGTTTTTACACACTATAAAAACCTTAGAAATTGATTTTCTTTCTCATTCATTTTTCATTTTATTCTGACCATTTTGTCCAAAAAAAAAAAAACCCTAACCTTCTGCTTCCTCTCACACTACACCTAAAAGTTCAACCTAAAATTTATTAAAATTTTATTTCATTATCCAATAACCCAAATACATTTATTCAAATTTATTTCATTTATTTTCTTTGTTCCAGTTTACACACTGTAAACTCCTAAAAATTTTCTAACACACCAAGTGCTAATTACCTATGCACCCACTCACACAACACATAACACCATGTTGCGTACCACCATTCACACAACAATTCATCAAACAAACACATGATCACACATCATTCACACTTAAAACACCATGCATGCAGTGTTCTACTCTTGTCCCGTGATTTCCTAGGTAATCTCATACCTAAACCTAACATCGAGCCACACTAAGTGGTGATGTTCTTATACTTAATAACTCTAGTCTTGACCCAAATCCCTCAACCCATAGGTAATCGTATACCTAACTTATCAACACTAAGCTCTAGGTATTTATAAACCCTACTTCGATACCAAGCTATGACGCCCAAACCGGCATCCTCGTTAACAACTCGTCAACTCACGGAATACTGCGGAATGCCTGCAACCCGACCCCACCACGAAAACGCAAAGTGTAGCGTCCCTTTGTACCCGAGAGTCACCCAAATACAAAACCCCCAAATAGCCTCAATATGGTCACACAAGGTCCACATACAATTAAATAAGTAAAAATAAATTTCGGGCTCCACAAACCAATACTCATCAAAATATACACCCAACTATATTCCAATAGTCCAAGAGTTATAACATTTCTCTTAATACAAATGCATATTAAAATCTACAATTCTAATACATACTATCCAAAAACATCAAAGCCACAACCTGACTTTCTTCAAAATCGGTCTCTAAAATGAGCCGTCTTCTCGAACGCTCCCGGTATCCGCCGAAAAAAATATTCGACGTGGTGAGCTATCGCCCAGTAGTGGAATCACCCTAAATGGGTTACTCCCCACCTAAGTACATATGCAATGCTCCAATTTAAACACACACTCAAGTAAATACGTGATCCTACTTGAATGTCTACATGCCCATTCTCATGTCTCGAGTCCTCACCGACTCCCTCACACTTGCTTAAGCCATGTATGAGGAAAAATAATCATTTTCAAAACAAACCTATTGTTCTTGAAAATATACCACGGATTCGCAAAAGATTTTCGACTATCCTCCAAGGCGAATGTGTCGAGAACTGGAACAAGCCATGGTCCCTCATCCTAAATGATCCACGACAGCCTCCCAACCCCATTCTCCGAAAAATCATCATGTGAAATTCCTTTCAGTGAACCATGTTCTTTTTCTCTTTATAAAATCTTCATAATACACTCACACCTAATTTCTAGTTATCTGCATAAGGAAAAATGCATTATGCTTTTTCAATCATTTTCATACCAATATATCAAATATGCATATATTCTCAAATTTACAATCACACCACATGTAATTCAAATTTGATCAACCAACTCTCCAAATTGACTCACTTGAGCCATTCACAATATCATTCCAATGGTCAGCAAACACAAACTCACTCAGTAATTCACAATATCATCTCCAATGGCCTACAACACAACTCACTTGAGCAATTCACAATATCGTCTCCAATGGCTTACACACACAATTATATTCCATATAATTGTGACATCCTGCTAATACACTAAGTTCATGCATTAACCTATCCATTTCCACACAAATCAAGCTTAATCAGCATTTCATCAATTTCAAGCACCTAACTCCATGGACGCTTTTGGTCCATTTCACAAACCCGGACTGCTTACACCCCAGTCAGAGCACGTGGCTATCCATGGGCAAACCCACTCATCCAACTCCTGCCTTTTCATAACTAAATCCTATATCCACATTTCGGCTCCCTAAGCACCAAAACACAATTTTAATGCTTAATTTATACCACCAATTGCCCAAATGTACCGTGGATCGGCCACTAAACCGTCAAATGAGCTCCAGGCTCTAACACCGGCCACAAGCTTGTATCGGAACAAATCCGCCACTACCGCCTTTTCAATCAACTCAAGCATCATAAACGACACTTAAACAAAGGGTAAAACAAGTAGGATAAAACCCCTACTACGTAGTTTGTCGAAATCCTCAAAACCTAGCCCACGCTGTTCCCTCACGTGAGGAACCCATTGCTTCGAACTCGAAGAAATCCGACTATCTGATCGCCCGGGATCTTAGAGAGAAAGCACTCTCTCTCTCTAAAATATCAAAACCTAACCTCACTGCATCCATTTTCCTCTCTGCACGTTTTCTCCTTTCTTTTTGAAGAAGAAGATACTATTTGAGGTTTTGTCATTTTCCTCATTTAAAATTTCCAAAATGACATCTATGTCCCTTCTTTCCACTATTTTGATTAATTTCGCACTATTTCCTGGCCGTCCATTTCCATCATTTACCATGCAACTTTATCACACAGAGTACATGTTATAGGTGACTTTTTGTCATATCAGATTTCGCCTTACTTCAAGACTGGTTAGTACCCATGCTTCTCAAATCAGAGCAAATTCGACCGGCTCCGGACCCGACGAACCGACGTGTTAGCTAGATTTCGCGAGACGTTCCAACGGTGAAGTCCGTTTCGTCATCCAAGATCTAGAAAAATTTCGGATTTTTTACCAAAATTACGATTTTACATTTTTTCGAGAAATTAGATTTTCTCGAGGTCTCACAGATTGTCTTTGGATTATTGAGTTTGCGCGATCCAGATTTTAAGAATATGTTGTTATTTAAATTTAGTGTTCTGGTGTTTTTTAATAGTTTTTTTCTTATTCTCCTTAATTTTTAGATTTAAAAAAACAATATTTAAAGACTGAACATTTTGTACTCTAAGTTTTCTGATTATTTGTTTATAATAATGGAAGTTGTAGCTATCCAATCTATATATATATATATATATATATATATATATATATATATATATATATATATATATATATATATATGCTAGCACCCAAGTCAAATTGAGACACGATTTGATTTCATGGAGTGTCCTAGTTTGTTTTTTTAAAAAGAGGATCGTAGTTGATTTTTTTTGATGGAGAGGATCCTCGTTGTTTTTTTAGACAGAGGATCCTAGTTAGTTTTAGTTTTCTTAAGGAGAGGATCTGGGTTGGTTTTTTTGGTGTAGCTCGAATTTGGGACCTTTGCCCTTTCAATACTCTGTCTTTTCTCCTAATGTTTTATCTTTTGAAACATGGGACGTTATATCATATAAGATAGACTTCATGAATGAATCCTAGTTATTTGTTTTTCTAATGGAGAGGATCCTAGTTTTTTTGTGGTTGTTTTTTTTGAAAGAGAGGATCCTAGTTGGTTTTTTTTATCCTAGTTTGTTTTTTTTTTGTATGATAAAGAGGATCTTAGATTATTTTATCCTTCCCTTCCCAATATTATACCTGTTTTTAACATTGAGCACTTTAATATATGAGTTATACCGCATGAGCCATACTTGATTGACATATCCTAGTTGTTTGTTTTTTACAAAGAGGTTCCTAGTTTTTTTAATGTTTTTTAGAGGATCCTATTTGGTTTTTATTACAGAAGTTTTTTTGACAAGGGAGGATCCTAGTTGGTTTTTTGTGACAAGAGATGTTTTTTGAAAGTTAAACATAGTTTTTCTATGGAGAGCGTTGTTTTTTGATAGAGAGGATCCTAGTTGGTTTTTTCTGTGACAAAGAGGATCTTAGATGTTTTTTTTTACAGTTAAACACTTTCAATTACAATTTGATTTTTAACAACAAATAATTTTACTTTTTATAGTATTTAAAAAAAAATGATTTTTAGTTATTCCAATACTTATAATTATATTTCTTGTAAGTGTTAAAAAAATAAAATGGAAAAGGTCTCTTTGGTTATAGTTTTTGAAAATTGTTTTTTATTATGAAAAAATAAGAAAAATTAGGAAAACATAAAAAACTGTTTTCAAAAACTGTTCTTAAAAACACTTTTCAGAAAAAAGTTAAAAGTGTTTTTTTATTCTTTTACATTTATTCCGTTTATATATTATGTTGTAGTAACATGTTCTTATAATATCTATTCAGTTTATATATTATGTTTTGTAGTGACATGTTCTTCTAATTATTTGAATCTAGTATTAAAAAAAAAAACATTTTTATGTCATGGATCAAATTTTGTTGATTCAAGTATCCAATAGGTGTTCATAGGTTGAAAAACATTTTATTACAATGTATAAATACTAAAATAGAAAAACTAAAAAGAAAAAGAAAAAGAAATATGTATATGATAGTCCTATTATTTATACACTTTAATATGTATTAATTATCATCAAATTTATTTTAAGTGAATTTTGATCATACACGAATGATATAAACATGTCAGAGAAATATAAAGTGAATGACGAGAAATAAAAATAAAGTATGTGAATGAAAAAAAAACGTGAGGAAGCTAGTTATTTATTTATTTTATAGTCAAACAGTTTTAAAAAATTTCAAAAGATAATATCATTTTAACTCAATTTTCTCGATTTAAACTCAACAGATTCCCAGATGTTTAATTTTTTTTTTTTTTAGAGAAAAGAATATAAAAGACTCATACATTTTTTAAATAAATCAAAATATACAATTTATATACTAATTCAATTATAAATGAAACTAATTCGTTAATTTGAAATATTGGATTAAATATAAAAATACAACTATATTATCATTTTTCTACAATTGTGCACAAAGGGCGGATCCGTAAACTCCGAGATGGGTAAATAATTTAATAAATTATTTTTTCTCGAAAATATATCAATATATAGAAATAAAGTATGAACAATTATATTAATAAAAGTTTAAAACTTGAAGGATAGAAAAAGTACAAATCAAGCTACACTATGTTTTTGCGAGATAATTGATTTCTACGACTATCCATATTTTGAAAATGATTCAAAATGAGTTTGTTGTCGTCAATAGAATCAAATATTTTCATTTTCTATTATAACTAAACTATTTAACCATTCACCCTCATTCTACTTGCAAACTCCGCTTGTCACTCTTTCATACAGTAGTAAATACTCTTTTCAATGTATGTCAAGCCGCAATGTGATAGAAGTAATGTCAATTCAACTAAACGATAAACCATCGGAAAAACTCTATATTTCATAGTTTCTTTCATCTTCTTTGCTAGACTTCCCAAGTCTTCCACATTAAAGAACCGACCATCTATTTTCATATCACTAAGAAAAGATTGAAGTTCCTGAGAAAGAAATGTGCGCCTGCGACTTGTGAATTCACTCGATAAAGATCGCCAAAGATGCCGCAGTTTTATCCATATCAAAATTAGAGAATTCATTCTTGATCGCACATGCAATGCAATCAAGTAAATTCATGATTGCTTCAGAGAAACGATGATTCATCTCTTGTATAATTGAATCAATAACCTAACAAAATATTAATAGTAATTAAATTAAATATTGAGACAACTTTATTTAAAAAGAAATAAATAAAGTCATAGTTTTTTGGGTATACCTCACAAAATATTTTCACTCAGTAATGATGATAGTTTATGACCATTTGTCCATCCCTCTTCATTTGAATTAGTCTTGTACTATGTCTTCCATATTAACAATTGAAATTTTATTAGCTTGGCAAATGAAAATGAATCACGCAAGAGGGAGGGGGCGGGCGTCTGTTTATTTCTTTTTTTTTTTTTTCAATTAGGACCAAAACAACGTCGTTTTGGTCTTAATTAAAAAAAAAATAAATCGGCCCTCCTTCCGACGATAGGGGGGGCGGCCGCCCCCCCTCGCCCCCCCTTGGATCCGCCATTGCTTCTGTAGATATTCAGACGGGGAGGGGGAGAACTACAAAGATGATAAGAAAAAAAAAAAACTTAAACAATAATATTAATATTATATTTATCATTTTTTAAAGATATACAACGCATTATTGCTTTTTTTGCTATATAAATTTTAGAGTTTTTCAATATATTCAGAAGTTTATATCATTCACTTTTTTTTATTTTTTTTTATTTTTATATTTATGATTTTTTTTCTTCATAAAATCCAACCACTAATATTCTATAAATTCATTTAAAAAAAATAATTTTATCCTTAAATAATAAACCGATGTTAAATGAGGTTGATTTGTTGCAAAATAAACCAGTCTCAATTTAATTAAAGCGTAATATTGATTCTATTTGAGGTTGATTAATAATTTTAAACTTCACCTATTTGGAGCTTAAGTTTGGAAAACAATTCCTGCTTTCAAAAAAAATAAAATGTTTGGAAAAAATTTTACAAGTTTTTGAACTTTCAACAACGCTACAAAAAATAATTATTCATAAAGTTTTATTTAGAAACCGATAAAATACTACGGCTATTTAAAAGAAACGAATAAAAGAAACGGAACTTTAAATTCGAATTTTTTCAATAATAATCAAGTCTATCAAAAACATTTCAACATAAGGTGCTATTTATAAGCACAAACAAAATCCTAATGCATAATCCCAAAATCATAACTGATAAATCCAAAAAAAAATCCTAATGATAAATCCAAAAATACTAATGATAAACTAAAATACTATCTGATAAATCCAAAATAAAATTAGGATAAATAATTAATAGTAATAAAAGTCAATATTGACTTGTGCTTCCTATCTCGTTTAGGCTAGACATGGTCTCTTACTCCATGCCCCATCATTCCTCCGGTTGAAAAGAACCTCGATTCCGAAGAGCCGAAAGCGAGCCAGAAGAACTAACATCTAAGTTAATCCAACGACGGCATCATCCTCCCGTATCCAAGCAAGATCGTGAATCGTGACTCCACCATGCCATTTGACAAGAAACGACGTAAATCCACCATCTCTAGAAGTCACGAACTCATCATCAAGGATAGTATCCACCGCCTCCTAGGAAAATTGTAACGACGGCTAGCTGGTGCACCTTGCTACCTTCACCGGCAAACACAATTAGAAGACAAAGTAGAAGGCCTGCAGTGCCCCAGAAGGTAGCAAGTCCTCTACATTGAAAAAAAACATGGCTAATATCCATGCTCATTAGGCAAATCAAGAAGATATGATTAGATCCCATTTTACGAATGTGATAGAATAAGCGGGCCCATGGCTCTTGCATAAAAGTTTTTGAAAACGTTTTTGAATTCTCTTCAGACGAACGCAACCATAACATAGTCACCAACATTAAATTCTTGGGATCTACGATGCACATCGCCAGCCTAGCTTTATAATTCTCATTACTTAGAGAAATTTTTCGGCCTAATCTCGCATGTAAGTCATGGATATGTTTCTGGGCAAAGTTTCGTTGTGTTCGACATACATGCATGAGGGTAAAGGAACAAAGATCAATAGGGTAAAAGTGTGAGTAGCCATTAACAATTTGAAAAGGACTTTTACTGCTGAACGCTTAATGTAATTGTTATAAGCAAACCCAACTCGTTGACAAAATTAAATCCCAAACACCTTGCTTTATCCCAACCAAACACCGAGCATATTACCCGGGATTCGCCGATTATCAACCTCGCTTGCCCATCGCTCCCGAGGATGAAAAGTGCGGATGAAAATTTTAGAGTAGTGTCAAACAATTTCCAAAAAGGGTTTTCCAAAATAGCTAACAAATTTCTTTCACATCCCTATCGATACAATGGTGGAAGGCAAACTGCAATTTAACAACTTCTAAAAACAATTTAGCAACATGGGAAGCATAATCGGGTTTTGTTACATGGAATGTAAAATGTGCCATCTTAGAAAATCGTCAACAACAACCAAAATAATCATGTCCTCTAGTCGCCTTAGCAATCCAAGAACAAAGTCCATACTAACATCCTTTCCAAGGTCTGGCGAGGGACAGTAAAGGAGTATATAAGCCGCTGTTTTGTTTCTTAAATTTAGCTATCTGACATAAGCCTCAGATTGCAGGCAACTATCCTAGCAACATCCCTTTCAAAGAAGGCCAATAAAACCTATCTTCAACCAATGCAATAGTTTTATCCCTCCCAAATGTCCAAATTTACACCCCGCATGCATCTCTCCTAAATTAATAAATCCCTAAATGATGTCCGAGGTAACGCATAATTGAAGTCACTTTAAACAAATACCCATTTTCAACAAGGAAGTTCAGATACTCTGATCTGCTACCATTACTAACCTCATTATAAATAATACCAAAGTCGTGACATGAAGAATACTACTTTTCAATCTATCAAACCCAATGACATGAGCACTCATACGATGAAGTGTAACACTTAATCGACTAAGTGCATCAGCTTATTCAATACCGTAACGATGATTAATCACAAAAGAATATTCATTCAAAATTCAACCCACTTAGCATGTCGAGCATTCAATTTTTGTGAGTTTAAATATCTTAAAGCTTGATGGTCTAAAACAACACAAATTGGGCTTAAGTAACAAATAAAATTTCCAAAAACGCAGATCGCACTATGCTGATAAAACTCTTTATCATACGTGAATATCGCTTTCTTTAGCATCATTGAGTTTTTCACTAAAGAAAGCTCTTATGGGTGACCTTCTTTCGACTCAAGACACCACCACAATACCTACACCTCGATGCGTCACAAGCAACCCTCAAAAAACTTTAGTAAAATCGGGATATCTCAAAACTCCAAGGCCTCGCCTGTCTGACCTTGATTTAAAATGCCTGGCTAGCAAAGATTAGACCATCAAACTCCTTATTCTTAAACATTCGATAGGAGCCATAATAAGCAGCAAATCCCCCCTTTATAACTTCCTATAAAAAGAAGCTAAAACCATGAAAACTACGAGTCTGGCGATAGATCAGGGTTCGTGCACTCCCTAATAACTCTAACTCTTTTTCTGGATTAATAAATGCCATGTTCGACACACAAAGCCTAAGAAAAGCACATGGGGTCGTATAAAAGAACACTTTTAAGGTTAACATAAATCTCGCCTCGCGAAGAGTGAGTAAAACCTCGTCTTAGGTGTGCTAATTCTTCTTTGGATTGACTATGCATCAATATGTCATCAAAGTAGACCACCGTAAATTCTACCAATGAGGGGCTGCGTGGACATGGGTCATAACTCATGAAAGTGCTGGGGAGCATTGTGATAAACCAAAAGGCATGACTAACCACCAAACAAACCATCTTGTGTTTTAAAATGCGTCACTCATCTCCGGTCTAACACGACTCACGACAATCACTACGCAAATCTATCTTAGAGAACCAACTAGAACCGCTAACAGTCCAACATATCCTCAAGGCGAGGATGGGAAATCTTATACTGATCGTGATCTTATTGATGGCTCTACTATCCACACACATCTCCAAGATCCATCTTTCTTAGGTGTCAACAAAGCCGGCACTCGCACAAGGACTAAGGCTATGCCTCTATCAAATCCTCTTTCTAAAAGTCCTTCTACTTCGCCTATTCGCCATCTCTCTTTAGGATTCATTCTCTATAATGTGGGAGGTTAGCGCTTGAGAAACCCGGAACTAAATCTATAACATGTTTGATGTCTCTTAAAGGTGGTAGTTCACTAGTAACTCATCGTGCACCATATCAATAAAATCATCTAGCAAATCTTCACTTCCAAAGGAACATCGACACCGAAGAATCGAGGGAACTTCTTTCTTCGCCACTAATGCTGGCACACATACCGCCTCAAATCCTCTCTCAAACCCGCTTACATTTTAAAATACGCAAATTCCTTTCGCAGTTTCTAGGATGTCACTGCCACTAATGCAAACTTTAGGCTTAGCAGGTCTCAAAATAATGTTCTTGCCCTTGTACTTAAAGGAATAAATGTTATCTTTACCAAAATTGGTAACATTAAGATCATAAAGCCAAGGGCGGCCTAAAAGAACATGGGCAACATCCATGGGTAGCACCTCACAATAGATTTCATCCTTATAATCCCCCATTTGAATGGAGACTAGACACCTTAGAGTGACAGGCAAAGTATGGTCATTCACCTAAGCTACTCTAAATGGATTCGATGTGGTCTTCTACTTTCGTATTTAACAATTTAACAAAGATCCTTAAAACCACATTCATCAACCACCCCCATCAATCACTCACCCTACATTTCTTATCTCCACTGGTATGACTGTGAAAATACTAAAGGCGCTCCACGACTTCATTATCTATAGTTGTGGATAGCACACTTCGAACCACACTAACACATGCATCTTCATCACAATTTTCATGAAGATCATCTTCATCACCAGAATAATCTAAAGGATCAATAATTTGGTCTTCCTCATTCTCCAAAATACTTTGTTCAACATCTAATGCCAATGTATCGTTGAGGACAATCTGAGGCATTATGACCCTTAAGGATGACACTTATGACAATCGATGGAGCACAGTCAGAGACGCATTGGGAGGAAGCAACAGAAGAGAGCCAATAAAAGTAGACTCTTTGCTCCTAATGTTATTAAATGTAATATTACTCGTCGATGACATGGCCTGGACTTCTGACTGACTGTAAAAGTGCAAGAGAAGTGGTCTATCGAACTTCGACTTCTAAGGCTTCGTATGCATCCTCTAAAGGTGAGTATGCACCCAACGACTTTTCGATGTCGAACCTAAGACCATTAACAAAGCCGTATGCATGCAAATCGGTCCTCATGGAACTCACTACACCTTAAGTCTAACTTCCCTCAAATTCTAGCGTAATATTCGCCTACACTAAGAGTCCATTTGTTTTAAATTAATCATGGTGGAAAACAATCGGGTTTCCTTATATGATGGTGGAATGTACTTTTCTTGTAACTGCTTTCATAATAAATTTCATCAAGGATGCGGTTCACCTGCACGGCGCATGTCTTACAACACATTCTCGCCAAAGACATCAAAACAAAAAACAAATGACAATTTAATCAAGTTAATTTCATTTTAGCAAACCGAACCTGCCTACTATCAATCATTTCATACCAATCAAAAATATTCCTTAATAGAAACTAACCAATCGTAGAAAACATTAGATCCACTCGCCATCAAATTCGTGAGCATTAACCTTAACTTGTTTCAAGGATGTCCCTTCGAGGCTGTAGTCTTAACCCGCCTATCCCGATCTCTACCCCAAACACCACTAACCTCGAGGTCGGTATCACGAGGAGCCGACATCTTCACCGGATTTTGTGGGCAGTTTGCCTTGGTGGTTGGTAATCTAATGGGAAGTTGACATTAGCAGGTTGAAATCGATCACCTAAGTTCATTTGACCCAAATTTTCATGCAAACCATTTACGAATGCATCATATTGATGTGAACCTCTAGAAGGACTTAAACCCCTAGTGTGTGGTGAATTTAATGTTTCCTACCGCTTATCGACATAGTCACTACTATCTCATGTTTACCCGTGATGTTTTAAAACCAAGTCCATTTTTTTATTTATCGTGCATGAGTTCGCTTGCTCGAGGGGCGTATTGACGTTGAGTCAATTGGACCACATTGAATTTAAAATTGTTTACCGACAAAGAGCGACGAATCAATCAGGCGTCATGGCATCATGATGATCTAAAATACAAACTGACTATCATTTCAGATTCGGTATAAGCGCTGTAGCCTTAAGTCAAAATTATCAGCTTCAATTTAATTATCTCATGAAGTGCTAAGAAGATGCACAATATCACTTTTTGCGTCGACATGTCGAGATATTCTAAAATTCCACCGGAAGGTTAAAATTTATAAACTATACGTTAACGCAACAAACACAAATCTAAAAATGTAATGTGATTATATATCACAGAGTGCACGAGCTCACGTAAAGAATAACTAAAAAAAACAAATTTTTTAAAATTTTTTTTTTTTTAAATACTTTACGCTCTATCAAAAAGTTAAATCAAACCTAAAACAATCAAACAAAATATGCTTAAATATCACAAATATTAACCAAGCTTTCAAAGTAAAAAGCAAAATATATCCGTTGAAGAACCTAGACGCCATACCTCACAAGTGGCTGCAAGGGAAATCAACCGCTGTGCAATTTGTTGGATGAGAGAGAAAATTGATCAAATTGCGTTCGCATGATTGGGACAAATTTCCCAGAAAATTGTCAATGACTCCGCCACAATCACAACAATTGATAAAGCTTGAACCTAAAGAGCTAAAACCATCACCCAATCAGAAGACAAAGCTCTCCACCGGGGATTCCGACCCGTCAATCTCTGTTTCAGCCGATGGTGGTGTCTTGGGAATTTGTGAGCGTGCGGTTTCGTGTTTGGCACTAACTGTGTGACTAGTGGGGATAGGAAGTCTCTCTTCAACTTTGAGTATGGATTGAAAACAAGTTTTAATTTGGCTTGGCTTGGGTCAAACGTTGAAAGAGAAATACGGAAACTGGATGAAATTATGTAATATTGGGAGATAAACAAAGAATCTTGTAATATTGGTTTGTGAATTATTCACTTTGTCAAAATTATGCAATCTGGAAATTTCTCACTTTTGGGTTAGAACTTGGCCGAGGGAGAGGCGCTGGTACTGTGAACAGAACAGAACAAGTTGAATAATTTCACTTTCTCTCTTTCTTGTTACGCCTTTGAGAATTCAGATTTCAGGGAAGGGAGAGAGAAAAGAACAGAACAAGAAGTTGAAACAAACAAAAATAATTCGATCTCGGATCAAAATTCAGCCTGATACTAAACTGACGAGCTGGCCACGGAAGAATGTTAAAACGACGTTAAACTGAATCGAAAATTCGAATTTTTCAATAATAATCGTTTCTATCAAAAAACACTAACATGCGCGCTATTTATAAAGACAAAACAAAAAAAAAAAAACTTAAATTCGATAATCCCAAAATCATAACCATAAATCCTTAAAAATCAATTATAAATCCAAAATATTAATGTATAAATCCAAAAAATACTATCCGATAACCAAAAAAATAAAATTAGATAAAATAATTAATAGTAATAAAAGTCATTACAACTTGGGCTTCTTATCTCGTTTGCGCCAGATATTGGTACTTACCCATTCCCCATCGAAACGTCATAAGAAATACAAAGATCATTAATTTAAATTATAAGGATTTCGAAAAATAATATATTTAAAGAAATTATTAAAAAATAAACGATTAGAAACTTGACTTTCTTAAATTTTGTGAAATTTAATTTAATTTTTTAAATTTTAATATAGAAGTTTCTATTTTCAAAAATTAGAAATTTTGGAAAGGTTGGATTCTCCATGATCACACTGGTTTTAGTTAATAGAAATTAATATGTTGCTTGGATCCGAAGCAAATGTTTTAGATTCAGAGTAGAGTTAATTATTTTGATAATTAGATACTAATTTCAATTGAGTTTCAAGAGGTCAAGATTTTAGCTTAACGGTTGAAAGTTTGAAAATAAATTACTTATTTAAATTTTCTTTTGTTGAACTCATATCTTTAGATATCATTAAAAAAAAATCTTTTAGATATTATGAGATATGATTTGCAAAGGACGTGTTTGGGAGTCAAAAGTTTTGCTTGAATTAGGAAACCTTGAACAACCAAACAAGGTAGAAAATTTCTCTCTGCTTGGCTTTGGATCGTCTTCCATGGCTGTTAAGGTTAAAGAAGTGGGTAGTGACGGGAAGAAGAAGCGGAAGGTGTTAGAATCAAAGACAATGCCTTCTGATCGGAAAGTGGAGGCCATGCAAGACAGCATCGGGTCTTCAACGGAGGTGGACGTTCAAAAACCGGGTTCTGAAGAAGAGAGAATGAGCGATGAAAGAAGGTTTTGACGACGAAGTTTCTGGTATAGAGCATTATCGGTTTTGTCTATGGTTTTCTGGGGTTTTTGATTGAGTTGTGAAATCTCGTTGGTTTCTTCCTTTTCTTGCTGGGTTTGTGTATTTTTCCTTTTAAGTTTACTGCGATTATGAGCGCACTGCCGCATTGCCTCTCTTTTTCTTTGATCCTTTTCTTTTCTCGATCATTGTTTTGTGCGTGGTTCTTTTGCAGTTGTTAATTCACAATAAAATTTTGTTTGGGTGTTGGAATTTTAACATATAAATATGAAATTTCTGTAGGTAAGGAGTGGGGAAGAAGAATCCAGCGTTTCTGCAATTATCATGCTTCGTGAAACTGAGTCCTGTTCTGATCCAATCACCGAGTATGCACTCGGTTCTGTTGGGTATAAGAGACCTCCAAATGTATTAAAGGAGAATGTTAGGAAACACCTTTCATATCTGGGCTGGAGGATTGAGTTCACGAATAAAGATATGCCTAGATATCGATACATCTCTCCTCAAGGGAAGACTTACCAATCTCTTCGTCAGGTTTGTCTGGACTTGGGAAAACCTGCAATGGGAACCGATTCTCAAATTTTCCCGGTTGTCCAGAAGAATTTGTGTAGTTCAGGTAATGATGTGCGGAAATCTCAAGTGAGTAAGCAGGAGAAGACAGGGCCTTATTGTGATGAGGGTATATCTGATACCATTGATATTGAACGTGAATATTGCCCGCATGCTGTGATAGAATACTATTCACTTGGATGGAACAAGAAAGATCGCAAAAGGAAGGCAATCTCAACTTCTAATTTGATAGATAAGGCAAAGAAGCATCTGTCGTTCATGGTGGTTGCTCTGGTATGGCTAAGAAGCGGGGCTGGAATTGCGGTGCATTGTTCGCCGAAAGCGGGAGGTGTGTTAGCTATTCCCCTCTGGACAGCCTGCAAGGCCTGCATGGATGAAGGGTGGAGTCTTGAAGGTACTTCTAAAGTCTAGCCTCTCCCTCTGGCAAATCATGAATGTCAGTGAGAAATCTGAGGTCCGGAACGGTCCCTGCCACGCTTGGATGAGAATGCAGAACAACCTGGTACAACAAAATTCAGAGTCTGAAATGCAGCTGGTAAAGTCTTCCGACCGATCACAGGTTAAAAGCAGAGGACGGAAGAGACACATTGATAATTATCCGGCTTCTGTGCCTAAGGCAAAGGTACACTGCAGCCGTTGGAAGGATTGGGATACAATGGAAAGAGGGAAGATAGATCGGAATGGGATTAAAAGTAATTGTTGCCAAGAGGTGTTAAGTTCTTTTTGCCAATCAGAAGCTGATGTTATCATGGAAGATAGAGGATCTCTGTTACAATTTAATATGCAACCAGCAGCTGGTATTGCTGGGGAGACGAGCAAAGGTCTTCAAATTAATAATGATGACATTTGTTCTGTTTGTCACTATGGTGGTGATTTAGTCCTCTGTGATAAGTGTCCATCCTCATTCCATCAGAGTTGCCTTGGTTTGAAGGTACATGGTTTATTTTGATGTTTTTTTGACCTTACACACTTCATTTAGCCTTTTCATGCATTTACCTTTTCTTCTTCCCTTTTTGTAAGAATAATTTATTCGGAATTTCTATATCTGGTTTTCAATTGGATTCATTTTTTTACTAATTTATAAACTTTTCATCAAAGAAAGATAAATCCTTGAAGGCTCAGGAGATAATGGTAAAATTTTCTTTCTTCTTCAGGAACTTCCTGAGGGTGATTGGTTCTGTCCGTCCTGTTGTTGTACAATTTGTGGCGAAAACCAATTTGATGAATACAGTGAAGAGGATAAGTTTATTCTCAGTTGTCATCACATGCCAATGTAAGGGTTTTTGTTCCTCTCTCTTGGCTGTATTTATAAACATTTCTTTTAAATAAATGTGGAAATTGTACTTATAGATATGCACATTTGACATGTTTTTAATTATTTCTATACAATGTGATACAGATCATGTAGGTTGCGTAAGGAAACAGAGGCATGTTAAGTTGGAAACCTATCCCAATGGAACCTGGTTTTGCAGTACACAATGCGAAAAGGTACTTGGGACTTGTCTTTCTTCTTGATTTCCTTTTGGCTCAAGAAGTATTGTTTTGGTAGATAATTTTATCTATGTCACTTTAATTTTTTTTACTCCTCGAAGTATAACCATTCATTGTAATGCAATTAAAAATTCAGATCATATAACTTAATGTTGCTTTGTTTGTGCTGGTAGGTTTTATGCGACATTAAATTGATACAATGCTAGCTAAAGTTTTACAAATGAACTGCTTTTTTTTAATGTTTTTTTTAGCCATGTCATTGCTTTTCGGCTTCTTAACAAAATTACTTACTGACAGACAGGTCCATGGTATCTTTCTTTGAGCAGAAATAATTTTTCTACACACATGGGAATAAATTTTGCGCGGAACATTTGTTTTCAAGAAGTCAAAACTAGCTCTTGTCAAGGCTAGTCACTTAGTGATTGGCTATGTTGCATGGGTTTGGTATGGGTGTTGGAAGAAGATGTGTGTCTAGGTGTTTGATCCTTCACAACTCTTATTTTAGCATATAGGGATTTGGATACAAAGGATCCAAAACATGGGCATGAGTATTGGGAAACAATATAATAAAAGAAAATTCAATCAAAAATGGATTGGGAATGAGGACATGCCTTATACCTATATATTTTTATGAAAATTCACTTCTCAGCTAATTTCTTCTTTTTTTGTGATGTAATTTGAAAGAATAAAAGGATAACAATGTGAAAATCAAACATCTTCACAAATATTAATTGACGATAACTTTCCGTTTGTTCTCCTTGCTGTGTTAGATGTTTCTAAAAGGTATGCATGAGGACAGAACTTTAAATTGAATGCTTTTTTGGTTCATAGATATATTCTGTTGGCTACTGGCTATTGAACATGGCATTAGCAATCATACATGTCATTAACTCATAATCCTTGTGTTGGTTTTTCAGATATTTTTGGGCTTCCAGAAGCTTTTAGGGAAACCAATTCCAGTGGGTGTGGATAATCTAACTTGACTTTGCAGTCCCACAACAAGTGAAAGGTTTGATATGGATGTCTCCCGACATTGAGGCCTCAAAAGAAGTTTACAGCAAGCTCAATACTGCCATCAGTGTCATGCATGAATGTTTTGAGCCTATTAAAGATCCTCGTACAGGGAGAGATCTAGTTGAAAATGTTATTTTCTGTAGAGGGTGAGTTATTCTTACTTCTTCACTAGCTATCTTTACAGCCTTCTTTATATTTGAATTGTGTTTATGCATATTTTTTAGTGGATGTTAGCTTTAGATGGCAATGAACTTAAATACGTATTGTCTGTTCTAATGAATACTTTGTTATTCTATTGTTTCCTTAGTAGCCTAGTGCATTGTGTATGGGTTTTCAATTTGTTTTATTTAAAATTTATATCATGTGTTCCTTTTGTTGACAGGCTAATATCTGTGATTGTTAAATTAAGAAATCAACTTACAAGTTCTGCTGAAATGATACTACTAGTTAATAGGTTCTTTACTTCATGTTTTAAAAGTATATCCAGTATTTGCCCTTGTTTCTGCAAAAAGGACTTATTACTACAAACAACAACATTTCTTTAAAGTGCAGGAACAATGAAATATTTGAATGATAACAAAGTGCTAGATTTAATTGCATGGATATTGATTAAGTCAACCTATCATGTGATCAATATGGTTGGAAATAGAATCATACAAAATAATTCTACATTTCAAATTGTGAGGTCCTTTCATCTGTACAATTCAATTTGTAATCCTTGATCTGAAGGGTTGACATTTATGCATGAATGTAGGATGCATTGCAATCATAAGAAAATACTGTGGAAGCCTAATCTAGTAGAGCTCATTTTGATAAGTATGCTAGATGGATCGCTGCTTATGACCCTGGGTTATGCACCATGATGTTATCTGTGACTATTTAGAGAGATGTTCCTGAAGTATGGATTTTTCTCATCACATTATGCTGGGCTTCACTAAAGTGTTATCATCAGGGTCAGATCTCAAATGTGCCCAAACTGCCAAGGATCCATACTGTGCTGCTGGAGGAGAAACATGCACTGATTAGTGTTGCTACCATTAGGTATGTTTTATAGGATTGTAGGTCCTAATTTATATCTGCTTTCTTTTGGCTTGTTAACATAATGGTAGCTTTTGACATTTGTATGTTTTTTTTTTAAGGGTGCATGGAGAAAGCTGGCGAAATTCCACCATCGGTACTCCACCGTCAAATATCGTCGACTTGGAATGTGTCGGATATTAATAAATGAAATTGAAAAGGTATTCCCCTTGTTTATGTTTGAGTGCATTAAATATATTTATGTTTGTTTGAACAAGTCCATGGATCACCGGTATTGGTATTGGCAACTTTGATGTGTGTGATTATCTTGAACTATGAAATGAAGAAAATCAAAGGCTAAGAAGATCAATGCATTGTTTCATAATTCATGTAGAACTAGTATATTTCAGTTTATTTGCTCTGAGAAATATTAATAATACTCCAGGATTAGCAGAATAAATAGTTTACTTTTATCTCATTTACAAATTCTTATGTTTGAATCAGTAATTAAGTTACAAAATTCACCAAACATAAGGCTTCCAAAGATTTTTGAATTTTAGAAAAATAAGATTGGCATTATTCTAATGGTGATCAAGATCCTAGATAAAACATTTTCTGTCTACAACCATTCTGGGAATTTGTGTGAAAGATATGGTCTGCTTCACCATTCGTAATTTGCTAATGCTTCAATCGACTTGAAAGCTATTTCTGGATGTTGTTGGGTTGTTAATTAATCAGATATTTTTATTGAAGTGGCTCGTTTGTACTGTCTTGGTAAATCTTACTTGACTGGAATTGTTTGGTTAATCAGATATTCAACTTATTGATTCATGCACAATGTTTTAGTCTAAATTGCTAATATCACAAGGTGATTCAGTTGAAATGTTATTTATCAATTTCTTGTAATTTAGCCTTATCAACGTGATTATATTATGTTTGGACATGGTAAGATATTTGCTCTATTACAGAAAACTTCATGACTAGGGTGGCTGAATCGCCATACAATATTATCTGCAACTAGGGTGTTCCTTAGTAGGTTTGAATATGATAATTATAAAACCAGGATAAATAAATAAACAAATGCCTTTGCAAGTCTAGGTGTAAGGAGGGCTGATTTTGCCTATGTGTTTAGAAACTTCTCCTATCTATTCTGTCATGTCTTAACTTATTTTTTCAATTTCTTAATATTTTTTTCTGCTTTGATTCTTCAGAAGCTCATGGAATTCGGAGTAGAGAGGCTGACATTGCCTGCTGCTCCTAGTGTGGTAGATACATGGGTTACTTCATTTGGTTTTTCCAAGATGACAGATTCTGAGAGACTAAGGTTTCTGGATTACACTCTCCTGGATTTCCAGGATGCAGTCATGTGCCAGAAACTGTTAATGAAGATTCCTTCAACAAATTCAAGCCAATCTACAGGTATATTTGCTATTCCTTCAGCTAACTTAATTGCTTAAGAACATTCCGCTAATCACGTGTTCTTCTTATATACCATTTTGCAGGAGCCCGGTTAAAGCATAATATTGAGTTTGATGGGCATAGTCCTGAGTCTGAAGTTCTTCAAGCAGAACCAGTTGAGGAGGCTGCATTTGTATCGGAAGGAACGACAAAGTATGTCTCACCTCTAATTTCCTCTGTTCATGAAATTGAAAGTAATGGCTTAAATATTTTATTCATATGGAATATCTGTCACATGGTAATGCCTTAGGTCCGGAGGCAGATTAAAGAATGGAGAATAAATTTCCCATTTGCAAATTGAACTTTCTTATGTGTGATTGAAATTATATTTGCCGTTATGCCAAAGTTTTCTTTTAGATTGATAGGGGCTTGTTCTATGATAAATGAGGAAACATATCAAAACTCTCCATGTTTCTGAACCTTAATGTTATTGTTGATAATGATAATCCATTTCTTGTATCTGACCTTTGTTTCCACATCATAGTAACACATCTAATTTGATCTACCCAAATCTATTATAAAAGTTTTTAAAGTTTCTCCATTAAAGGACCTTGCCCATATCCAAGTGTAATGCACTCCTACAATTAACCAAATCTCCCTGGTTGTATCAAACGCAAATGATGGTCCCTCCAAACACTAACATAGAAGATGTCCTGAACCTCTTTAAACCCTGTCTCGATTTCTAGTTACTATTATACTACCAGGATATGAATATCTTTAACTGTTTCTCCCTTTCTATTGGAATTGCAAATCACCGCCTTCCTAAGGATGGTTAATTGTAGTGCTTTTCACTGTCCGAGTTCAAGGAAGAACATTCTGTCACCTTATGACCCTGCTTGCGATAATTTAGGCTACTTCATTGTTAAAGTATTGGTGATCTCAATCATTTGAAGTAACCGACTTATAAATGCATCTTATAGGATCCATGTTATTATTTATTAAAATCTAATGCTACATATAAATTACCAAATAAATCTAATGTTGCGAATAAATTATAAAATTACTGTTTCTCTCTATAATTTATAAATGATAAGATTAACAATATTACTTAAGAAATATTAAATATTGTATTTATTAAAGTTTGAACTGTAGGTAAATTTGCACCTTGCTTTACCAAATATGGTTCTCCTTGTCCTAGCAACTCCCCTACTAGACGTCTGCAAACCTAAGGCTTTCCCTCAAATCCTAATCATAGTCGAGGATTGCTGTAGCTAAACAAGGAATGTGTGGATTGATTCAAGGCACAAGAGCAGGCAAAACTTGAGGCAGAACACGAGAAGAGTCTTGGAATTAGGTAAGCCCAAGGAACATGTATTGTACTACAAATCAAAGATTTGAAGGGCTTAAAATGGATGAGAGATGAGCTAAAGGCATTTGAAATCATAAAGTTGGATTCAAACCGTGGCAATTTGAGTTCAAGTAGGAGTCCGAATTTTGGTTGAAATCATAATCTGAGTAAAGACCAGGATTGCTTGTCCTTAATGTAAATAGGATTGGTTGGTTCCACAACCTATGAACGAGAGTTTGGGTAGGACTAGGACTGTTGGTTCCTAGTCAAAATAAAAGTGGTTAGTGCAACACCTATAAAAAGAGGGTAAAGTTTCTTTTGAGTGGATCATGAATAAGATAGCACGAGGCTCTTGAGGCTTGTTTAAGTGGTAAAGGTTAGGGGTGAGGTTATCGGAGATTCTAGGTTCAGGTCCCAATAGGGAAAAAAAAACATTTACATATCAGAGAAAATAAATGAGATACCATGTGTTGTATTGTTATTTGGCTTATACCTTATGCCCTTCTAATCCTCCCTCTTTAAAAACCTTGAATTGGTAATGGGAGTTATGCATTATGCAATGAGAAAAGGGAACTAACTTGCCACTTGTCTAGACTCCTCAGAGAACTATCATTCTTTCCAACGATAGATATTGTGCTCATGGACCTACTTATGATTATTCAGTTAGGTAATCCCCCTTCCGCATTCATTCTATTTTGTCGGAAAAGGTTAGTGGCTAAGACTAATACATGTTTTTGCTCAAAATATGTATTTGAAGATGATTTTGTTCCAGGTGTTATTATCATTTGCTGTCACCAACATGCATTGATGTTAATGCTGATGTCAAGATGGTGGTGTAATCAGATTCTCTTTGTATTGATTTGTAAAATCTTGGTGCTTAGATTATTATTGATCCACTCCTCAATTACCTGTACATACCATATAATTTTTCCCTGATACATTTCATCATTTTCCATTCATGCTTATTTATTTCTTAACATCTTTGTAGGGGAACATGAGGCTTATTCGTTTCTTAAATGTTTTTGCACCAGCTGACTGTGAAATCCATTGTTCCCGTTCTTCCTCATTTGAAGTTGCTGATACGAGATTGAGGTTGTGATATGTTGCCAAGAAATGATTTGATGGTAAAGAAACACATCTTCTTCAGCAATGCCACCAGCCTGAGCTTAGCCATGAGAAGCTGGCTAAACCATGTTCGCTGTACCATCCTTGCTTCGAACCCTAGACTGTAGTGATCTTGATCATCATCCTGTGCTTCAACCTCTAAATCGCTCGCTAGGATGATAATCATCCTTACAAGCCCTAAACCGTATTCACTTAAGGATGATTATCACCACAATGAGAAACCCATTTAGAGGTTGGCTTAAGGATGATGATCAAGATCACTAGTCTAGAGGGTTCTTATGATGGTGGATCACAACGACGAACATGATTTAGCTGGCTTGCTCAATCTCCATTCAAAAAATCACAAATGTATTGCTATGAGAAGATGTGTTTTTGCTGCCATCTAAGTCATTTCTTGAAAAAGTGCTGAAAAATATCACAACTATCAATCACAACGACGAACATGGTTTAGCTGACTTGCTCAAGGATGACAATCATGAGACAAGTAGAGACAATGGAGATGGGCTAATAAAAGTGCTACAAAGCAAAGAAGAAATTTGGGTACAGAGATATGTGGATTGTTTGTTTTGTAAATAATGGAGTCATATACTCATGTATAGTTGGGAGTGGGGGTAATATGTAAATGCTATATACATGGCTTATTTTGAGGATCTGTTTTAAGTAATTTTGGGTATATATTTACAGCAAGAACCACACCCTTCATTCATGTGGTGTCCTTGTTAGAATCATCTCTCTGTATAAGGAAGAGTTCTGAATCAATGGAGGTTCTGTTGTTTTTTATTAATCCTGCCTTATTGATAAGAACAAGGGTGGTGGGTGCCTCTGCAATGATCATGAGAGACACTTTTTTACTTTTTAGATTAAGATTAAGAAGGATGATTCTTTGATAAATAAGACTTTTCATACCTCTTTTTTTACTCCCAATGATGGCCCACTCTTTCTTCTTGTTCATTTCTGTGGCTTTTTTTTTTTTTTTTTTTTGACAATTAAGCATTGTAGTAAATTTTCTTTCAATTATGTTGTCTAATGAAAATAAATAAAATATAAATAAAATCATTTTTAAACTTACATATTTCTTAAAATTATTGAAATATTTGGTTAAAAAACATTAAATGCCCTCAAATTTTTTGTGAATCTAATCTCTTATGTATTTTTTTTTTTTTTGAAAAATAACCGGGATAAAATATTTTTCTATTTCATGTATTTATATTATCTTTAAAATAAAAGGTTATTTTTGTAAGAAAATAAGGAGGATATTTATATCAAATTAGGACCAAAATTGATGAAATGTCATTTAAAAATTGAGCTTTCAAAAGGTCATTTAATAAAATCACCCTAAATTATTTAATTTTTACATTGATGAATTAAAATAAATAAAATGAGTAATGAAAATTTCCAGAGAAATTCAATTATAAATAAAATCATTTAAAACTTATACATTTTAAAATTATTTTTTTTATACTAATGAATTAAAATAAATAAAATAAGTTTTTTTTACAACTGAGCACTTGGTTTTATATAGTAAACTGTACCTCCTCTACCCTCTCTGGATTAAAAATACTGCATTTAACTCTTTTTATTATCATTCACGTTGTTTTTCATTTTTTTAGAATCAACCACAGCCTAAATATTTGATTAAAAATAGTACATTTGAATTTAATTAAAAAAAAGTATAATTATGTTCACATGATCATAATTTCAAAATTTTATTATTTTTATAAAATATAATTGAAATTACATTCTTAGTAAATTACTAATATTAAACCAATTTATACTAAAAATAATTTTTTTATATTTAAGTAGGTTTAATTAATTAATTAAGATAGGATGTTATAACTTATAACCATCATAAAATATATAATTATTTTTATAAAAATTAATAAATTATGCTCATCATTCATCACTCACACATATTTATGCCACGTCACTCACACAAGTCATTAACATGAGCTGTAAGGGTCAATTAGTTCTCGCGCTTTTCGCGCCAAATGTGGGACCCAACTAACCGTAGTTCCGTTTATTTTTTATTTTTTATTTTTTATCGTGGGAGAATTAATTAACCCTTTCTATTCCAGATGGCTTGGCTATAAAAATGTAAATAAATTATAAGAAGGGGGTTTAAAATTTAAATTTATATTATTATAAGACTACGGTTAAAAATAGAATATAATTTTTAAATTTTAAAATGGGTTTCAAAATATAATTTAATTTTGAAAAAATTAATATTAAAATCTTTCGAACTAAACTTATTTTATATTTAAATTCCAATAAAAAAATTTATATTTTAAATATATAATTTTTATAATTTAAACTTTCATTTTAATTATAGTTCTAATATAAAAAACATGATAAAGGTTTGAAATATAAAAACAAAATTCTTGAAAATAACATATTTAAAAACAGACTTTTTTAATTCATAATTTAAAGGAAAAATTCATAAAAATTCAGGATTTTAATACTAAATTTATCTTTATTTAAAAAAAAATTTAAAATGGGTTTTTAATTGTTTTTTCTTACTTTAGGAGGTGTTTGGCGGTTGGGTTGAATAAGGAAAGTCTGAGAAGCCAAACAGGGAGAAAAGAAATTTCCAAGCAGAGAGAGGTATATCTTAATATGATCATGATATTATCTGCGTAACGGAAAAGGGAATCTCTTCGGCTCCAAGTAAACTGCGCCGCGTCTCTCTCGGAGCCGAGCCGGTTCGGCTCGTGAAGGAGGGAACCGGCTGGGAAAGAAGGTTTACCAGTTTGTTCAAAACGACGAGGACCTGCAGCACGCACTCTGCTTCTGTGAGCTTGGATTGGGTCTTCAATGACGCACGTTGATAAGTCGGATTGTAAGAGGAAGAAGAAGCGAAAGAGTTTACACAATGAACGAAAGCTTTTGAAAGATGACGAAGGCGGGGTAATGCGGGGTGGTATTGGGTCTTCAACGGCGGTGAGCACTGAAGAACTGGATTGTGGGAGGGAGAGGACTGGCAAAAAGAGAAAGCTTTTTATTGGCAAAGAGGTTGAGGTATAATTATAACTCAGCCTTGGTTTTCGTTTCATCAAGGGTTGTTGTGGGGTTTATGAGGGTGTTATGAAAACCCTTTTTTTTTTCTTTTTTTTTTTTTAATTGATGATTTCGGTTTTTATTTAATTTTCTTTTATTTTTTTGGGTTGAATGCGATTACTCTTGCCTGCTGCATTGTAATCTTCGTGGGTTTCGTTGTTCTCATTGTTGTTTTTACGCGGCTTGATTGGCTGCTCAGAGTTATCTTATTTGATTCTATTCAATATTATTCAATTGTGTTTAATTTTCTGAACTATTGATTTTTTTTTTAAACATTGAGTTTTAACGCATGAATGTGAAAATTTTGAAGGTAAGGAGTATGGAAGATGGGCTTCTGGGGTCGTGGCATTCGGGAACTATCATCGGTTGTGACTATTTAGTTCGGGACGTGCAATATGAGATGTTGGATGAACAGACGGGAGAAAGCTTAATAGAGTGTGTGGATGTTTCTTGTGCTATTGAGGGCACAAGTATTGCTGATACTGACCAGTGTAATTATCGTGGTAGGATAAGGCCATTGCCCCCGCAGTGTGACTTTGGGAAGTGGAACCTTCATTATGGACTATGTGTGGATGTGCTATTTCAGGGGGCTTGGTGGGAAGGTGTGATTTTTGACCATGAAGATGGTTTGGAGAATAGGAAAGTTTTTTTCCCAGATTTGGGTGATGAGTTAACAGTTGGAGTTGATAACATTCGCATTACTCGGGACTGGAATGAGGGTACAGGGATTTGGGAGCGTAGCCCGAATTGGTTATTTCTCGAGTTGATTGAGGAGTATGAACAGGATTGGCCCCTTAATGTCTCAGTGAAGCAGATTTGGTATGATGTGAGGGAAAAAAAGGGGTATGAGAAAGTTAAGGAGTGGACTTTTCAATCAGATCATCTATGGAGGGAGTTGGTTCGGGAGGCTGTTGCTGACAATTTCAGGATAACTCTTAATAAAATCTGTTGTATGTTGAAGCCTGAAGTGTTTGGTAACTGTCATGCTGTAGAACCAATAGGGAGTACTAGCCCATTGGATGGTGATATGATGATGATTAACTGTGATTCTAATGCAACGGACTCAGTGGATTGGAGTGTCGGACTTGTAGATAAATTAGTTGAAAATGGTGGTTTGGATGCTAGTTTCCAATATACTAATCCAAAAGGTAGCAAACAACCTGTCCAGAAGAAAGATAAATTGGTTGAAATTGGTGGTTTGGATGCCAGCTTCCAATATACTAATCCTAAACATAGCAATCAACCTGTCCAGAAGAAGAAGCATGACGTAGAAGGTGTCATTTCTTTTGTAGAGAATGGTGGGTTGGATATATCCTATCAGGATAAACTGATGTCTGTTCAACCTCAGCCCCTGTTGATTGTACCTTCTAAACCAAATGAATCGGAGAATTTCACTTTTGATTGTAAAAGTAGAGGACATTCGAATAACCCTTTGACTAAGAGGAATAATGATTGGGAACGTGTTGATAATATGATAGATTACAGAGCAGAATCCTGCTTTGATGCAATTATTGAATATGCACTTATTTCTTCTGGGAAGAGCAGACCTTCAAGTCCATTAACAGAAAATGTTGGGAATCCTCTCAAAAAATTAACAGAAAAAGTCAGGAAGCACCTTTCATATCTAGGCTGGGAAATTGAGTTTATGAACAAAGATGCTCCTAGATTTCGTTACACCTCCCCTGAAGGGAAGACTTACCTATCTCTTCGGCAGGTCTGTCAGGATTTGCATCAACTTGCTGTGGAAATTTATTCTCCAATTTCCCCAGATGATCATAGGAGTGTGCTTAGTACATATGAGGACCTGGAATTTCCACCTGTTGAATTGCAAGTGAATGATCTGTTGTGTCCACTTATTGAAAAACCACAAGCGAGTGAGGAAAATGCACAGTGCCATGTCTTGGTGACAGAGTTGATATTGATGGTGAATATTTCCCTCATGCTGTAGTGCAATACTATTTTCATGGATTAGACAGGAAGGATGCTGTTCAGGTTTCAAATTTAAAATCTCAAGCAAAGAAGCATCTCATATTCATGGGCTGGACAATTTGGTTTTCAAATAGGAGGGGGAGGCGTGAATTTCGCTATTTGTCACCAAAAGGAAAGTGTTATTATTCTCTTCGTACAGCTTGCAAGGCCTGTATGGATGAAAGTGGAGCTTCTGAAGGTACTTCTACCTCTTTTAATCCTATGAAAATCATAAATTTTAATGAGAAAGCAGAGGGCCAAGAATCATCTTCTGCCTTGACTGATACGGGGATACAGAATAGTTTGACAGAACAAAATGGACCATCAGCCAAGTGGCTAACAAAATCTTCTAGCATATCACAATTGAAAAGCAAAGGGATTAGTGTAGTCAAAAAGAAGAGACATAATAGACTGCATGGTGTTAAAACTCATTCACTTCAATGTTTGACACATTCCTATGGAAAAGATGGATTTGGAATTGGATTAATAGGTAACAGGGAGTTGAGGCACCCAAAGGACAAAAATGTCTACTTCTCAAAGTTGAAAAATGGAAAAGGATCTAAAGATTTGATGAAACTAAAAGGTCTAGATGGTACCCGTGTTCTGCGATCAAGAAAAAGAGCACGTCAGGTACTGCTTCTTGGTTCATCAAACAACCGAAGGACCATACTTTCTTGGTTGATAGACAACAATGTGGTGCTACCAAGGGCAAAAGTACACTACATTAGTCAAAAGGATCATCATCCAATGGCAGAAGGGCGGATAACACGTGATGGGATCAAATGCAGTTGTTGCCGAGAAGTGTTTAGTCTTAGCAGGTTTGAAGCTCACGCTGGCAGCTCTTATCGCAGGTCAGCTGCCAATATTTTCTTGGAAGATGGAAGGTCTCTATTAGAATGCCAAATGCAAGTAATACGTGATATCACTGGGAAAGGCTTCAAAAAGGAATCGTGTAGCAGGAAGAAGAGCAGTAAACATCACTATGAGAATGACTACATTTGTTATGTTTGTCACTATGGTGGCGTATTTAACTTATGTGACCAGTCCATCCTCATTCCATAAGAGTTGCCTTGGTTTGAAGGTAGGCTGTTTCTTTCCCTTTTTCCCTTTTATCTTGTTTCCTATTTCTAGAATATTATAGAGAATTTTTAAGATGTTACTCATCTTCATTTTTTATTTATTTTATTCATCCATTTCTTGCTTCTTTAGACACTTCCTGAGGGTGACTGGTTTTGCCCATCCTGTTGTTGTGGAATTTGTGGTGAAAACAAATTTTATGGAGACAGTGAACAGGATGATGTTGTTTTCAGTTGTTACCAATGTGAACATAAATGTAAGTTTTATTTCGTTTATACTTTATATGAATTGTGGTTTGCTGATATGAATATGCCTATTTAAATGTTTGTGGTTACTTGTTCACAACTTAATACAGATCATGTACGTTGCCTAAGGAAATGGGGGCATGTTAAGTTGGAAAGATATCCCGATGGAACTTGGTTTTGCAGTAAACAGTGTAAAAAGGTATGCATGATCCATCTCTGGTATTAGTTGATGATAATTTTTTATTTATTGCTCATTATTGGGTTAGATGTTTGTAAAAGCTAATAATCGTATCAGTAGACATGCTTTTAATGCCATCATCAGCATATGGGGTCACTAACTACTTTGTACAGTTTTATTGCATGAAAGTCAAACATTAAATTGAGTTCTTGTTTGGTATATGGATGCGTTCTGTTAGATATTTCCACTTGAACATGACTTCTGCTTCTGTTGCAGATACATTTGGGCCTTCAGAAGCTTTTAGGCAAATCAATTCCAGTAGGTGTGGATAATTTGACTTGGACGTTGCTGAAACCAATTGGAACTGAAGGTTTTGATGTTGATTTCTCTGATGTCGAGGCCTTGACAGAAGTTTACAGCAAGCTCAATATTGCCCTTGACGTCATGCATGAATGTTTTGAGCCTGTTAAAGAACGTCGTACAAGGAGAGATGTTGTTGAAGATGTTATTTTCTGTAGAGGGTGATATATTCTTATTTCTGCACTCCCTTTCTTGAACCTTCCTTATATTGGAATTATGTATTTTTATTTTTATTTTTTTATTTTTATGTGCAAGTTTTAGGATTGTTTCAGTTTCCTTTCATTTTCTGATTCATTTGTATGAAGTTTCACAACTCGTGTTTCACCTTCACTGTTGACATGTTTAACACAAAGGTAATGAACTTGAACTACATGCTGTTATCATTTTTCAGATTCATTTTTCTATCTTTTCTGTTGTTCCTTATCATTCTACTGGATCATGAATTGTAAACTTGTTTTTAGTAAAATGTATATTTCGTGTTCCCATTTTCCCATGTGCCATTTTTATGATGGTTAAATTTGAAATGCACCTACTAATTATGTAGAAATTATACCATTAGCTAGTAGGTTCTTGACCGTGTTTCTAAATAGATGTCTTTGGTATTTGCCCATGTTTAATGTGAAAAACTTCGTAAAAAGTTTAGCAGAAATGAGGGCTTAGACTACAAAGGCTAAAAGTTCGCTAATTCTACTTTGTTAATTACACAAAAAGTACAAGCAAATGGATGCATACCTAGTTTTAAAGGGTATGCACTGAAAGGAAGTGTACAAAATCATCTTGGTTACACATCTGATTAAAAAAATCATCTTATATATTCTGCATTTAAATCTGTAGGTTGTCACATGATTAATCCACTTTTTCCTGTTTCTCCATTTCTCTTGATGGATCACTGGTTGGTTCCCATGATATTGTTTGCAGGCCAAAAATTACTTATGTTATGATTCACCATTACATTATGCTTAAAATAAAAAGTACCATCATTGAAGTTTGATGCAAGTGGTATGCAATTTCAGGTCAGATCTCAACCGTTTGAACTCAAGATTTTACAATATACCCGGAGAAATGATGAAGGATTAGTGTGGCTACAATAAGGCTAGACAACAGATCCTAATTTTAGCTACCTTTCTTTCTTTTTTTACTTTGTTGAATAATGGTAATCTGACTTTCTATTTTCCTTCAAGAGTATATGGAGAAAAGGTGGCAGAATTGCCACTTATTGGTACTCTCGATATCGTCAACTTGGAATGTGTCGCATTTTGATGAATGAACTTGAAACGGAATTATTCTTCGATTTTGTTAGAGCTCAGCATATATGCATACATATTTATAACTTTCAAATTTTTTGCAGACTTCATTGGTCTGTAATTTTGTTAAATCTTTCATTGAAGTGGCTACTTTGTAATGTCCCCACAAATCTCATTTGTCACAAATATATCTTGCTAGTTTAAGTATAATGCTTGAACTTAGATTGCTTAAATCACCATGCTATCACGGATAGAAGTTCAGTATCAATTTGGTTAGAGTTGGTCAATCATTTTCTATTACTACCTCATGGTAATACTGGTATTGATGGCTGGAAAGGTGAGTGCTAAATTTGGTGTCGCTGTTTGTTGGCTTGGGTATGACAGTTATATCGAGGTAAAAATACAAATGATCAGAGATGTTCTGGTGGGTGGGAGGTTGCTTCTGTCAAATGGGTTAAGATTGACACACCTGGAAAGAAAAGCATTCTTTCCATTTGTTTTCACAATTCTTAATGGTAACATTTATTTCGTCAATTCCTTATATTATTTTCTGCATTGATTCTGCAGAAGCTCATGGAATTAGTGATATTGGTGTTGCCAGCTGTCCCTAGTGTGCTAAACACATGGACTACTTCATTTGGTTTTTCAAAGATGACGGATTCTGAAAGACTAATGTTTTTGGATTGCTGTTTCCTGGATTTCCAGGATACAGTAATGTGCCAGAAACCCTTGATGAAGATTCCTTCAGCAAATTCAAAACAATTAACTAGTATGTTTCCCATCTTCTCAGCTACCTTATAGAAGTGAATAATATTCTGCTTAGGGGCATGCATGCCCTTATCTGTTATCTTGCAGGAGCCTGGTCAAAGCATATTATTGATTTCGATAAGCATGGTGCTACCTCTGAAGCTTTTCAATCAGAACAAGTTGAAGCTGAAGTTCTTGACCGAGGATTGCTGGAGTATGTCTGACCTTTAATCTCCTCTATTTATAAAATTTGAATGGAAAAGTATGAATGGCTCACTTGGTAGTGCTTTAGGTCTGAAGTGAGGTTAAAGAAATAAAGAAGAATTTCCTATTTTAGAAGTTTCTCTAATTGGTGAGTTTTAAATGATGTAGGAGAATTTGATAGTGGCTTGGCTTTATGCATTAGCGGTGTTTTCAAATTATGCTAAAAATCTAAATGGTAGAGTGAAAATTGCTTTGTCTCCCTAGTGATCAAGAGAAAACAAAGATTTGAACAATAAAGCAAGACTTTGCTTGTGTATGATGAAATAATTTCCACAGGGTGCATTTTTGTTTTCTTCTAGTTTGAGTTCTGCTCTATGATAAAGAAAGGAAGAATCTCAAGACAATATCTCCATATTCTCTGAACCTTGATATTGTTGTCAATGTTGATATTTAATTCCTTGCATGTGACCTTTCCTTCTTGTCATGGTAGTTTTGCTAAATTTCATTAGCTAAATATTTCCATGAAGTTTCCCTGATTTCTCCATGACAGGGCCCTGTCCATAACAGGATTTTTTTTCCAAAAGCTCACTTTTCTCTCATCCCCTAAAATAAACCAAATCTTTTTGGTTTTATGAAACCCAAGTATTTCAAATACCAACCAAAACATGTCCAGAACCTCTTCAAGCCACCACTCTCTTCAATTGCCAGTTACAATTGTACTGCCAAGTTATTAGTTTCTCTCATTCCTTTTCTGCTGGAATCTCCAAATAACTACTTACCTAAGAAAAGCTTAGCTTATAAAAGTATCAGCATCAAACCCTAACCAAAACCGCTCAAACTGGTCAGGAATGCACACCAATATCCAATTAAAAAGATGATAATTGAATTCATCTTCCATATATTTCCAAATAAGGGGTTTACATAATGTAGAAGAACTGTGGTCAATAGTTAATAAATTGGCTCTCTAATGAAGGCAAATCCTAATCTGGCCTTTTGGAAGTATTGACAAATCTTCTACCCTAAAAAGGATATTCTGGTGGGCTAGGATGGAAGAAATTAATTTTATTAATATTGTAATCTTTAAATTCTCTATTGCAGCTGTTGTCTGTTCAAAACAACTGGATCAGAACAAATCGTGTACTATACAATACATGGTTCATAGATCAGGCACAATCTCAGAACATCCAACTTCCTTCCAATTGACCACAAGAATAATGCAATGGTGCTTTCTAGTCATGCAACAAAGAAAAAGTTAATGAGTACCCAACTTTAGCATGTAAGAAAATTTTTATTTCCAAAATGCCAATTTGTTATTGTAATTTAAGCACATGCTGTACTAGAGCATTAGAGAATATCTATTTAAAATGACTGCATAATATGTTGCTATGAAATACATATGTAATATGTGAGTTCTGTATGCTTCATCTTTCCAAGAGATTGTTGAAATATGTGACAGGCACTCTACCATTCATTTCAAGTGAAATCCAGCCAAGTATATGTGCAAAGTTGAGGTTGATCTTCGAAGAACTTATGAGTGTTTTTCAGATGAAAATTTACTAGAAAAATGAACAAATTATCTAATTTTGCTCGATACATGTGTTTGAAAAATGGGTTCATTTGGTGTTATTGTTCTGTCCTGTGTCTTGATTAATGCGTACCAATGTTGATGTTGATGTCAATTTGGTAAAAAATATTAGATCTGCCTTGTGTTTGCTCATAAAATTCTGGCAGATCATGGCCCACCATCACAGCATCACTTAGTCTCTTTTGAGAAGCTATACATCCCCTATCCCTATAATTTTCCTTGATATTTTGCATCATTTTGCCATTTATGTGCTCTCTTTGTTACTACCATGCTGCTAGTAGAACGCCCTTAACATTTCACAACGAAACATAAGGGTCGTTTGTTTCATGCATTTGCCAAGTTTCATATGCACATAGTTTTTGATTCGTTAGATGTTTACTTGAGCAATATTAGCACACATTGAGACACAATTTTCCTTTCAGATGCCTCATGTTGAGTCATTTGTGGTTCACTTGATTTGTTCATCTTCATTCCCATCTCTGATCCATTATTGTCTCTTGATTGTATGGATTATTGGCACCTTTTATTTCTTCCTAGTTCCTTACTTGCCTCATTTGAAGTTGCTGATTATATTACTGACAATGGTGATTTTTTTCAGCAGCACTTCAAGCAAAGGTAGTGATGGCAGCAATAGCCTGGCTGCAACCCAACAGACTGATCCTGAACATAAACCGGGCCTCAATGAAAATGATTTAGAGTGCTGGCTCAAAGATGATAATCATAAGATTAAGAGCAGAGACATTGGTACTGACAATTTGAAGTGCTACAAGCGAAGGAGAATACGATCAGCCAGTGGGAACTGACCTTCAGTCCACCTGCACAGACTAACACAAATGATTGAATCTAAATGCTATTAGTTCCCTAGTGACATGAAAAATCAGTAAGTTTTGCTTTGTTCTGCGACCAGTCATCTTGATTGTGTCCCAGAACCCAATTTTTTTTTTACTTTGGAGATCTGTAGATTGCCTTTTTGTAAAGGATGGAGTGAGTCACATGAGCTTAAACCGTGCTTATATTTGTTTATATATAAGGTGGGAGAATAGTTTTATGTATAGCTCATTTTGAGTTCTTGTTTTTGATGTCGATTTTGAGTAAAATCCATACTGGGTGAATTTATGTTAAGAATCATGCCCTTCCCGTGTTTGTCTCACTGAGAATCATCCCTCTCTATGATATGCCATGCCGATTCTGTTCCAGCTGTCGACAGCAAACCCTGTATCTTTTCCATGCTTCTCGTGCCCTCACTTTGACGACCCATCTCTCCCTATCTCCTAGACACATTGAATTGAATGCTTCAATGCATGGACATTCAATCATTCACCTGATTGAACCGTTCATTTATTCATCTTTTGGTAGGTTGATCCAGTTGTTCATCCACATGCTTCAATCAATACGTCTATTGTTGACACTAATGACCTGAATTCATTATTCTGTTGCCTGGAAAATTGATTTCTTAGCATATTTTCTGCAAGGATTATTATCATCATCCTTTTGCTTCCACATTCTGATGCATAACATTTTGATCGATCTGTATTGAGCGTGGGTGAGATGGTTGAGGTGTTCAGTTTAGCAGGTGGTGGCGAGTTGAGCGTGAATCTGATTGTGTTTGCGGTGAAACTCTTTACTCTTTGGTGTTTCCTGCTGCGATGAAATTGGTGCGAGTGGTATGAGCCCAAAAGCAGCATTCGGTTTGATAAAAAATAAAAAAAACATTTTGATCAATGAGTTCAGGACTTCTTTGAATATGGAATGATATATCCCCCTCCTTTTTGATCAATTGTGATTTCTTGTATCTTTCTTATCTTCTATTTTCTTTGGTGAGTGGAGAAGGTGGTATCGTTCCATGAATTAATGGAGGGTTCTCTTGATCTTACCTTTTGAGGCATGTACAAACACATTTCCTTTATAAAGAACTGGAGGGATGAGGGGTGGTGCCCACTTTATAATAACTAGGAGGGTCATGTTTTAAGTGGAGAGATGATGCTTCAATTAAGGGGATTTTTCAATATGTCACATTTGAAGATAGGCTTTCATAACAGCCCACTTATTTCCTCTTGTTTGTCTCTATAATCATACACCAATTAAATAATAATTTGATTTGAAATTTGGTCAATCTAATGACCTACTCTGTGGGCTTTTTAACTAGCAGAAACATCACCTTTTTGAATATCTTTCCAAAAGGGGGGAAAACCCAAAAATAAGAAGCGCATATTTTTTCAAAAGGGGGAAAACCCAAAAATAAGAAGAGGAATGACTGGGAAAAGGAGGAAAAAAAAAAATTGATTAGAAGACATTAAGTAACCCTAAATTTATGAATCTAACATTTCTTTCTCTCTCTTTTTTTTTTTTTAAATAACCCATTTTAGACAAAATTATTTTTTCATTTCATGTATATATTTCTTAAAAGAACTGATTTTTTTTTTTTTTTGTAAGAAAACAATAAGAGTTTTTGTTAAAATCAGGTCAAAAATTAATAAAAGATCAAAATTTTAAAATTGGGTTTTCAAAAAGTTTTTTTTAATCAAATCACCCAAAAGAGGAAAGACAAGGAAAAGAGGAGGTGCTGTGTGACATAAATTAGGGAATGATGAGAGGTGGTGGCATCACCAAACTTGATTAAAAAGAAAAGATCTTACTCTTCTGAGAGATTCTGATTTAAAACCCCTTTGTCAAAAAAAAAAAAAAAGTGACTTATAAAAAGAAGACTTGAGCAAAAAAATGTGATTACGAAATATGTCAGCATCTGCTACATCAATGTTTTGTCCTCTTGAAATTCATGAAAAAGCAGCACTCACATGGTAGGACTAGAGTCAAACATTCATCAATCTTTCCGTCTTCTATCACTGTCTTAAAAGGGATGATTTTCCTCATTTCACTGTCTGTTTTTTGTAGAGGGTGTGACATGCATAATAAAATGTCATTTTTCTCATTTGGTTAAGTAGCTAGACGTATAACACAAGTTATTCTTTGAATTATTCATCTTCCCGATAGAGTTTAGGCTTATATTCTTAAGAATTTACCAAATAAAAAATAACTTTTGTGTGGAAACAAGTACCAAAAGAAGCATCCTATACTTGCTCATTTCTTCAAATTATCTCAAGTTTCCATCACCCCAAACATGCTGCAGCATCCCTCAAAGATTAATGGGAATACACTTAGAAGGCAATAATTGAATATCAGCAACTGGAAACAAATTCTCTTGCCTAGCTTTTGATGTGACCAATACTTATTAGCTTATCTGTGATACGGTTAGTTATCTTTAATGCAGATACAGCTAGCAAGGAGGTGGGACCTCTGTAAAAGGTAAACCCATTGCATGAAGTTTGATACACTGGGAAAAAAAAATCATAGTTTCATAAAGTTTTAATCCCATGAAATCATTCTAGGGATGCATGAATCTCTGATTGTATTTGTGAAACTACTGAGGAGGAGATTGAGGAGAGAGAATGATGTTCTATGAATGTGGATGAAGGAAAGCAAAGAACATTGGTTTATTCATTTTTTTCATGGAAAGGGAGCAGGCAGAGTTGCTTTTGGGGCATATAACAAGTATTCCTTAATTTGTTCCTTTTCTTTTGTATTGCAAGATGGGAATCAAAATTAGAGGCGCCTGCCAAAACCAGGAGCAGCAACATGACCATTCCTCCTAGTGGGGGGTGTGGTGGGGAAGATGAAAACAACCTCTCCCACTTTGTCTGCTCTCCCTTAAATAAAGCTCTCTGATAGCAATGGCTTTGGACAATCCCTGGTCCCATCATCACAACTGGCCTCCTCTACATTTTCCCTCCTTACTATTTATTACTTTTCCTTTTTGCTTTCTTCCCCACCTTTTTCAAAACAAACCTTTCAACCCCATGATACTATTCAATATACATATATGTACATAAATATTGAATAAATAAATAAATAAATAATTTAGACTGCCATAACAAGTGCACAAATGACCTAGTTAAGGGGGAAAAACCATATGCTAAAAGGGATAGATTATGTACACAAGGGAGAAATTCAATATGGTTAAAATCCTTGGAAAAAGAAGGAAGGATGGCTGGTATCATCCAATTGCTCCTTCAACATATGGATGCATAAGTAACCCTAATGGGTAGTTCAATTGATCCGGTTTTGGGTTTGCTTTTTAATGGTCATTAGTTCGATTTCTCTTAGGATCATTGAAGAATTTACTTGACCATTAACAACATATGGATATTGGTAACCTTGATGGGTAATTCAATTGATTCAGTTTTGGGTTTGCTCTCTTTTAAGGTTATCGAAGGATTTACCCGATCATTAAGTTAAGTACCCAATGGGATTCGTTAGGCGTGCTAGTTGGGTATTGGATATATTGGTAAGATGGGGGAGAGAGAGATGAGAAAAAACAAAAGAAGAATATATGGGGGAATGGGGGGAGAGGAAGGTGAAGACAAGAAACCATTTTGATACAGCCATTACCTCATTGCCCAATAAGTAAAAAACTGGATTCAAAGGTCCAAATCAGATTCACAAGCCACCGTCAATTCAAAACTATGATAATATCTCACGTGAACCAGCACAGCTACCGTCACATGCACACAACACAACACTACAAAAAAAACCCCACTCTTTTTTATATGCAGAGCCTCCAATAAGTCTTCCTCTCTTTTTTAGCTTTACTTTCTTTTCTTCCTCTTTTTTCTTTTTCTTTTTCTTTTTCTTCTTCTTCTTCTTCTTCCTGTTGGAGCTGTGAAATGGGTTTTCCTTCTGCTCCATCTTCTTTCTATGCATTTGGGTCTTGTTCAACATTCTTAGTTCTAGTACTTCTGGTTCATCCATACATAGCTTCGTCAGCTCTTCTACTGGGGTTGAAGCACCAGCATAACCGCCAGCATAACAGAAGGCCATTTCTTCAGGCGAACCAGAGCTCATGTGCTCTGTTTATGGGCACTTGGGTTCGAGATAATACATACCCCTTGTACCAGTTCTCAGATTGCCCCTTCATTGATGCTGAATTCAACTGCCAAATGTACGGTCGACCCGACACCGATTACCTCAAATATCGTTGGAAACCCACCAATTGCGAGCTCCCAAGGTGCTTGATTTTCTTCTCTTCTTTCACTATTGCTTCAGTTTGCTTTCCCATTCTCACCACCTATGGTTCCTGCTCCTGCATTGTAGGTTCAATGGACTCGAGTTTCTGTTGAGAATGAGAGGCAAGACTGTGATGTTTGTAGGTGATTCTCTGGGGAGAAACCAATGGGAATCGTTGATTTGCATGATTTCAGGAGCAGTGCCAAGATCACCAACCCAGATGATCAGAGGAGACCCACTTTCAACCTTGAAGTTCTTGGTGGGCATCTCTTTCAATAATCCCTTTCATCCCTTTTCCAATTTGAATATACCTTAAAACGAAACTGTGTTTGGGAAATGCAGGAATATGGTGTAGTTATCTCATTTTACAGAGCACCATATTTGGTGGACATAGAGGCAGTTGAAGGGAAGAGAGTTCTAAGGTTGGGTGACATCTCCGGAAATGGTAACGCATGGAAAGGGGTCGATATGCTGTCATTTGACACTGGTCATTGGTGGAGTCACAAGGGTTCCCTTCAAGGGTCAGTCCTCCCCTTGACCCTTTTTTGCAAAAACTAAATACTATGTCATTTAATTTTGATGGAAAATGGGTGAAATTTGCAGGTGGGATTATATAGAAATGGATGGCACATTGTATCAAGATATGGATCGTTTGTTTGCTTTTGAGAAAGGATTGAGAACATGGGCGAGATGGGTTGATACCAATGTTGACAGAACCAGAACCAGAGTTTTCTTTCAGTCCACTTCTCCCACTCATTACAAGTAAGTTCTTCTCTAAAGTCATGTTTTATGCTAGATTTTTCTTGTAGGCTTTTATTACGTAGAGATGAATTTGAAAAACTTAAATCATTTTTGAGAACTGAAACACTTCTGCCTCCTTGATCTTGTCCCTCTCTGTGCCTTTTACGGAAGGTAGGACATCAACCCATAATGCCATTAACAAAAAATTAGGTTATCCAAGTTTCCATGAGTAGAATCCTCAGATTTCCTCTGATATGGTAGAAATGCACAACTGAGTATTATCTGATTTTAAGCTGTGCGCTAATAAATATATAGTGCTTGACCATGTACCCTAGTTCATAAAATCCAGAATAATATTACCCAGATTTGAGAAACTGTGAATTTTCTTTGGTGTCACCTAACTTGTGTCAGAAAATGCTAGGACTGCCCACTTGCAGGTTCTATTATTTAGAGGGTGCTATTACTTTCTCCCTTTATGATTTGCTACGTGGTCTCCATGCCCTGCAATGTTAGGCAGCAGAACTTTTGTTTATGCATTTTTTTCAACCCAGTAGGCACCAGATTGCTTGTCTGATTGTTTTGTTTTCTTTTCTTTCTCCTTGTTGTACAATGGAAATTAAATGCTTTCAAATAACAAACTTTTTCCAACTCACCATTTCCCATATCCCAAAACTTCACCAATGGAGATAAGGTTGTTTGCCCTGAACTTTTCCAGCCCTTCTTTCTGTGGTTTATGAGGAAAGAAACTAGAAAAAAATTAATGTTGATTTCTAGAGCTCATTAATGAGGGCCCAATGTTGATTTCCATGAATTGTATGGGGGCACTGCAGAGCATGTGGTCCTCTGAGGCACATGTGCAGTAACTTTATTTCACATTTAATCTTGTAAATGCTAAGGGGGAGAAAGGATAGTTCAGTTGATGAAGGATGGTGTTTTTTTGTCATTTTCCAATCACTCTCTGTCGGTGACATTGAAAAAAACAGACAAAACAAATACTATGGTTTGGGATGATTACAAAAACCTACCTTGAAGTTTGTAATTAGAATCATAACTATGGTAATCATAGTTGACCTTTCTAATCAAAACCATGTGGAACCACTAGTCCTTTTTGACTCATTATCTGTGATTCAATTGTTGAACAAAGCTGAGATCATCCTGTTATGTAGAGAATTAAGTTCTGAATAGGGACTGAATGATTTGGGGAGTTTTGTCCAAGAATAGTACTTTTAAATAAAAAAAAAATACCAATCTAGAGTGATTACGGTTTTGATTTAAAAAAATTTAAAACCGTAACCACCAACTACTGTTTTGATGAGGATAGAGACAATAGTTTGAATATTATTTTGAAACATGTGTTAATTTGAGAAATTTTTTTCTTTGAAAAATATTATTTTGGGAGAAAGCCCTGATTTGGGCGACTGAAATTGGCAGCCCATCTGAATGGAGTGCTGGAACAGTGGCAACAACAAAGAACTGCTATGGGGAAACAGCTCCAATGAGTGGAATGACTTATCCAGGAGCATATCCAGATCAAATGAGGGTGGTGGAGGAAGTAATGAGCCAGATGAGTAGCCCCGTATATTTACTCGACATAACATTGTTGTCTGAGATGAGGAAAGATGGGCATCCCTCAATCTACAGTGGAGATCTGAGCCCTGCACAGCGAGCGAACCCAGACCGGTCTGCTGATTGTAGCCATTGGTGTCTTCCTGGATTGCCTGATACTTGGAATGAACTATTCTACACTGCTTTGTTCTTCTAATCTGCTAGTGATTGTAGTTTATTCTTCTTTACATATATATAGTCACACATCCTATGAGAGGGTGCCAAACTGTACCTTTCTCTCATGTAAATTATTAATCCATTTGAGATGAGTATTGTTTCGGAGAAAATAAGGTTAGTTTCATCTTCTAGGTCTTCTTATCATCAAACATGTAAGCTTCTCACTTACTTGGTAACATATGCATTTGGGAAATCTTTGCCCTTCTTGAAATCAAAGGGAACACTGTAGTTTGTTTTGATTTAACTTTCATTGACTTCAATCTAAGCAAATGAGGCTTTCAAGTATGTAATGACTATTTTAAATTATATAGATATTGTTCGCAGTACTGGGGCATCATAGCTTTAAAATGGAGTAATAGGTTGAGGCTTCGTACTTATATAGAGATTGAGTTGTTGAACCCTCCCAATCCTCCTATGCAAACACAAACGTTAATTTGGGATTGTAGGGTAGAAACAGGATCGCATAAATGAGGTCGAAAGGAACGATTCCCACATCGAGGTCGGATTGGTTCTAATACCATTTGTAACCATCAGGTCGATAATATATAGATATGTTTTAACCCCGAGTTCAAAGAGAGGTCCTCGGCACAAAACCCGTTTATTAGGTTGAGAGAGACCTCTTGTTAGTGTCGAGAAAGTTTGCAAGTATACGTGGGATGAGACACTGTTGAGATTTCCTTGTACAAGCTTCCCCGATGGGTTATCCTAATGAATGAAGTGATCAACAGAAAATGTTAAGGGATTGAAAAAACAATGTTCACCATTTTCAGGATTACTCTTTTATGAGAACAAAGCTGGGACAATGAGACTATCTCGGGTTTATTGGTGTATTAGTAGAGGTTGTGAGTGCCATGATCTTTAAGATTCGCTACTCAATGGGCTCGGGGCCCATTTGACCTGTGTTATAAAACGGCCCGATTCTACTTGCCTCCCCAAAACCAGGTGGACACTTCCTAGATGAGAGAGTCTAAAGAGACCGCTTGGGAAAGTAAGGTCAAACTTTTCCAAGGCTTGCTTGAGGCGGTTTGTTTAGGTTGATTCTACAGTAAATGAATTCCCCTATGCAAATATGAAGTTTATTCTGAATAAATAGAAGTGGAAAATCTGTAAAGCGATAATACTCGACAAATTTCCCGACTTAAATCACATACTACGTCGGAGAGATAATCCTGGATAAGAGAAGGATAGTCTCAGATAAGGAGAAGGAGATTTCCTCCCTTAAATTAAGGGGAGATAAAATCCTACTCTAAGAAGGAAGGAGAGGATTTCATCAACCTAACCCTATATAGTAAAGAGGATCCCCCATCAAGGAGAGGAGGCGAAGATACTCTTACCATATACTCTGATTCTACTCTTTCGATCCCTCTTGTGCTAACTTTATCATCGGAGAGGTGGTCGGCGAGCCGCCACCGTCGGATCACTTTTGTTTTGCAGGTTCACATTGCGCTACTGATGCTTAGGGAATCGACGATCAAGGTCCGCCTGACATGACGTTCGGGAATCCAGCGATCAAGTCGACAATTGGCGGAGTCTATGGGGAAGGAATAAAAGTCGTTGAATTTGCGAGGCTTGGCTTGGCGATTCTCTAGCAGCCCCCATAACCTAGAACTCTTTCGACTCCCCCTTCCGTATCCGATCTACCCCAGCGATCGCAGTAATGATGTCAAGCCAGATCAAACACACGAAGATAAGTTCTGTTGGTGTGAGGAGATGGAGAGGAAGTAGGAGGAGCAGGCGAGACAGGTGTAGGAGTTACAAGCTCGCGTTGAACGCTTGTAGCGTGAGAATGATCAGTTGCAAGCCCAGATGGAAAAAAGTCGTGAACTTGCAAGAGATAAGCGGTCTACCGAAATCCATTAAGCTTCTTGATAAAGCGAAGCCCCTTATTCAGAAACGACGATGCTGCAACAAATGATGAATTTTCATAAAAGTCCCATCCACGAGTCCCAGCGAGGAAGGAATGGGCGGCATAAGTCGAATCGCAAAGGCGCTCGCCTTTGCCTGCCTCGATAATGTACTCGTCGGTGGTGCTTCTGTGCGGCTAGGAGTAGGCTAACGGGAGCGAGAACCCATTGAGTGGCCCGAAATGTGTAAGTGTTGAAGCGAGCGCGATGCAGGCGGCATTGATTCAAGGGCGAAGCGACCGTACTCTCTTCGCCGCCCGGCCTTACATTTCTTAATTACAGCGCCCGCGGAGTTTGTCATGCCAAATTTTACCATGTTCGATGGCTATATTGACCCTTATGATCACATTCTCCACTACAATCAGGCAATGACATTGAATGCCAGCAATGACCGTTTGTTGTGCAAAGTATTCCCAGCTAGTCTACGAGGGCCTGAGCTAGCTTGGTTCCACAAGCTCCCGCGTAATTCAAGAAACCTGTTCAATGAGCTATGGGTTGCATTCATCTCTTAGTATCTTTGTTTAGTACGGAAGAAGAAGAACATTAGCTCTTTGCAAAGTATTCTAAAGCTAGAAAAGGAATCCATACGAGACTTCACAAGGAGGTTCGGGCAAGCCGTCTAGCAGGTAGAAGCTTATAGCATGGATGCAGTCCTTTAGAACATCAGGAGAAGCTTCAAGCCATCCACTCCTTTCTTTCACTCACTGTCTTTAGACTCGTCGAAGACCATGGAAGAATTATACAGGCGGGCAGATAGGTACTCAACGTTGGAAGACAATATCGTAGTAACACATTGTCATGTGCCTGAGCAAGGCGGCGAGGCGACAAGTTGGGAGAAAACGTCGAGTCGAAGATGTTAGACGAAATAGAGCGATCCATGATTAGTCATAGAAAAAGAGGGAGCCCCCACAGTTCACCCCCCTAAACATCTCATACAAGAGGCTTTTGCCCCTCATTCACGACTTGCCATATTTCAAGTGGCCTGCACCGATCAAGACGGATCCCTCTCGAAAAACCTATCCGTGCGGTGTGATTATCATAGAGATCATGGGCATGAGACCAATAGGTTCCGAAGTCTAAAGTTCATGGTGGAAAGACTAATCCAAGCGAGGTACCTCGGGAAAGTATGTCGGGAAGTTGTGCGGCGAATCTAGGCCACCATCGGGACAAAGTGCGGTCCCGGTGAAGCAGTCCGGGTTATAATCCATACCAGCCGTAAGCTATACTGGAGGCCATTCGGTGTGATGTCGAAGCACCAACATAAGAAGCTCTTGAGAGCGGCCCTGATCCTTCGAGTAAATGCACTATACGAAGCGTGAAGTGAAAATGGCCAGATAAATGACCCCATATCATTTCCTTTGGTAAACCCGAACAAGGTCATTGTGCCCTATTATGATGCATTGGCACTCACCCTATGTATTATGTTTTGATGCTGAAGGATCTTTGGTAGATCATAGGGTGTATTGCTAGATGTGTTCTGACTACCAACTTTCCAATCAAATGAAGCTTTCGCCAGGAATCATCTTTGAACTTAGTTGGCAATCCTCTTTGGTTTCAACAGTGACTAACCATGATGACAAGGAAGCGTCTCGTTCCTATCTGAAGTAGGGCCGATCACCCAGCCAGGTTTTTTCGGTCATTGAAGACTTGGGGCCTTCGTGCCATGGTAAGTAGGACTGCATTTTCGATGAAGGCTTTCCCTTTAACATATGACCAGATGGTCAGTTATGTAACCAATGTGGGACAGGTCAACCTTCTAAGCAGTTAGCTGGGTGCGTGGCAGGGCTATCAATTATCCATACGAGAACAGAAAGGGGAGATGAGCTTAGGAAGTCCTCCCCTTAATGATCACACCCCCGCGTAGCAACTATAGTTCGTCGCCCAGGTCAGGGCGGAAGAGAAAAGGACCATTCGTAAATTGGATCCCACAGAGCGGTGGTGTTGGACGGGTTAGAGAAGTTCACATAAGTCAGTTCTCTATTATCCAACGTAGAAAAAGAGCAGCCATAATGCATATTGTTAAGAAACATAGATGTGTTCGCTTAGTATCACTCAAATATGATCGGAATCGACTTGATCGGCCTCTCTACATTGAGATATTATCCTCATGGCGAACGGTAAGATAGAAAAGTGGGCGTTTTCCTGGATCACTGCTCGGATTATTCAAATAGAGGTGGACAATCTTCTGAGAGCAAGTTTCATCAAAGAGGTAAAGTACCCCGAGTGGCTTGCCAATGTGGTGGTGGTTCCAAAGAAGGGGGTTAAGTCGAGAGTAAGCATGCCCAAAAGATAGTTTCCCCCTACCGCGTATTAATCAAATCGTTGATGCCTCAACCGGGCATGGGATGCTGTCATCTCTGAACACTTTTTCTGGATACCACCATATTCCTATGCATCCGCTTGATGTAGAGAAAACGGCCTTTGTTACACTGCAAGCGCTATACTGCTACAATGTAATGCCTTTTGGCTTGAAGAATGTTAGAGCGACCTACCAAAGGCTGGTGACCAAGATATTTCGACCATTGATGGGCAAGACCATGGGGATTTATCATGATATGCTTGTCGAATCGAAGAATGCTGATCTGTCGGCACTGAAACCTTTGGTATTACGCACATACGACATGAAACTCAATCCCCTAAAATGTGCGTTCGGAGTCAGTGAGGGCAAGTTTTTGGGCTTCATGGTGACGTAGAGAGGGATAGAGGCCAATCCTATTCAGCTTAGAGCTATTATAGAATGTTAGACTCCTACCTTCATAAAAGGAGTGCAACAGCTAATTGGCCGGTTGGTGGCTCTTAGGCGGTTCATATCTCATTTTACAAACCGATTAAAGCTGTTTTTCACCACTCTAAAGGGAGCCAAACTGATTGGCTAGAATAAGGAATGCAACCAAGCTTTCATGGCAATCAAGCAACATCTCATTGAACCACCGGTTCTGGCTAGCCCCAAAGCAGGTGATACGCTTTATTTTTACCTAGCAGTTTCAGATGTCTTAGTAAGTGCAGCTTTGTTCAAAGAAGATGAAAAGCGGGAACATAGACCAGTATTCTTCGTAAGCAAATCCCTATTTGAAGCAGAAACTCGGTATACTCATTTCGAGCAAGCGGTGCTGGCTCTCCTTGTGGCAACTAAAAAACTCTGCCTTTACTTTCAAGCATACCCTATCGTTGTGCTGACCAATCTTCCCTTGCGGCTTCCTTCATAGCTTAGGCTGTCATGAAGGATGGCGGTGGGCTATTACAGGCTAAACAAGTTTGGTATCTAGTATAAACCTGGCTTAGTAATAAAGGGATGAATAGACAAACTTTTAGCATAAATCCCACAGCGGGTGCTTGAACCAGTAGCGGCCGACTAGTGGATCCTTAATGTGGATGACGCTTCTCGGAAAAGGGGAGCTAGTGTTGGCTTGCAACTTAAAGCCCCAACCAGGGAGAGAAATGTAAAACCAGAAAAAAAAAAATCAATTTTTCTAAAAATGGTAAAACAATAATTTACTATAATAGTATAAGTGGAAAATTTGGAATTTTTATAGATCTCGGATGATGAAACGGACTTCACCGTTGAATTCGTCTCGTGAAATCTAGTTACTTAGTCGAATTTCGTTGAATTCCGAGATTATTGGAATTTCACGGTTTTCGAGGCATCAGGTGACACATGGGGTGGTGCCACATGGCATATTAGGGGTTGTCGCGTAGGCGCGTGGGAGAAGGCATGACATGAGGAATCATGTGGTGTGGAAGGTGGCAGCTGCTGGCGTGTGTTGCATGTGTGGCGTGACGCATTATCGTGGACCGTGTGAGACACATGGCGGGGGAGAGAAAGAAGGAAGGTGAGAGGAGTTTAAATAACTACTTGGGATAAGACGATAAAATGAAACCAACAATTTGGTAAAAACCAAAAAGGAGGAAAAGGAAAAATAAAAAGAAAGAAAAGAGAAAATAAATAAAAAGAAAAGAAAAGAAAAGGAGGAAAAATGAAAGTGGAAAAAAAATCAGGTCATGGGGGAGAGAAAAAGGAAAATGGAGAGAGGGAAAGAGAAGATTTTCTGGTGTTTCGACGGTCGAAGCTCGATAGTTTGAGAACTAAAGTTGGTCCACATAACGAGAGCTATACATGGGTACCAAAATCCGAATTTTTCGTCGAAGTTCCTAAGAGGTAGGGATTTTCTCCTACACTGGTTCTTTTTCACTTCAGGGCCATAAATGACCGTATGGTACAGTCCTAACCATGGGACTGAGTTTTCGGACATTGGGACTGTTTTTGGACAATTCAGGACTGGGTTGTGAAGGTCGGTATCGGAGTAGGTTATGGAGAAAAGCGGTTGGAAAATGCATTTTTGGGCGGGTTTGGTTAGGGACCTCTTGAAAAATGCATTCTGGATTTTGTGTGTTACTTTCCAAAAGTTGAAAATTCTAGACTTAGTCTAGATTATTGATCGAGAATGACTAATTTGTGTGGACTATTTTTGGTATGTTATTGCTGGTAATTGAATAATATGTTGAATGTGTTGAAAGTATATTGATATATGAGTGTTTAAATATATTAGCATGAATGGATGTAAATCATGTGCGTTTGATATATTATCAGCGATCACTTGGCATTATAAAGTATGGAATGTAAATGTTTCATGTAGTGTTCCTTATACATGTAACATGAAGTACATGCATTGACATTTTTGCATTGCATATGCACGGGGACACCACATTGTGTTGGGTGTGTGTGCGTGGTTATGATAATTTATCATTCTTAGTGAATGGGTGGTGAGCTCGATGTGGGACAGCGTCGAAAATGAGTCGTGGTTGCGTAAGCATGAAAAATGTGTTGGGCATAGCAAGAAGGGATAAATACTCCCTCGGGTGAAAAACCCGGTAGTTGCGGTTAGACATGATCATCGGCAGGGAAAGCTCGTAAAAATGTTGGGAAGGCGTGCGACGTCCTGCGATGAAAACCCGAAAATCTGTGGCCCACAAATGCATAAACACACGAGATTTTACTAAATAAATGAACATTTGAGGTTTATCCAATGGGTTTTGATTTATATATATATATATATACATATATATATATATAAAAGATTTTGTTTGGAAAAGTAATTGGATTAAACATTAATGACGGGTTTTCACACTTGACATATGCATGTGTAGAGAGTCGGTTAGGACACTCGGGAAAGTAGGGCATGATGATTCTCATCATTCATGACATGTAGTATTCGTGGTAGGATTGCATATTCTGAAATGTGATATGATGTGATTATGGCGTTCTGCATGTGCCTTAGGTGGATAGTAGCCTTGCAGGAGTTATTACTGCAGTGGGCATTCTCATTTTAGTTGTGGGATATATTTGGTCTTGATCGGGTACATACGGTTGACTCGTCGGGACCACGATTGAAGAAAGCTTGTTGTGGCTTTGTTTTGTTTTTTTTTTTTTTCTCTTATTTGAGCAAAACTTATTTATGTATATATTTTGTATAAAAATGAGAGTTGTAAATTGAACTCTTGTGAATGGCTTTTGGATAGATTTGTACATTTTCTAAATGAATGGATCCGATGTGGGATTACGGCGTGGAATCAGAGACATCCACGGGTATCCCTGAAGTATTAGCGCGTGACGAGGGTTGTCCAGCGCGGGACCCTCGGGTTTTGGGGTGCCACAAGAAAAGAGCAAGCTATACAGTTAAACTTCTTCGCGTCCAATAATGAGGCATAATATGAAGCAATCCTAGCCGGTGTAGATCTCGCAATCTCTGTATCCTCAAAAAAGATCATCATACAAAGTGACTCCTAACTGGTGGTAGGACATGTAAACGGGGAATACGAAGCGATGGGACAACGCGCTGACCAAGTATGCCTTAGGTTAAGCTCTGATGAAGCTTAGGCGGCTTGGAAGCTTGAGCATATCAGGGTTCAAATGAAAAGAGCGGATGCCTTACTTTGTGATGGTGAATCCACCAACGAAAAGCTTGATTACTTCTCCACATCTATTACCAGCTAGAGTTGTCAATTATTGCCAACCGGATAAACGAGATAGAAGAAGCATATCCATGTAGACGACTCGATAGTGCGATTACGAGCTGGGAGAACTCGGATAAATGGGGTAAACCCTGCAGATTTAGGATTCGGGTGGCTCGATTTTCCCATATGAGCAAGCGGACCCAGTTGTATAGCGTTCTCCTAGACGGCAGTATCTTAAATGCCTCATCACCTAGTAGGGGTAGTATGCATTGGTGGCACTCCATGAAGGAATATGCGGAAACCATCCAGGTGGTAGAACTTTGGTGCATTGGGCCCATACCGGAAGGCTGCTCTTACGGCGACCATGAGGCGGATCTGTGCTATGTTAGGAAGTGTGATCGGCGCCCAGCGAGTGGCCCCCGTCTGAGTGTTGGCTTAGAATCTGACGACCATAACAAGCCCCTAGCCTTTCGCCTAGTGGGGAATTGATATAGTTAGACCACTACCTATCGCCCCAACACATAAGAGGCTATTATTGGTAGCAACAGACTATTTTAGCAAATGGGTAGAAGTTGCCTCCATCAAAGACAAAGATGTCGTCCAATTTGTATGGAAGAACATTGTCTGCCGATTCGAAATACCATAGTCGATAGTGACTAACAATGAGCCACAGTTTGATAGTAGGGTATACATGAATTTTTGCAACGAGTTGAAAGTCAAGAACTTATATTCCTTACGGTACCCGCAAAGTAGCGGCTAAGGCGGAATCATCGACAAGACTCTCCTAACGGCTTTGAAAAGCATTTGCGTTCGACGAAGGAAAATGGGTAGATGTAGGCTACCGGGAGTTATGGGCCTACAAAGCGACTAGTAAAGCGGTACGAGATGTAGATTGTTTGCCACTTTACTTACGGGATAGAGGCTATAATCCCGTAGAAGTGCATTAGTTACTGTAACATAAATTCACTGAGGCTAATCTGCGAAGGCTAGTTACTAAAGACTGAATATGACGAGGATGAGCTCACTTGAAAGGCTGCGGTTGTGCCTATAACCATATCGCGGCAAAGATTCAGTAAACACAGTATAATAGGCGAGTAAAACCTCATACATTCTAAGACGGAGACCTGGTCTTGAGAAGAGTCTTTGAAAACACGGCTAACCAGGTGCGGGTTCAGTAAGCCCAGTAAAGAGTCGTACACACGGTAGTCAGAATTAGAAGCGTAGAATGCTTTACAGTGAATAAGTTAGACGAGACTCTAGTACCCAGAATGTGGAATGCCATGCATCTGAAGAGGTATTACCAGTAAAATTTCATTTGAAAGTATTACTATCAATAAAGATCGTCTTTAAAATATTTTAAAATTTTGCAACTACCTCTTCTCAAAAGACGGAATGTAGCTCTGCTTGCTTTGTTGGCACTCTCAAAGACCGAGGCGTGGCTCTATCATAAGCCGACTTTCAAAAGACCAGATGTGACTCTTAGCCTATTGATACTTTCAAAAGTCCAGATGTGGCTCTTAGCCTGCTAGCACTCTCAAAAGACCAAATGTGACTCTTAACCTAGTAGCACTTTCAAATTAAAGACCGGGACGCGGCTTCTAGCCCGTCGGGTACTCTCAAAAGACCGTATAGACTCTTAGCCTACCTAAGACTTCCAAGACGATGTGGCTCTTAACCCGTCAAGCACTCTCAAAACCGATGTGACTCTTAGCTTGCTGGCACTTTCAAAAGACCAGACGTTGCTTCTAACCTACTGACACTTTCAAAAGACCAAACGTGGATCTTAGCCTGCTGGCACTCTCAAAAGACCAAACAAGGCTCTTAGCCTGTTGGCACTTCGAAAAAGAGAAACCAGACAAGGCATCCAGCTTGTTGGTACACGACCAAGCCCTACAGTGGTCCTTGACTTGTTGGCTACAACCAAGGCCCAAAGATGGTGCCTTGCTTGTTGGCACAAGGGCGAACCCTATCAGCTCTTAATCAACTAACGTTGATGCCCTAAAGCGACCACCCAACTAATGACTGAGGAAAGAGGTTGAAGCAATGAAATAATCAATGGCTTAAGTAAACTAAAAATTATAAGAGCATCAATGGCGTCGGGATGAGAAATAAAAATAAGCAATAGTAGAAGTAGACAAAAAATGTGTATTTCATTAAAGCGCAAATGACACCCAGAGAGTACACAAGTGATGGCGGCCGAACAAGGCCCTTTTTTAAGAAGAAAAATTACAAAATGAGAACAGAAAAAGAGGGACTAGAGTATGCTCTAGTCCCCTACAAAGCAGTCTTATCGTTCCTTTGATCGTTTACCTCGGTGGTGCTTTTGATCGCCGTGGTATCGTAGCCACTTTAGACTAGGGGCACCTCGTCTACAAAGAACTCAGAGGCGCCGAGTCGGGCGAGGTCATGCATACCATATTAGACCTTGGATGGTTCTACATATGTCAGGTTTGAACACAATCTGCACTCCATAGGCAAAGATCACCTTTAGAGCCTTTTGGTACTCTTCCTCCATGGCCTCTTTATCCCTGCCCGCCTGAGAATGGAGGGAGGGCACCTCATCTTTGGTCGCCCAGAGCTCTAGTAAGAGAGATGTCCGCTTAACCTCCAAGCGGCAGTCCTAGCCTCCGTCTTGCATCTACCCTCCTCCCCAGCCGCCAAGGCTTCTTAGACCCTAGCCAAGTCCTCCTTCGCCCTTACCTTGCCGTCACCTGCTGCACTGGCCACCAATTAGGCCACCTTAGCCTCCTGTTTGGCTTTATCCATTTCCTTCTCCATCCATGCAATCTTCTCCCCACCGGCCTTAGCCTCCAGCTCCTAATGCTTCGACCTGGACTTTGCCTTAGCCAGGGAAGCGTCCAAAGCCCTCGGTGCTTCTGAGATACTGACTGAGCATAGACAAGCAGCCTTCTCAACATCGTCCGACCAACTGAATATTGCTCAATGAAGCCGCCACCCGCACCGAGAAGAATGGTACGGCCATGTGAGAACCAAAGACTCCTCTGTTGAAGGCTCCAATACCAATGATTTCGTGCGCCTCAGCCGTGGAGCCACGTGTCTCGTCAAGGATGGACCCATTTCTCGTGGGGAACATAATGAGCTTAGCAAAGCAATGGCCAAGCATCCTCGCCTCGCGAGGGCCGATGCTGGCGAAGTCATCGAGAATGACCCGAGCAACGACCACTCTAACTGAGTTTCGCCATTCCTCCTCGCACCACAAGCCTCAGATCTGGGGGGCACCCTCCAAAGCCTGGCCGGGCATCAAAGGCCTGGTCCGGAGTGAGTCCACGCACCACCGTCCCGACTCTTTCGAGCCGCCCTTTATTCGGGCTAGACGCCTTGACACTCTTCCGCCTGTGCACTTCGTGAGCCAAGGGCGCTCTCCCCCCGAGCGCTTAGCCGCCGCTGCGATCCGCAAAGAAACCAAACAAGGTCAGACATCTCAACCTCCTCTTCCTTAGCCGACTCGCTAACTCTCGGATTCGTCCAGTCCACGAACCCCTCTAATCTAGCACCGACAGCCTTTGCCTGCCTAATCTTATTTTTCTTTTTTTTTTCTTCACCGCTTGGGGGACAGGCTTGGGGTCTTGCACGACCAAAGGTAGATGATCTGGCCGGACAAGGGGTTTCAGAGCGGCCTCCGCCTGGGAAGAGCCTCCTGGCAACGACTTCAGAAGGTTCGCAAGATCCAAGCGCTCGCCCTTGATGACCTCGCTGGGCAAAGGACGGGGAAGAACATACATTATGTAGGGGAAATGACTAGCTCCCAACTCCAACAAATTATCACACGTATGAGTCAGGGTGGCGCTCCTCTCTCAGGATCTCAAGTAGTCGATGTGATGCGCCTAGCCTCGCCTTCTTCACCTAGTTGACTAGCCGGCCTCGCCTGCGCCTATCTACAAATCATCAAGAAGATAGGTATGTCAATACACCCATAACCTAGGGAAATATGAGACATACCAAAACAAGAACAGAGACAAACCTGGGAATGAAAGGGGCTGGTTCAGATCAAAAGGAAGCCTTGGAGAGCCAAGGGTCTCATACCATGGGCCCTTAACTAGTACGACCCCTTTCGCCTCTATCTTGGGGGAGTCAGGGAGCCCGGTTACAAATTGCAGTCAGGGATTGTGGGCTGACATGGACATGCAACCCCCAATCCCAAGCTTCAAAGTGTAAATGAAACAGATCTCCACCAGCGAGATATCTAGTTGGTAGAGAGAGTTCAACACACTGTAACCCATTAAAATACGAAAAATGTTCGGATGTATGAGTACAGGAGTTGCCCGAGTGAAATGAAGGAACTGCTTCACCAACGATGGAACGGGGAAGTGAAGCCCAGCAGAAAACTGCTCTCATGTAAAGTAGACAACATTACCGCTTCCCAACAATCGAGAAATACAATCGCTTGGACGCCTGCATCGATTTCAGAGGAATTGGGCCGTGATAACCTCAATTCCCATGCATACGACAAACACCAGGATCGCTACAAGAGGCGTTCCAGGGAGTACCCTCCCACGCCCAACACCGGCCTAAACCTCTTTCATGACCTCTTGCCATTCTATAGGCAAATAAAAAAAGAGAGAGAAGAAGAAGGGGTCAACTTGAGGTCCTTAAAGCAAAAATAGAAAGAAAAAAAACCCTCGAAAGGAAAAAGAAATCTCCCCTGGAGATTTTACAACCTACTAGGGACAAAACCTAAAGAACGTAAACCAAAAACCCAAAAACCTTCACAGAAAGTAGTAGGACCCTTCCAACAACAAAGACACTCAAGCAAACCAGTGACGCGAAAAAGGTTTGAGTTGCAAACACTAATTGGAAAATCAAAAGTCGTCAAAGCGTCAAGAGTCTCCGATGGCTCCTTTGAAAGGGAAGTTTGTAGAAGTGTAGAGGAAGGTGAAATACAAGAATAAAAAATTCTTGAGAAGACGTAAAAGAAACCACTACCCTTATTTATAGGGGTAGGGCGTCATCAAGCTCATTAAATGCGCCGTCATAACGAGATGCGCAGGATGCATAATGGGAGGCGTGCGTCTCCCATGCGCCTTAAACACACGTGAGCATCGCCTTTGAACGCATTAAATGCGCTAATCATTTCTCCCAAACCTTTCAACTCTCGACATCCAACATTTGAAACAACAATATTTTCTCCTGACTAAAAAAGCACAAGAACTTCAGTTGGAGAAAAAGGGGGGCATTGTGAGTACCATGATCTTTAAGATCCGCTACTCAATGGGCCCGAGGCCCAATTTAGTATGTGTTATGAAACGGCCCAATTTCACTCGCCTCACCAAAACCAGGTGGACACTTCCCAGACGAGAAAGTCTAAAGAGACCGCTTGGGAAAACAAGGTTAAGCTTTTCCAAGGCTTGCTTGAGGCAGTTCGTCTGGGATTTCAAGTCCCCCAGCCAGTCATTCTATTCCATAAGAGAAGTTTGTTATGAATAAGCACCTAGAAGCGAAAAATCCGCAAAAACGATATTATCAACGAATTTTCCAGCTTCCGAATCTCTTACTCCTTGGAGAGATAATCTTGAATAAGGGAAGGATAGTCCCAGATAAGGAAAATGAGATTTCCTCCCTTAAATTAGGGGGAGATAAAATCCTACTCCAAGAAGGAAGGAGAGGATTTCATCAACTTGACCATGTAAGTAAAGAGGATCCCCCACAAAGGAGAGGAGGCAAAGATACTCTGACCATATGCTCTGCTCTACTCTTCTGATCCCTCTTGTGCTAACCTTATCATCAGAGAGGTGGCCGATCAGCCGTAGCCGCCGGGTCACTTTTGTTTTGCAAGTTCACATTACGCCATCGACGCCAAAGGGAATCCGACGATCATAACTCCTACAACTCGACGCTCGTGTGGATTTCGACGATCACAAAGATTCAACATGGGGTGTAATCGAGTTGAGTCGATACAGAGCCAAGTTCAAGATCGATTCGATTAAAAAACTTGAAACTTAAAGATAAATCGATCGAGCTTTTTTTTAGATGTTCGAAACTCGAAAAATAGTTGAATTACTCGAACTAGACTCTACAAAGTTCGAATCAATTAAAAGTTAATAAATAATTATACTCGAACTTGACTCAATAAATAAAATTGTAACGCTTGATTAAGCTCATGAGCTGCTCGAATAAAGTATTGTGATACTTGAACTTGACTCAACAAACTATTTGAGCTTGAGCTCGACTCGATTAGCTTTAAGTCGAATTCAAGTATTCTACGAGTCGAGTTCGAGTAACTTGACTTTACACCCTTAGTTATTAATTACTCCACGCCTTGTATTGCTTATCCACTCACTATCCCTCCATTAAGTTTTATGCACATTTTAGTTTGCCCACAGAAACTGATAACATGAAAGTAGTATTACCATGGAATTATGCAACAGAGCAAAGTTTTACAACCTCATATTTAAACCACCACAACATACTGAGAATACACTTCAAAACCATGTTCAATAACTGCGAATAAAAAGCTCGCAACCTCGTACTTAAAACTAGAAAACACTGTTTGACATCAAAAGATCCATGGACTACCATATATATATATATAGTATGCTTTCCCACTTCTAAATTTGCACCTAATAAGTTTACAGATATCATTATACCCCAAACTCCATGGATAGAACTGTCCTTGATAGGGCGAGTCAGGGCGCCGTTACCTCCATAATCCGCGGCATGTTATCAATGACCTTCGTCGGCACATTTGCAGCACTGACCGTCGCTAACTTCTGGTCATAAGCCGAAAGATGAACTCCCAATGCCGCCCTGCCTGAAGGATCAAGGTTGTTTGACCATGAAGAATCCCATTCAATTGCTTTGGCAGTGCTGCATGCAATGCTTGCTCCTCCAGGAACAGTCAGCCTAGCTGAGTTCTGTAGAACAGAAATCGACAATGAATAAGCATGATGAAGTTAGATTCTTATGTCATGAATATGATCAGTATTGTATTACAGGTTTAGGTGAGATTCAATCTGATCACCTGTGGGAAGAACCTCTCAAAGATCATTCGGTAATAGTAAGCTTCTTTTGAGGTTGGGGTGTTGTGAGGGAAGATATGTGAAGCATTGAGCATCATTTTATCAGTCACCTGTAGGTTGGAGTTACATGTTAATCATGAGTAATACCAATCAAACATCTTTACGAAAAAACCGAAAAAGGAAATGAACATGATATAGATATAGATATTTATTTACATGTTGTGAAGCATGAGCTTTGAGCCCATCAATCCAACTGTAACCGACGCCATCGCTGAATTGCTCTTTCTGCCTGTAAAGAATATGCTGCAGGGAATCAAGATCATAGACTGACCATGTTAGTTTCATTTGTTAGTTGGATCGATGAACATGAAAAATGAGAAAAGAAAGCTGGAACTTATGGTGTTAGACCTTGGGCAGATAGGGATGTTCCTCATCATCAAAAGCCCTCCTAAGAATCCACTTCTCAATTCGCCCTTGTTCGGGTTTTATCTGTCGAAACAGATTTGAAGCTGTTATCAGAGAATCTACTAGACAAATTTTGAATTTTGGTTACCCTTATTAAGATTGAACATCAATTCATTACCATCTTCCACTCAGGATCAATATCCATTGCAACTCTAATGAATTCTTTGTCTAAAAACGGAACCCGGGCTTCCAAACCCCATGCAGATGTTGATTTGTTAGCTCTCAAGCAATCATACTGGTGTAGTGCCTTTATCTGTAAACAAACATAGCCATGGAAGACTTTACTTCCATCATTTTGAATTCAAAGATGCAGACATAAAGGCTGATGCATTGTATAGAATCTATTACCTTCCTACATGTTTCTCTATGGAACTCTTCCTTGTTGGGGGCCTTGTGAAAGTACAAGTACCCGCCAAAAACCTCGTCGGAGCCTTCACCGGATAACACCATCTTCACTCCTAGAGACTTAATCTTACGCGACATGAGAAACATAGGGGTACTTGCTCGAATCGTCGTCACATCATAAGTTTCAATATGGTAAATAACATCCTCAATGGCATCAATACCATCCTGCCACACATAAGATGATTTATTCATTCATAACTTTGTTGGATCCACAGAGAAAAACCAAATTCATGAATTTGGAAAGACCATCCCTGTATTGTTTACCTGAACTGTGAAGTGAAATTCATGGTGAACGGTGCCTAAATAGTCTGCAACTTCTCTGGCCGCCTTCAAATCCGGTGATCCCTATTTAACATATGCAGAATCTAAATTAGGGACTAAAAGATCATACCCTTAACAGTTTATATTGTAATTTGTTGTCATTAAACTCACTTCTAGGCCAACACAGAAGGAATGGAGCTGTGATCCCCAATGCTTAGCAGCCTTAGTACCAGATAAATAGCGAGCGGTAATGGCTGCAACTAAGGATGAATCCAGGCCTCCCGACAGCAGAACCCCGAAGGGAACATCAGTCATTAGCCTCTTGATCACAGCCTGCATTTTGCAACCAACACATAAAAATGAAACAATTTCCTGACTGGTTGGTTTATGGATTAAAAGGGTCAAATTCCATGAAAACTTACATTCTCAAAAGCTCTTCTCAGAACAAGAGGGTCATATGGTGTTGATGGAATAGCCTCGGAGAACCAAGGTTATACCATCTTTTGAATCCACCCTCTTTGCTTGAATACAAGTGACCAGGTGGGAAGCTCTCAAAATGTTCACAATCATCATTCAAACCTTTGACCTCAGATGATATCCATACCGAGCCTGAGGACGTAAATTGGAATCAGTTTAGTGTTAGCCTGAAAGATCAAATCATGTTTGAACATAGAAAACATGTTTAGATGAGATACTACCATCAAGTCCCCAACCAATATAGAGGGAGGTGATTCCAATGGCGTCTCGGGCAACAATGAAGCTATTATCATGGGTATCCAGGAGGACAAACGAGAACATTCCATCCAACATGTCCACAAAATCCTCCCCATACTCCTCATACTGTTTGGGAAACGAGAAAAAATAATGATTCCATTATGTTTCAGACCAAAACACGAATTAATCTAGGAAAAACTTATAAATTGAATATGGACAAAACTAACACACCAGGTGGGCAATGACATCGCAATCGCTCCCTGTCCTGAACTTGTGATTTGGCAGACTCTTCCTCAATTCCTCATGGTTATAAATTTCTCCATTCACCTGGTTTTGAACAAACAATTAATTCTCTCCTTTAAACCTTAATTTCCTGAAATTTAGTCACGTTCGAACCAGAAAACTAGATTAATTGTTCTGGCAATAAAGCTTTACCGTCACAACAATGGCTTGATCTTCGTTATACAGAGGCTGATCACCGGAAGCAGGATCGATGATTGCCAGCCGCTGATGAGCTAAATAACAATCTCCATGTTGGTATATCCCGCTCCAGTCAGGACCGCGATGCTTCAACCTGTAACAGCAGCATCAATAACAATGGTGAAACAACTGCAGAATTGCTCAGACACATTTGCCCAAATATCAAGCACTGTTTAATTAATTAAAGCTACTGATTATGATCAATGGTTTGATACAAATATTTTTTCAAGAAAAGCTTCATGTGGGTCCATTTACAAATAGCAAAAAACTCACTGCTTTTCAAGAAATAGTATGGATGTACTAAATAGGTCCCACCCATAAGCCATTAAAGAGAAAGGTTCCAAGAAAAAATTAATAATTGTCCCACAACACTTGTGTCTCCTACTCAAGGCAGTTGAGGAGGAAATAAATAAATAAATTAAGAAAACAAACAAATTGTATATCAATTTCCATCCAAAGTAAAAAGAGAATTCAAAATGATCAAAGGAACAAAACAGAGCCGTGGAATGAAAATGGAGAAGAAATCACAAATGGTTGTTCAAGAAACTGAGAGAGGGGGGAAAGAAATGAAGAGATTGCCTGCGAGAGAGCTCGAGAACTCGGACCCTTTTGGCCTGGGAATCATCAGAACAGCCAAGAACAGCAAGAATTCCACACATGATGAAGAAGAAGAAGGATTGACACAACAAGAAAAGAAGAAGACAGAAAATGCAAGAAAAGTTGGATAAAATGGAAGTAAAACAAAGAAAGGTCGGACGAAGCCCAGAGAAATAAGGAGAAATCAAAACGTAAATAGCAGTGGAGTGAAGATGGGGAGCCGCTATGGCCACGTATTTATAGGAGAAAATGCACAAAAATTGAACCCCATGGGTCGTTAAACACGTTCTACCATACAACCCCATCCAAAACGACGTCGTCCCATCCTGCCATCCCCCACTCTTCTCATTCCTCCATGTGTCCTCCCTCCAATTTTCCCTTTTTTCATCTCCGAATTCTTAGGTGAGGTTTATCCTCCTGGTTCATATGCTGACTCAGCATTGCCTATGATATTTCGACATCGTATAATGTTCAACGATGTAACCCATTGATTTCATCATCTTTATAGTAGTACATCCACTTGTCGCTTACTAGGAATGGTTTTTTTTTTGAATCGCTTACTAGGATTGTTGTGAATTTGTGAGTTTGTAACTTAAGACATTTGATTATTTGGGCTATGATTTTGTCCACCCGTGACCTTCAATCAAGAATTAAATAAACGGGTTCAATTTTCTCCGTGGAAAAATGTTAGTTAACAACGTTGTTTCAAATTAGACAATAGTTTCCATTTTCCATGTGGTGGGATTGTATGTGTTGAATTATTACACGTTTCAATAATCAATTGCAATCGGATAAGATTTTTGACAACCAATCTCCTAATAGACGATTTCTTTAAAAAATTAACGGCCAATGGAAAAATTGTGCCTTCTACAGTTTGATTGTGAGACATTTTCTTGTTCTTCTAGTAAGCGGAAAAGAGGTTAATGGTTAAACAATTCATGTCCTAAAAGCTCAAAACTTATCCTCTCTTTTGTACTAAAAAACAATGTTTTAAAAATTGAATGGGTGAAAAAATTTTCTGATTCACGGTTTATTGATTCAATCGCAGTTGAATAGATGACATAATAAATATATTATTTAAATTTAAAAATATATAATTAATCATTTTAAAGATATTATTTATTACTTTATAAATAAAGATTTAAATTATTTTGAAAATATATAATGCTTAAATATAAAACATATTAAAACGGTTAAACTTATTTATATAAATATATACTTAATTGTGAAGAATATATAATTTTGTCACAATGGCAAGATAACTTAAAGCTCATTCCTTATAACTCAGCCCTCATGCTCAATCCACTGGGCCTACAAGAGATTTCGATTAAATTTTTTTTTAATTACAAAGCCTTTTAACCCTAAAGCAAAACGACGCCGCTTCAATCAGAAAAACATTAAAACGAATGGTCGCTTTAACTTTAAAAAGCCGCGAAATAACCACTGGACATTAGAATCGAGACCACCACTGGCCACGCCTGCTCAAATTCGCTTCTCATTCGATTCATTCGACAACCACCAGATCAACCCAATCTATTTTATTGTTATCGAATGGATCTGATCGACCGATCGGATCTGATTTTCAAAATATTGCCAAAAAATGGTTGTAGAAAGATATTATAAACCTATCGTTTTCCATCAAATCAAATTGTGATATCATGTTCAATAATCAATATTTTTAAAAGTCAAATTTGTCATATTCTATTGGATATGGGAAAAAGATCGTAACACGTAATAGCTCCTCTTAACCTAAAATATTCGTTTTAAAACCATGAAAACAGCTTGTGTTCAAAACAGATAATATCTATATGATAAGATCGAGTCATTATAAATGCGCTATTTGAGCCTGGACCTCATATGCGCTGCTTATCCGGTCAATTCTAGCGTATATTACGCCATATGGCAGCTGTCATTATATCTCATACTCCGATAAGCTGAAAAGTTCTCATAACACGATATAAATATAAACTTTTTTAACTAATAAATACATTTTAAAAAACTTCCAAATCCAAAGACAAATATCTATAAGATACTGATGATGTCTTTTCAACTAACTGGCCGAAGCTGTGCTGGGCCTCATCTCAGACCCGATTGTCTGCGCCTACGCAGGCTCCTCGATTGTCCGGGCCGAGGCAGATCGCTCACTATCGACCGCAGCCCCGACGTAAGCATTTCGTAAAATCCAGGGTGGCAACACTCCATGAGGGCTTTTGCCTGTGAGCCGCTCCGATGCCAGCAAGATTCTTCTCAGAGAAAAGAGAGAATGTTTAGTACTAAGACGCAGATTCGAATGGCCAGATTTTCACCATGCCAGCTAGATTTATAGCGCAGACGACCGTCCATTGACGATGACTAGTCCTTCCTGACGGAGGATATGTGTTTCTTCATATTGTTAGCCTTAGATTTAGGAAATCCTTCCCACACTGCCTTCATTACTTTTTCTTCCCTTTATAATAGGACTCATCAGACGACAGTTATTTTTTAGGGAATATTCTATCTTCTGTTATTGGAAGGATCTGGGTTGACTGGCTGAATATGGGCCTCCCTATTTTTTCAAATCCATGTTTGGGCCTAATGAGCCGGACCTCTGTTTGGGCTGCTATGGAAGGACACGGGTGGGGCACGGCCCCCATTGCTCTATTGGGCTGGCGAGTGGGATACTGGTCCAATTTTATACTCTCATCACGCCTCAAATTCTCAGGTAATGATCGCGGTGGGCAAGTACTTAATTGCCTCGCCGATTACTACTAAGGCAGGTCCATTCGGATTAGGCCCCGGTCGCGCCATTAGTCGGATATTAATAACGACCTCGTTTCGCGCCGCCTCTTCCGCTTTGACGACCTCTTCGCCGCTGCCCGGGTCTCTTAACCTTCTATTTATTTGGCGCTTCAGGCTTCGCGCCTTCCCGACCCGTTTGGGTCCTAGGGCTTAGCCGGTGTTTCTGTTTATACCGTCTCGCTTATGATGGACTCGAATCGCTTCATCTTGCGTGATCCATGCTTAGTCCCCTCCTGGCTGAGGCCGATTCACGCTGTGGTCCCAGTCGCTGATCGCCAGACCTCGATGCTCCGCGCGCCCCCCTCCTTCAGTAAAGGGAAAAGGAAACAAACTGACCACATATCCTAAGGGGTCGGATTTCCCAAAGCGCTGTCACATGCCACATGAAAGTGGGACTGAGTAAGGTCAGTCTCTTCATACGAGTCGATTTTGTCAACGACACCGGCCTCTTCGGTGTTCCAAGGTCTCCCGATTGACCTACGCTACCTCCGGCGGCCTGAATGGTATGTTTTTCAGGTCGATTTACAACGAAGCCTCCGCTTTTCCACCGCACCCCTTTCATCAAAACAGTTCTTCAAGATTTCTACATCTCGCCTCTTCCCAACTGGCCCCTAATGGTTGGGGCATTTTAGTGGGTTTGCTGGTCTTTTTTAGAGACAAGGGACTTGGCGTCCCTAATGTGGCTTTGCTCCTGCATCTTTTTAATTCGACGGCTACCGCCGAGGGGTTTATTTACTTCCCTAGACGTCCTGGAGCCCCTTCGTGATTTCTTGACCTTCCTTCTTCTCATAGACATGGAAAGTTCGGAGTATTTCTTTGTCGCTGACTCCAACCGGGAAAGACAACTCTGCATGTGGAAGACACCCTAGGCGTACCCTGAACGTGGAGCGCCCCTGATAACCTTCGTGAGTATCATCCTTACCTTTGGTTTAATTCATCTAAAGTCGGTTGAATGTTCCTGACCTTAAGCTCTCTTTATATTTCTCGATGTCAACTCGGGAAGCTTAGCGACGAAGATACCATTGCCGCTTTTGCTGATCAATGCTCTCGTCTGCCTTACGCTAGAGCTATTAAGGCCCTGATGTCTCAGCCCATCCGGTCCAAGTCCACAAAATCTTCCGCTTTAGTGGCCTCTGCCCCTCTACTCCGGAGTTTTCTTCTGCCCCACGTGGCTGCCCTTACCCGAGAGATCTTAGCTCATCCGGTGCGACATTTCGAAACCCTGAGTGCAAAGAGGAGGTCAGACTCTCCCAAGAGGGATCGCCCAGCCTCGCAACAAAGTTCGTAGACTAGAAGCACCTTCAAGTCCCTCATCCCAAGGCTCGAAGCACCTCGTCCCCTGGCTGGGCTGAGATTCCCCCCGTTCTTTGTTCGTCTCTTCCGAGCCCATCGCAGGCGGGGAATCCTCAAGCGAGGGCGGCGACACCGCCGCGCTTGGCCCCTAATCCATGCGGAACGCCACCCCAAGCCATCTCCGGGAAGGTGGCTCAGCCGAGGAGAAAGAAAACAAAATCGAAGGTTGATGAAGTCAAAGATTCTTTTGCTATCCAATGCCGAACTTTTCGGCTGGTGCCGCTTTCATCCATCCTCAACGACTCGATATCGAGAGATCAAAGGAGTTGGGTTTCAAGGATGAGGCTTTGGCCTTGTCTTTTCAGTGGATTTGCTTCCGTAGTTTATAATTGCTAACTTCCCGCCGCTCGTGGCCGAGTTCCCACTTCAGGTTTGTTCTGCGTGCCGCCACTCATTTGAAGGGCTTGGCCGGTGCCAAACCAATGAGAAACATGTAAGGATCGCCTCAATTTATAAGGCGAAAGTGACTACTTTGACTTCGAAATGGACGAGCCGCAGGACGAAAAGATTTGTCCCCAAGAGATAGAAAGACTTACTGATCTCAAGCATACTGGCCGGCCATGGATCTAGCCAGCAGGGAAGGCGAGGTCCCAGTAGCTCGACGACCGGCTGAGGGAGAGCTTCGAGAGGTTCGAGAGATGAACTCAGTTCTCGTGAAGATGATTTGGTCGAGGCTCATGAGGGGCCGCAGAATCGCCTATGAGCTTCAATTGGTTAGGAGGAACTCATCATCTCCTGGGCGAACAACTGATTTGCAAACTGAAGTCACATGGCCACCTGGTTCGACTTAAAATGAGAAACAACTTGAAATGGCTCGTCATGAGATTTCAGAGGCAAGGCATTATCGAGACCGCCCACATGAGTCCTCCGCCGTGGATTTATCGTAGACGCTGTTTAGGAGGTCAGCGGACACGCAGACTAACTTCATCTCGCAGGATATGGCTGTCTTCGAGGGACGAAATATTAGCAATCGGGACCAGCCGGTGCTCAGCTGGCTTCGATGGCTTGCTTTCAAGAGAAAAATGGCTTGGCGCTGCACTCCATCCGATTTCGACTTCACCCCCAAATGATGGAGAGGCAGAGGAATCTTTCTGCTAAACGAATCCCCGCAGCCTAGGCACTATGCCGAGGCCCCTTCTCATTCTTCTTCGTCTGATACTTGACATTCGAGGCTCGTCTCCGCTAATTTTATTATGCTTTTCTTCTTTTTTTTTTTTTTTTTTTTTTGTTAGACCTGGGGCCTACTACCTGTATTAACCTTCTTTTAATGGATACTCGCTCCCTGGGAATTTTATGTTATTTGCTATTCTTTTCCGACCATGCCATCTCGAGTCGAGGATTCATAGAAATTCATCAGACGCCTTAAACTTTGTAGATCGCTCGCCCCAAACAAATAAGGGTTTCCTGGCCATGCGATTAATGCAGATGGGACTTGTCTGGGCCTCAGGGCCCTCGTCAGTTCGACCGCGGTGTTGACTCGCCCTTTCATTCACGTGCCCTATTCGAGTTCGTCTAGGCTAGGGTTTGCGTTGTATTAGTCGATTAGAGCTTACATGTCGAAGGAGAGTGTCTCAAGAGCTCGCCAATGTAAGTAGTAAGGAGGAGCCCTGTCCCGCTTGAAGTTCAAAGTGAAGGGCCTGGCCCTTATAGGTAGTGGGGAGTTTGCTTGCTCAAGGCCACAAGAACCTGCCAATGAGATTTAGGTGATGGGTTTCCATCTCGTTCGCATGCAGGCGGGCCTGCCTGATATAGTAGGAGCTCGTCTCGCCGCGTAGCTGGAGAGCCTACAATGAGATTGTAGGAGTGGAGCCCGTCTGCTTTGAGAGTACGTAGAAGGGCTCGCCCCGATAGATAGTAGGAGCTCGTCTCGCTCGTGTCGGGCGGGAGAGCTCGCAATGAGATTATAGGAGGAGCCCGCCTGGCAGAGTACGTGTAGCGGCTCGCCCTGACACAGTAAGAGCTCATTCCGCCGTGTTGAAGGGAGAGCTCGCCAATGAGATTTGTAGGAGGGAGCCCGTCTGCTTGAGATGAGAAGGGCCTGCTTTGATAAATAAAAGTAGGAGCTCATCTCGCCTGTGGCTGGGCGGAGAGCTGCCAATGAGACTGCAGGGAGGAGCCTGCCTGCTTGGGCACAGTAGGCGGCCTTTGCCCTCACCACAGGAGCTCGTCCGCCCCGTGTTGAAGGGAGAGCTCGCCAATGATTCAGAGAGGAGCCTGCCTGCTTCAGAAGTACAGTAGAAGGGCTCTCGCCCCGACAATAGTATAGGAGCTCGCTTCGCCTCAGGCCAAGGGAGAGCTCGTCAATGAGATTTGCAGGGAGGATCCTATCCTGCCGAGACACAAGAGAAGGGCTCAGCCCCGATAGATAAGAGGAGCCTGCCTCCGGGCCCGTGTTGAAGGGAGAGCTCACAATGAGATTTGTAGGAGGAGCCCGCCCGGGCTTCAGAGGCGTAGAAGCGGCTCGCCCCGAGTTAGGATAAGTAGGAGCCTGCCTCGCTCTCAGGCTGGGCGGAGAGCCTGCCAATGAGATAGGGCGGAGCCCGCCCGTTTAGCACGTAGGAAGGGCTCGCCCTGATAGATAGTAGGAGCTCGTCCGCCCGTGGCCGGGGCGGAGAGCTCGCCAATGAGATTTCAGGAGTGGAGCCTGGGCCCGTTTGAGGTACGTAGAAGGGCCTGCCCCGGGTGATGTAGGAGCTCGCTCGCCCGTGCTGGAAGTGGAGAGCTCACAATGAGATTTGTAAGGAGAGTCTGGCCCGTTTGTAGTACAAGAGAAGGGCCTCGTCCTTAGATAGCAGGGAGCCTGTCCCGCCAGGCTGAAGGGAGAGCCTCTGTCACCGGGGATTCACAGGAGGGAGGAGCCCGTCCGTCTGAGGTACGCAGAAGGGCTCCGTCCCGAGCAGATGCAGGAGCCTCGTCTGGCCAGGCGGCGGAGAGCTCACAATGAGATTTGCAGGGAGGACTCCGCCTCACAGAGTACGTGCAAGGGCTCAGCCTCCGCTAGATAAGCAGGGAGCTCGCCTCGCTCAGGTCAAGGGAGAGCCGCCACGATTCAGGAGTGGCGAGCCCGCCTGGGTTCAAGTACGCAAGGGCTCTCCGTCCCGATAGATGGGTGAGTGAGCTCGTCTCGGGGCCCCGCGCTGGGCGGAGCTCAATGAGATTTGGTGAGGAGCCCGTCTGCTTCAGAAAGTACGTGAGAAGGGCTCGCCCGACACAGAGGAGCTCGCCCGCCGTGTCAAGGGAGCTCAATGAGATTTCCGTAGGGAGGAGCCCGCCTCGCTTCGAGATACGCAGCGGCTCGCCCCGACAGATAGTAGGAGCTCGCCCGCCAGGTTGGGCGGAGAGCTCGCCAATGGGATTGTAGGAGGAGCCCGCCTGCCCGAGGTACGTAGAAGGCCTGCCCCGACAGATAGTAGGAGCTCAGCCTCCCGTGGCTGCGGAGAGCTCACAATGATTTGCAGGAGGAGCCCGGCCTGCTTGTAGTACAGTAGAATGGCTCGCCCCGATAGAGTAGTAGAGCTCGTCTCGCTCGTGCTGAAGGGAGAGCTCGGCCAATGAGATTTGGTAGGAGGAGCCCGCCTGCTTGAAGTGGTACGTAGAAGGGCTCGTCCTGATCAACAGTAGGAGCTTGTCCGCCCCGTGTCAAGGGAGCCACGAGATTTCAGGTAGGGAGGAGCCCGCCTGCTTGAGGTACGTGAGAAGGGCTCATCCCGAGATAGTAGGAGCTCAGCTCGTCTCGCGGTTGAAGGGAGAGCCTGCCACGAGATTGTAGGAGAAGCCCGTCCGTTTGCAGTACGTAGAAGGGCTCGCCCCGACACACGCAGAGCCTGGCCCGCCCGTGGCCGGGGCGGAGAGCCTGCCAATGAGATTTGTAGGAGGAGCCCGCCTGCTTGAGATAGCGCAGCGGCCTGGCCCCCGACAGATAGTAGGAGCTCTGGGCCCGCCCGTGCCGGGCGGGAGAGCTCGCCAATGGATTTATTGGAGGAGCCCCGCCTCCGCTCGAGGTACGCAGGCGGCTCGCCCCGGCTGGGATAAGCAGGAGCTCGTCCGCCCAGAAGCGGAGAGCCTGGCCAATGAGATTTCAGAGGAGGAGCCCGCCCGGCCAGAGTACGTGAAGGCCCGTCCCCGATAGATAGTAGGAGCTCGCCCGCCCGTGGCCAGCGTGGCAGAGCTCACACGAGATTCAGAGGAGGAGCCCGTCCCGCTTGAAGTACAGAGGCGCCTGGTCCCTCAGATGCTAGGAGCCTGGGTCCGGGCCTGCGGCCATGAGAGCTCGCCAATGAGATTTGTAGGGAGTGAGCCCCGGTCTCGCTTGTAGTACGTAGAAGGGCCTCGTCCCGACACAAGAGGGAGCTCGCTCACTCGTGCTGGAAGGGAGAGTCTGGCCAATGAGATTTGGTGTAGGAGGAGCCCGCCCGCTTCAGATACGTAGAGCGGCTCGCCCCGACAGATAGCAGAGCTCGTCTCGTGCTGGAAGTGGAGTAGCTCGCCAATGAGATTTGTAGGAGGAGCCCGTCTGTTTTTAGTACAGAGAAGGGCTCATCCCCGATCAATAGTAGGCTCAACTACCAGGCCGCGGAGAGCTCTGGCCGAGCGAGCACCAGCGAGGCACCAGGCGGCGCAAGACCGTGCGGCGGACCGTTGCTTGAGAATCCATCTTGTGGGGAGAGATGCTTCGTATGAAGAGGCACTTTATGAGAAGAGTCGTTTCGTGTCTCCTTCAGTTATTGAAAAGGTGCGAACCGCGACGCTGGACATGGGGAATTTGGAACTGCTAGTTCGCTTCGTGCTTTCTCTCTATAAATAGTGGGTTCTCACAAGCCTGCGGCCTTACGCTTTTGAAGATTTCTGTTTTCTATACTGGGCGGATGAAGTTTGTAGAAGATGGATGTGCTTGACGCTCACCGCCTTCGTGGGGTTCCTCCGACGCCTCCGACCGGCCTTCGAATTTCCTCCGCGTGGCTGCTGTGTTTTTTCCCTAGTTTCCCTTACGGGAGTTATGTTATTCCCTAGCCTCAAGCTGTGTGGAATGCGTCCTAAGGGTGGGGGGTGGTGCATCCCTTGCACTTCACTCCTTCGCTCTTTTTCTTCCTTCCTATCTCTCGCTTATACCTCTCCTCTTTCTTTTTCTTTCTTCTATTTCTCATCCGTTTCTTCTTCTTCTCTCCTTTTTGTCTCCCCTTTTCTCCTCTTCTCCTCCTTCTTGTCTTCTTTTCATTCTGTCTTTCTCCTTTGTCTCCCTTCCCCCTTTTTTTTTTCTTTTCGAGGGTATTGCTTGTACTGAGTGCATCGAGGGAACTGCTTGTATTGCGTGCCCTGAGGGAATTGCTTGTATTGCGTGTCCTGAGGGAATTGCTTGTATGCTTTTTATGATGTAATCGAGGACACCATTGATCAGAGATTCAACCATGACTTGGAAATGTGATACTTTTTATTTCTATGAATTTTCCATTGGATATATATATATATATATATATATATATATATATATATATATATATTTTTTTTTTTACATGCCCGAACCGTTTGAGACATCCGAATAATTAACCAAAGGTTTCGCCCACTGTCTCCTAGGAATCATAAGGCCCACGCGAACCGACGCTCTGTCGATAAAAGCGCTTAAGATGCCCGCATTCCAGCTGTGGCGGTCGTAAGATTTTCCTCCGTTTGGAGCTCATAATCACCCTAGCCTCGACGATCCGAGATATAATATATGGGCCTCCCAATTAGGCCCCAGCTTCCCATGTGCCGGATTTTTCCTGCGGCGCAGCTTTTCAAGACCAAATCCCTAGCACGTAACTCCCGGGTCCGACTCTCTTGTTGTAGTGCCTAGCTGTCTTCCTTGGTATTCCTCCGTGACGCCAACCCACGCTTCGTCCAGAGCTCTAAGTTCAAAATGCAGGCCCATCGCTTTGTCCCTCCGAGGCTAGCTCGACTCGGGAGACTTTACCTAACCTCAACAGGCTACTCGCTCAAGGCCAAAAGCCAGGGCAAATGGAGTCTCCCCAGTTGCCGACTTCTCGTGGTCATCCCAGGCCCATAGTACTCAAAGTGGAGGTATTCGACCCAACTCCCTTCGCTTCCAAATTTGGTTTTCAGTGGCGGCCTCGAGGGTCTTGACGGTGACTGGCTCGTCCATCTGACGTGGACGAGCCGCGACGAATAGTAATTCTTAATTCCGAGCCCTGCGACAAAAGTCCCCGACCTTTGCGTTATCAAACTCCGTTCTTCCGTTATCTCGAGACCAAGGCCTTGACACCAAATCGCATATGATCGTCGTCATACTAAGTTGTGTACCTTCCGCTTCTGGATTGTATATGGCTCTACCACCCCACTTAAAGGAAATAATCTACCGCCACGATTATAAATTTACATTGGCCTTGCCAATGGGCAAGTGGCCCCACATGTCCAACCCCACCGCCGGAAGCGGCCGTGGTCGGGTGATTGATGCCGAGGCTCACGGGAGGCGATATTTTAGCGTGTTCCCCGCATTCCGCATCTCTCGACTGTGCTGGTCGCATCTGAGCATCGTGGGCCAATAAGATCCCCGCCTCAAAACTTTCCCCCTACCAATGTTCGAGCTCCGAGTATGGTTCCCGTGATATGCCTTCGTGCACTTCTCTTAGCACGTATTCAGTGTCTTCTCCTGCGATGCATTTTAGGAAAGGTAAGAATCCTCGTTCAGAGGCTTCCCTGTGATCGGGTAAACCCAGAGGATCTCACTTTATCTTGGGACGCCTCTGGGGTCGTTCGGTAAGGTTCCGTCATTAATGTAATCCCAAATAGGGTCCATCCAGTTTGGTACGGACCCTACTGGGGCGACTACTATGCCGTAAGGGTCAATGGAGGGCTCTGCGAGGTATTCGACGGGTGCTGATCCCCCAATGTCTTCCTGCAAGGCCGCAGCCGCCGCTAAAGCCGCCAGACGGAATTCCGTTCCGGGACGTACTTGATCCTCGAATCGATACAAACTTTTAATAAATCACCGGACTTGCGAAGATATAGAATCATCTTCACCTTTTGGCCTCGTATGTGTCTTCAACTGCCCTGACCACCAACTGGGAGTCGCTATGGACCTCTAACTCGATCGAATTCTAATGAATGAGCGAGATCGAGGTTCGCTTATTACGGCCTCGTATTCGCCTCGTTGTCGAGGCATGCGGAACCCAAACCCGAGTGCATACTCATTGTCTATACCCTCCGGTGAGGTCGATTAAACCCCGTCTCCGCTTCCTCATTGATGCTCCATCCACGTAGCTTCCATACGGGGAGGTCGTCCCTGATCGCGGGCCTCTAAGTAGTCCCACCGGGCGACCCATGACGAAATCGCCAGATCCGTCCTTTTATGGTCAGTTGGGTTTAAATCGAACACGTCGACCGCCAAATTCTATGGCCCATTTCATCAACCTCCCAGACCTCCGGTTTGTGTAACACCCGCTTCACGGGTATTCTACGACTTCTACGGTGTGAGCCCTGAAATAAGGACTAAGTCTCCGAGTCAGCCGTCACCGTGAGCTAGTATTAATTTTTCCATTTTCTGATACCTTCTCTTCTTCGCCCCTCAGTGGCTCGACCGCAAGAGTAGACCTGGAAGCCGTGACTCGGGCCTTTGTCTCCTCGACGAGCACCGCTAGCTTGAAAATCCGACATATCACAAATACAATGAGGAGTTCTCCTTCTCGGGCTTACTAGAATGGGTACGAGCCTAAGTATGTTTTCAAGGTTACAAACGCTTCTTCACATTTCTCTATCCCATCAGCATTTTCTTCAAAACTTGGAAGAAAGGTTGGCATTTGTCACTTGCCCTGGACACGAATCGACTTAGAGCTGCGATCCTCCCTGTTAATCGTTGTACTTCCTTTATCCCCGATGGTGATGGCATGTCAAGCAATGCTTTTATTTTATCTGGATTTGCTTCAATTCCCCTGTGGTTGACTATGAAGCCCAGAAATTTTCCCTCTGACACGCCGCGCAGCATTTCGCCGATTCGCCGTTATACCCTCAGGATCCGAACGCCCCTGAGAGGTGAGTGATGTGGATGCCCACTTAGCGACTTTACCAAGATGTCGCCTATGTATACTCCATCGTCAGACCTATCCTGCTTCTCTCAAACATCCGCTTCATTAACCTTGCAGTTGCCCCGCATTCTTAGCCCAGTCGGCATTACTCCGATAAATGCAGAGGTCCCCGTGCGTTGATGAATGACGCCTTCTCCGTCACCGTCCACGCTTATCCGTTATAATCGAGAACGCATCCATGAAGCTAAGGAGCCTATGGCTCCGGGCATCTAATGATAAGGCCGATCCCGGCAGTGAAGCCGTCTTCGGGCATGCTTGCTTATATCGTGAAATCAATACGAGCCGCCATTCGCCATTTGCTTTCTCGACGAAAGCACAACATCGCCAACCACTCCTGTGCGCATTCTACCTCCCCGATTGCCCCCGCCGAGGAGCTTGTCGCACTCTTCGCTAGGATGCGGCCTTTTGTCTCTCTCGTGCGAAACTTCGCGCTTTTGCTTAACCGCCTCGAGACGTGGGTCAGCGTTTAGCCGGCGAGTGATGACCGCGGTCGATGCCACCTGGCGTCACCGTCTATGCGAAGATGTCCCCCGCCTCGCCTTAAGAACTGCGGTGAGGAGGCCTGAGGCCTTCGCTTAATTTGGAGCCGATATAGGCAAGATGCTCCGGTCACATCCAATGTTACTCGGTTCCAAATGCCTTCCAGGGCTCGAGTGAACACTTCATCACGCATATCAAGCTCACCCATGCTCATTGTCGACTCGCTTTTGTTTCATAGAGGCGGTGTAGCATTCTCGCGCCACTGGGCCGATCTCCTCGAACCGCCCCAACACCGCCATCGTCAGAATTTGATTACCAAGCGTATAGCCGAGGGACGGCTTTTATCGCGCTGCAGGGCCCGCCTAAAGAACATGTTATAGTCGACTAAGGCCCACTGGCGAGAAACCTTTGTCGTCGTTGCTTGGCAAGGGGGCTCCCCCAAGGTTAGCACCGCTTGATCGATCCCAATCCAGAACACCTTACTTTCCGAAACCCAATGAGACGAAAGTGCGTGCCGACAGGTTCTAGCTTCTCTCTTCCAATTTATTTGTCGAAGGTCGACGCGAAAATGATGTCGGCCGAGCCCGTCTACTAGACCCGATGACCGCCAGATTTGCCACAATTGCGCCGGATTACCAAGTATCGTCATGGGGTGCCGACACCCTTCCAAGTCTCGAAGCCTGAGAATGTGATAGTAGTATCACTCGCTGCATTTTAGATACTCGGGATCGTACCCCCATGTCTCGCCGACCTATGCCGCGCGAAGTGGGCCTCCGAGCCGAACTAGATTCTCCCTCCTCCAAATCCTCCCGAGATCACGCGGATTTCCAGGCTGCCGAGGCCGGGTCGTCAGTTCGACGAGGTGGGCGGTCGGTACGGGGCCCGACTCGGTCTCCTGGCCCGTCTCGAGCTTGATTCCCTATAAAACAGATATCCGCACACTGACATACTCTATCTCTTCTCAACTCGTGATACAGCTATCCGCGGCGATGTCCATAGTCCCCCGTGGAACTCGCAGCATTTCGTGTTATCTTCCGCAATGTGGATTTGACTTCATCTCGCAGACTGCCATCTTAGTGAACCGGCCGTTCCTAGACTTCAAGGTAGACTTGGCGACACCGAGTCGTTAAGGGAGTGAAGCTACCGAGGCGGGCGTCGCCGTTCGGCCGTGACTCGGCCCAAAGCATCCCAAGATTCCTTTGTCTTTAGGGGATCGCTTCCGCTTCGCCTCGAGATTTCCTACGCTCGCTTCGGGGGCTCCGCCCCTGCTTTCCGTTTGTTTTTGCCCTACGGAAGAGTTTCTTCTTGATGTGAGTGGCCTCTGCTTATGTATTTTTCGCCTTGGCGAACTCGGCCATGCTAGCTGAGGGTTCTTTTGAGATAGAGAACATCGTGCCTGGACCGCACCCCAACCTGCAATGAAGGCCGTGATGTCAACTTTTCATCAAGTACATCTATCTTCAAGGACTCGGCATTAAACCGTTGCACGTATGACTTCAAATTTTCCTGTGTTTCCTGTTTGATGGTTAACAGATGGTAGCTCGGCTTCCTGTATGTCCTAGCCCCGATGAAGTGAGACTAAATTCCGATTGATACAACTCTCTCGAATGAGGAAATCGTCAAGGAGGGGATTCTGCCGGGAACTGTTACTAGCTCGGCCTTTTTAAGGTGGTGGCTAACGCCCACCTGACAGGTCCTGATACCAATGTAACTCCATCCGATTCTTATAGGTGTTGAGATGGTTCACTGGATCCTGACGCCATCGAACGCCTCTCACTTGAGGCATCCCCACTCCGCCTGAGCGGGTAGTTTAGCACCCTCAGCAAAGGTGATTCCGTTTGCTGTTCAAGGCATCCATAGTGTCTCGTGCGGCCTTAACTACCTTTACATTATCGAGCTCTTGTTGGAGGTCCCCCGAACCTTGCTCCATGTCCGGCTTCCTCTTGTGACTACGAGGATGTTAGGGTCTCACGCCTCACCGCATCCTCCGTGCACCGCCTGTCTCCTTCCCCCACGTGGCTAGTCAGAGCCGTGCCCCGGGCTCGCTAGACTACCGTCTGCATTCTCGGGGAATACCATAGCCTCTTGTCCCTCGTGGGAGGAACGACAGACCTTCCCAGTCTATCGCTCTTCCTGGGTGCTAGATTTGCCCCGTGAGTTGTTCATCTCCTATCAAGCCACCGGGTCGACGAGGCGAGTGCTTCCACTTGCCAGGTTGGCCCGATCGCTTCGCACCCCGTGGCCTCATTGCCGCATCTCCGGTGAGTCCGCATCCTTGTAGATTAGCGCGTTCGCCAGGTTCCTAGTCGATACCATCAAGAATCGAGAAATCGCCATGCCAGGTAAGAACAATGCTCCTACGCATCGCGCCAACCGACACGCTTTTCAACCGAATCCCTGGCGCCGCTGGGGCCGGCTGGACCCGATTGTTTGGGGCGGGCCGATGCGTGCTCTGGATTGTCTGGCCGAGGCAGATCACCGCACCGTTGATCTCGCAGCCCCGATGAAGTACTTCTCCGCAAAATGGGAGAAAAAGCGGGCCTGGGCGAGGGCTTTCTACCGTGAGCCGCCTCCCGATGCCAAAGTCAAATTCTTCCTTGAGAGAAAAGAGAGAATGTTTAGGGAATTAGTATTGGCATCTGAATGAGCGTACCTTTCACCGATGGGGTGGCCTTGTATTTATAGTGGATGACCGTCCGGTTTGGACGATGACTAGGAGTCCTTCCCATTGGAGGATATGTTTCTTCATATTGTTAGCCTTAGATTTAGGGAGTCCTTCCCATTACCTGCCTTCTATTACTTTTTCTTCCCCTTTATAATAGATCTTGATTGACCTAATAGTTATTTTTTAGAATATTCTATCTTCAAGTTATTGGAAGGATCTAAAGTTGGATCGGCTGGATACGGGCCTCCCTATTTTTCCAAATCCATGTTCAGCCAACAGCCTGAACCTCCGTCGGGGCCGCATGGAAGGACACCCGCGGGCACTCCGCCCCATTGCTCTATCGGGCTGGCGAGTGGGATACTTGATCCAATTTTATACCTGTCACGACCCAACTCTGGGGGCCGTGACCGGCACTAGGGAATGGGAAGGCATAAGGCCACCGAAACCCGTAGCAAGCCTTATTGAAATATTCATGCCGACTATCATCATACGATCACTGCCTATACATATATATCCACATGCATATTTATACGTCGATGTCAAACATCAATAGGGGAGAATAGTTTCGATCCCACATACAATCAGCCATCGTACTCCAAAATGAACCGACTCATTCGAATTACAAACATACTCATATTCCAAAGTATCATTGTGACACCTAGATTGAACAGGACAAAGATTACACACTGGCAAGAGTACATGTAAACCGCCTGAAGGAAAGAATTCGGCGGGTTCTCAAGGATCTGAAGAAGGAGGACTGACAATACCTGAAAAATAAATTGAGACTGTCAGTCTCGAGAGTGAGTTAATATCATATAATCTATACCACATCTACAACCAACAGGATATACATACATATAGAATTTCAATAATGTACTATATATATATATATATATATATATATATATATATATATATCACATTGAGACTATACAACGATACACTCACATATGTATGCAGCATGCACACACACTAAGTTTCATAACATCACATTATCATCACACACCGAGGAACTCTACCGACCCTATACTCCAATACTACAGTTTCATACGCCTCTCAATCCAATGCGACCTGCGCCCGAGAGAAATGCTCGACTGTGGTCCTTAACTCCAGCCTGACACTCCTTAAACCAACCAACCATAGCGACGCCCGAGAGAAATGCTCAACTGTGGTCCTGACCTGAAGAACTATCCTACCATAATCCATACCGGCGCCCGAGTAACGCCAACTGTGGACCTACTTCATCCCCTAGAGAAACGCCTCAACCGTGGAACTCATATACATAAACATAAATCTGCATCATAGTCTGATTATTACCGGTGCGCACGCGGTCCTGATGTAACTCATTAGGTGGTATGTCCTGCTATAGTTCCCAATACAAACATTTCACATACAATGCACAGCAATATCGCACCCAACAATACACACTCACATCCATCATCATAATACCTTCTATGCGTGCATATGTTTCATAACAAACTAAATAATCTTTGTTACCAAAGTAAATACAATTCCAATGATAATAATCATGTCGTGATGATGGGTGTAGCCTAATGCCATAAATGCTATGCCATGCATGCAGATGATGTGTCGTAAACTATATAATATCAACTCACAGAGTATACCTGATCTCGAATCGCCTCTCGCCAGCCGGGCTCCAAGGAGTCAGTTTCGAAGAATCTAAAATGGAAAAGACGTTTTGATAAATAAGATTAAGATTTAAATATATTCTAGACTCGACCGTAAAACCTCACAGACTAAACCGATATAGAAACCCAGATTTCTTATGTTCCCACCGAAAATCTCTACAGACCTCCCTAAAACTCGGACTTAACTCCTCAGAAATGGGTCCAGACCCGATAAAAATACATTTCTCTAATATCCACAATTTATCTAATGCCGAGCCGGCCACAACTACGTATAAATCCACCATTTCGACGCAACCAACACAAAGGTCAACACCAAGGATAAATACAATTGATAATTTATATCTTCTGATAATTCATTATATTTATACATGGTAACTCCTCGTGATATAATTTAATACGTTTAATCAAAATCAACGCTTAGCTCTAATTACATAGGATAAGATTAAACACAACATCGTACCTGTGATATATTTTGGGTTACATCTTTCAAAACACAAACATGAGCAATTAAACGACATAAATAAGGCATTTTCATTAAAATAACCTTTACGAACAATTAAAAATACGAATATCGAACAATTATACACTAGAGCTCGTGACGCGCTTTTGTGTGGCATGCATTCTTTAATCGAAACTCGACGCGAAACCGATTGCACCACGGATCACTGAATCCGAGACTAATGCCTGCTCCTCGGGCACGTCTCCCGAGGTCCGCCGCGCCGATGGTGGCCTAAAATTCAACTTCGCCGGAAATTGAACCAAACTGAGGGTACCTAAGCGTAGATCGGATTAGGGGAGTCCAAAACAATTTTCGCATAATTTTAGACGCTTTAAAAACAACTCAAAACGCATAAAAAATGCACTTTCTTCTGGGCTTATCTCTAAAATCACTACGATTAAAGCTTGAAAATGGCTTAATCATACTTCCCATAAGGTTTTGGGGGCCCCGAGCTCGAAATGGCCTTTGCTTCGCCGTAAAACACGCCTGTGCTGGGTCGTCTGCACGAGGCGCCCACCTGGCGCGAGGAGTGACGCCAACGCGAGAGTGAAGAAACGGCGGTCACATGCCGAGGAAGCTTGCCGGCGTCGCGAAGGGGTGGTGGTGGCGGCGACGCAAGGGCTCAAATGTGGCCTGACGGGAGGGAAGAGTCAATGAGAAGAAGAGGAAGAGGGCGGCGTGATTCCTGGGCGAGAACTAAGCAGCCTTCAGCGAGATCCGAGCAAGGCAAGGTGGCCTGATGGAGCGCCCTTTCCTGGGCCGGATGGTCGGATCGGGTGGCCGGAGACGGCCGATCGGCCGCTAAAGTGTGGACTCGCGCCGTGAGGTGCTCCGGGAGAGAGAGAAGGGTCCTCCTTTTCTTTTTGGTAATTTTCACTCTTTTCCATTTAACCTCGCCAACTTTAATTAATATTTTAACAATTCAAAATAAATATTAAACAATTATGGAAATAGTTTGAATGGCCAATTACGGCATTACATTCTTCTCCCCCTTAAGAAAATTCGTCCCGAATTTAAGAATAAGAAAACATACCTCACATCGAACAAGTATGGGTATGAACGCCAGATCTCCCGCTTCTGATTCCCAAGTGCACTCAACAATGATTCCGCCATAGGACTTGACCATCGGGATGACTTTGATCTGAGTCGACGAACCTGAGTATCCACAATAGCTACAGGTCGCTCCTCATACGATAAATCCTCACTGACCGCTTTGGCCTCAGAAGACATGTGAAGGATCCGCACGTACTTCCTCAACATAGATATATGAAAGACCGGATGAATATTGGCGAAATTAGGTGGCAACTCCAGTGTGGTAGGCTACATCCCCAACTCTATCCACAATCTCAAATGGTCCCACGTAGCGAGGTGCCAACTTCCCCTTACCAAATCTCACGCCGCACTCCGGGAAACCTTCTCGCAAATACATACTCACTCGCACCAAACTCCACATGTTTCCTCTCGGGGTCCGGTATAGCTCTTTCGTTTCCATCAAAGCGGTCCTCAACCGATCTCGAATGATAGAATCTTTCGTATGATTCTGACCAATTCGTGACCTCGCTAACTCCTTCACCAACTTCTTCCCAAGAACCGGCGATCTACACTTCCCGCCATACAGCCCTCGTAAGGCGCCCATACCGATGGCTCAGCATGATAATCGTTGTTGTACGCGAACTCCACTAAAGGTAAATGCCAATCCCATCGCCTCCAAAATCCATCACACACATCCTCGCATGTCCTCCAACGCCCGAATAGTCCCTCTCAGATCGCTCCATCCGCCTCGAGGGTGAAAAGTCAGAAGTAAAGTCCAATCGAAAATTAAGCTCCTTCATGAAGTTTCAAAACTTAGAAGTGAACTGGGCCCTCTGGCCGACACAATCGAAACTCGATCCCATGAAGACTAACAATCCTATCAATATACACCCTAAAGATACCCGGGCTACGGAAAAGTCATTTCATTGTGTAAGAAGTGTGCTCGACTTAGTCATTCGATCGACTATCACCCAAATGGAATCATACCCTGCCGAAGTTCGAGGTAACCCAGTCACAAAGTCCATGGTAATATTTTCCCATTTCCACTCTGGAATGGGGAGTGGCTGCAACAACCCGTACTCCGCCTCGATGCTCAAGTCTGACCACGCAAGTCGACACTGATACAAACTCCGCTACATCCTTCTTCATACCACTCACCAATAGTTACTCTTAAGATCATGATACATCTTAGTGGATCCCGGATGAATATCGTGTCATATGATGGGCCTCTTTTCATAATCTCGTTTCGAGTCATCAACATCGGGACGACAACCTAGTACCCAATCTCAACGTGCCATCATCCCCAATCACAAAATCATTACCGACTCCTCGCGAACCTCATCCCTAATCTTCATCAATCGTGGGTCTCAGATCGAGTCGTTTTTAATTCTCATTCCATCAGATCGATTTGACTTCTCGAAATGTGCTAAAAGTGCTCCGCACTCTAACACTCCTACCAGAACCCCATCATACACCCATACAACTCTTAGTCAATTGTCGCTTCCGCAGACCGATGTGGGCGCAGATCACCGATGATTTCTACTCAAAGATCCGCCACTACATTAGCCTCACTGGGTGATATCAATCGTATTAATCATAGTCCTTAAGCAACTACCCATCTTCTCTGCCTCAAATTTAGCTCCTTCGTTGAAAAATATATTTTAAACTCGTGATCCGTGAGCCCTGTTGCCCCACCATACGTAATGTCCCGCATCTTCAATGCAAAGATCACCGCCATCTCCAAGTCATGAGTCAGTAATCGTCAGGTCTCTTCGCCGCCTAGAAGCATAAGCAATCACCTTGCACTTACGCCGCGATCAATACGCACCCTAATCCGACTCTAGAAGCGCCACAATACAATCGATAACCTCCCGTACTGGGCGGTAATGCCAACACTCGGGATGAGTCAAATAACTCTTCAAATTTTCCGAAAACTCGTCTCACAAGCCTCTCATCCACCGAAACTTCACATTCTTTCCGGGTTAACCGGTCATGGGGTGCGCCGATTCAAAAATCCCGCACGAAACGGCCGATAATAACTTCCATTAAACCTGTGAAACTAACCTCGGGCCACCGTGGGTCGGGGTCTCGCCTAATCCATCACCGCCTATCTTCTCGGGATCCACTTGAATACCTTCCCTCGATACTACACGTCCTACACATGACCGGCCCAAATTTCAAAATTCACACTTGGAGAATTTGGCATATAATTGTTGCTCCCTCAAAGTCTGCAACACTATCCTTAAATGCTCTACATGCTCCTCCTCATTCCGAGAATACACTAAGATGTCATCAATGAACACAATTACAAAGCGATCCAGGAAGGGTTTGAACACTCTGTTCATCAAATCCATAAAGGCCGGCCGGCAGAAGGAGTCCAAAACATCATCAGAACTCATAATGGCCGCATTCGTCCCGACGTCGTTCTTCAACATCCCCATGTCTTATTCTCACCGATGATATCCTCACCGTGATCAATCTTAAAAGCATGATGCACCCCGAAGTCGATCAAACAAGTCATCTATTCGGGAGCGGATATTTATTACGTATCGTCGCCTCTGTTCAAATTGCCTATAAGGTCTATACATACCGCAAGGGAACCATCTTTCTTCCTTACAAATAAAGACAGGAGCACCCTGTGGAGAAGTATCACTAGGGCCCGACAAAACCTTGTCTAACAAATCCTGTGAATCGCCTCCTTCGCCTTTAACTCGTTGTGTGCCATCCTATAAGGTGGCAAGGAGATAGAAGCCGTGGCCCAGACAACATCACGCAAAATTTATCTCCCCTCACAGTGGCAACCCCGGCAACTCCTCCGGAAAACATCGTGAAATTCACAAACGATAAGTGGACATCATCAACTTTAATTCTACCACCATTGCAATCCCTTACAAGAGCCGATAACTCCGCACCCTGGCGCAACATCCGCCAGCAAGAATGGTCGAAATTAAATTAGAAGGGGCCGGTATCCTTCACCACTTAAACTGCTAGTCCCGAGTCCCCGGAACTTAAAATCACTGCTTCCTGGCAATCCAGTGGTGGCGAGTGCCCGGCCAACCAATCCATACCCGTATCAACCCCGAAATCCATTACATCCAACAAAATAAGATCCGCCGGTCTCTACCTACTACGTAAACTGACACGATGGAGTAAATATCCGTGACCCAAGGCATCACCTGCAGGGCAGCACGATAACGGAGTCTCAAGTCCGGGCCGGGCCGAACACCAAGCCTAATTGCAAAACTAGGAGATACAAAGAAGGTAAGTAATCTTGATCTAATAACACCAGCCTTAGTATACCAGACCTAATAATACCCGATAATGACAAAGATTTGAAGCCCCGCGCTCCCGGGAGGGAGGAGGTGAAAACTCCCGTCCGACACGCCCGTAGACCGGAGGAGCCTCGAACCCGACCCGGGCCCCTACCACTAACCGCTCCTGAGCCACCTCCATATCCACTCGCCATGTCAAGCCACTATACGCGCACCCGCCCCGAGAAGGACCAGCGCCGCCCAATGAACCAGCAAAAGACTCGGGCCGCAACCCCGGGAAAGGGCGCCGCTCGGCCGGGAAATCCCAGACATGATTCGGGGCCATATGGCCCAACTCTCCACACCTAAAACAAGCTCCACTAGCCGCCATACAAGGGCCCCCCATGCATCCGCCCACACCGGTGGCACATACCGGTGCTAATCCGCACCGAGCGCCCGAACTCCGCCCCCTGAACAATACCACTCCGGCCTAAACCCTTGTCCAATCCGAAGCCTCTATAACCCTTCCGGGCTGCGTCTACCCTTCCCGTGACCCCTTGGTCTAAACCGTCCTGTCACGAATTGCATCAATCAAGTACCGGTGACTACCATAATATCAAGGCGCCGGCAGCAACGCACCAGCTCTTGGCTTCCTCTCGCGGTCTTCTTCTCAAGACCATCCACTAGCATACCATGAAGGCGAAGGTCGGGCCTCCATCCGTCTCGCTAAATCGCGACCTCCAAGAAGCCACTTCCGACCGCACTAAGGATATGAAACGTGGTCCGAGCCCTGATGTACTTATTTCTCGCCTTCGCACTCCGCCGAACTAACTCCTGAGCAAATTTACTAAGATACATGAACCCGCAAGTGTACTCCACTACGTACATATCATCTCTTCAAATGCCAACCGTCCAGACTTTGTCTCATGGCAAAAGAAATGTAGTTATCTTCAAATCTCTCCCCGAACCGAGCCCATGTCATACCCTCAGAAACGATCGATGTAATCCACCACCGCAATGCTGCCCTCGAGGGAGAAACTCCGCCATCTCTATAGTCCATCTATCGCTGCCTCGTGATCAAATGCTCTCTTCTCCACTTCGTCTAGAAAACGACGGGTCACCGTATATCCCATCAAATACAACCTCATTAAGTCCGGTGTACCGGAACAAAGTGAAATGTGATCTCGTCAAACTCGTCCACCCGGGCCGAGAACTATTACCGCCGCCGGCGCTCCATGTTGCCGGAGTGCCGTCCCGCACCCTACCATACCCGCCAAAAAATGCCTCCATAAAGGGTCACGACACGTGACCGTGCCTAAACTCGTGCCCGGCGCATTAACCTCGTGGCTCTACCGGGGCTCATCAAATTCTGCACTGCCTAGGCGCCGTGACGGGCCTACTCCCCGTCTCTTCGCCTCTTCCAGAACCGGTGATTAGTCAAGGGATACTCATCTCGGGCCTCCCGGGCCTCATCATAGAACTCGCAGCCGCGCCGCTGTCATTGCAAGACGCAGAATCGCATTAACCTCGATCTTCGTCTCACATCAAAAGTAAACACAAGACTATCGATATCAAATAGACGCCCTAACGGACGAAGCAGAACTAGATGTAATGGTGACAGACAAGGACGAACTCGATCCTAATTCCGCAGTACTGGAAACTTAGACTCTAGGCCATAGGAAATGAACCTATGGCTCTGATACCAACTTTGTCACGACCCATCCTCCAATGGACCTGCACTAAGGAATGGAAGCATAAGGCCAATCGAAACCCGTAGAGCAAGCCTTATTGAAATATTTTCTCCATGCCGACTATCACACGATCACCGTCTATACATATATATCCACATGCATATTTATAATATGCTCGGGATGTCAAACATCAATAGGAGAATAAAGTTTCGATCCCACATACACCGCCATCGCATCTAAAATGAACCGGTTCTGTCTCGACTACAAACATACTCATATTCCAAAGTACCGCTCGTGACACCTAGATTAAATAGACAAAGATTAATACTATCATAAGATACATGTAACCGCCGTGAAGGAAAGAATTCATCAGTTCTCAAGGATTCAAGAAGGAGGACCGACGCATTCGAAAAATAAATTCGAGATCAAGGCCTTTGAGAGTGAGTTAATATCATATAAATCTATACCACATCTACAACCAATGTGATATACATATAGAATTTCAATATAATATACTATATATATATATATATATATATATATATATATATATATATATATATATATATATATCAAGACGAGACTATACAACGATACACTCACATATGTATGCATGCACACACATCAAGTTTCAGTGATCACTACATTATCATCACAATAATCGCAACTCTAGCCGGACCCTATACTCCAATACTACAGTTTCATACGCCTCTCAATCCAATGCGACCGCGCCCGAGAGAAATGCTCGACTGCGGTCCTTAACTCCGCTTGACACTTAAACCAACCAACCATGGGCCGCGCCCGAGAGAAATCTAACCAGTGGTCCTTAACTCCGGCAAGAACTATCCTACCATAATCCATAGCCGGCGCCCGAGTAACGCTCAACCAGTGGACCTTACCCTCCAAGATCCCCGAGAGAAACGCTCAACCGTGGAACTCATATACACATAAACATAACTGCATCATACCCCGATTATTACCTACACGCCGGTCCCGATGTAACTCACAGGTGGTATGTCCCGCTATAGTTCCTAATACAAACATTTCATGCAGGCTACAATGCACAACATCGCACCCAACAATACACACTCACATCCATCGGCAATGGGCCTCATGCAGATATGTTTCATAACAAACTAAATAATCTTTGTTACCAAAGTAAATACAATTCCAATGATAATAATCATGTCGTGATGATGGGTGTAGCCTAATGCCATAAATGCTATGCCATGCATGCGTATGATGTGTCAGAACTATATAATATCAACTCGCTGCAGTATGTCGGATCTCGGGACCGCTTCCTCAAGGCTTTCAGCCGCTCCCCGCGGAGTCGCTGACAATCTAAAATGGAAAGACGTTTGATAAATAAGATTAAGATAAGATTTAAATATATTCTAGACTCGAATTTAAAACTCAATGCACTAAACCGACACATAGAAATCGTAGACTTATGTTCTACCGAAATTCTACAGAACCTCCCTAAAACCGGACTTAACTCCCCTCGTGAAATGAGTCCGTAATCCGATAAAATACATTTCTAATATCCACAATTTATCCAATGGTCGAGCCGGGCCACAACTACGTATAAATCCACTATCAATTTAATCCAACACAAAGGTCAACAATTCGCGATAAATACAATTGATACAATTTATATCTTCGGATAATTCATTATATTTATACATGGGTAACTCCGGATATAATTTAATACGTTTAATCAAAAATCAACGCGGTTCTAATTACATAGGATAAGATTAAACACAACATCGTACGGATATATTTTAAGTTACATCTTTTCAAAACACAAACATGAGCAATTAAACGATAAATAAGGCATTTTCAATATTAAAATAACCTTTACGAACAATTAAAACATTTAATATTTCCAAATTAATTATACAAATTAGAGTCGCGACGCGCTTAGGTATAGATTCTTTTACCGAAACTCGAATGCTTTAAAACCGACGCACCGCTTCTGGGATCACTGAACTGAGACTCGACGTCGCTCCCCGGGCACGCTCCCGAGGTCCGCGATGGTGGCCTGAAAAATTCAACTTCGCTTCTGGAATTAAATCCGAGGGTACCTGCGTAGATCTGATTGTGGGAGTCCAAAAACACTTTTGCATAATTTTTAGACGCTTAAAAACAACTCAAAACGCATAAAATGTAATTTTCTTTCCTTAAGTTTATCTCTAAAAATCACTACGACAAAGCTTGAAATGGCGAATCATACCTCCCCATAAGGTTTTTTGGGGGCCCCGAGCCTTCGAAAATGGCCTTTGTTTGGCTTAAACACGCCCCAAAAGGGTCAGTCTAGGCGAGGCAAACACCTAAGGCGCGAGGGAGGACGCGCCACCGCGAGAGGAGGAAGAAACTACACAAGGCTGCGGTCGAGGAAGCTCACGGCGCCAACGCGAAGGCGGTGGTGGTGGCGGCTACTTCGTGGCTCAGGTGGTTTGACCCGAGGGCAAGCAGTCACGAGAAGAAGAGGAAGAGGGCGGGCGTGATTCCGCGAGAACGGCAAATTTCAGCGAGATCCGACAAGGCAAGGGGTGGCCTGGCGGATAGCCGCCCTTTCCCGGCTGGGCCTGATGGTTTGACGCAGGCCGAGACGGCCGGACGGCTGGCCAAGTGTGGACGGGCGCCGTGAGGTGCCTGGGAGAGAGAGAAGGGTCCTCCTTTTCTTTTGGTAATTCGCCTCTTTTCCATTTAACCCTCAAATAACTTTTAATTAATATTTTAACAATTCAAAATAAATATTAAACAATTATGGAAATAGTTTGAATGGCCAAATTTACGGGTATTACAATACCCCCATCAGATACAAAACTTACACAACTTGAGTCCGTTATCTACATGGTTCTTAACATTTTACTAAAACAGCCGACAGAGGGGAGAAGAGTAAGGTGATGATGATGACGGGGAGAGGACGTTGTGTTGGTCAATTACACACAGTAAACAGAGATTATATAAATTACATAAATAAAACACACCATGTAAGACAGCAAATTCTAAATTACAAATCAATAAATAAAAGGAAATTAAGATTAATAAACAACCTGTTCAACAAACCGAATATGAATACAAGATGATTCGAGGCCTCGTGAAACACGCTCCTTTAAAACGACCCGCTCCACACACCTGCTTCGCGGTCAATCGAGTGCCTGCCTCCCAGATACAACCACTTCATCACCTAAGTAACACAACGTATATCTTTTTTTTCAAAAGCCACACCGGAGCCACCAAATAAGCTCAGCATAATCGAGAATACAAACCGTTTCCAAAACATAATTTAAAACATATTTATTACAATTTATTCACACTAAAAAAACGTTACTAATTTAAAACATATTTATTACAATTTATTCACACCAAAAAAAAACGTTATTAATTTAAAACATATTTATTACAATTTATTCACAAAAAAAACGTTACTAAACGTTTAAAAATCCAACAATCCCCCACATGAATGAATTGTCATAAATACAAGACTCAACCTTGGTGATAGAGCTCTGCAGTCGGAGCCTGCATAGGATAGGTAGGTTTTATCCTTTGAACCTTCCCTTATGAGAATATATTTACTTTACTGACTAAAGGTAGACACGATGTCCTTGAACCTCTCTGTCGTTTATGTAAACAATGATATATCTCACACAGGACTCTTCCCTGGCATTCTTCAGTTCTCACTGTTATGTCCGTTTTGGCCGTGGACATCTTCCCTGGTTCTGCAAGAGTTTCTAAAGAATTGTGCCCTATACAATTCTCCTTTGAAGCGGCCCCTCTTCTCTCTCACATAGGTGATTTTTTTAACTATGAGTACTCTCAATACTCCTTTCGGATTTCCCGACACATTAGAATCATTAAAAGCATAGCTTAACCTCATCTCCAATATATATCATCAAGTTTAAAGATAGAATGGACAGAGGTTAAAACCCCCACAAAGTGATCCAAACCGCCTTACATTTAGCTGCCCCTTTCAATCCCAGATAATGGACATCTCCAAATAATTGTGCAGGCTTCCATCGATTACAATCCTTCATTTTTATGGGCTTTAGTCCCATTCCCCTCGATGACTTCTCAACTAATTTCTATTTAACCCTTTGGTTAGCTGATCCGGTAATATTATCCTTGACTTTACATAGTCAATGTAGATAACTCCAAATGAGATTAGTTGCCTAATGGTGTTAAAGTTCCGACGTATGTGTCTAGACTTTACTATTATACATCACATTTCGCGCCTCGCCTATTGGGTCGACTAACTATCACAATGGATAGATATAGCCGTCACAAAAAGGTTTTGGCCACTCTAGAATATCCTCCAAGAAATCAAGGTAACCATTCAAATTCCTCTTCACCACATTTATCCAAAGCAATGAATTCCAATTCCATAAAGGATTCGGCCATTACAAATTATTTCGAGTGACTTCATGAAATCGCTGCACCCGCTAGTGTGAAATGATATCCACTAGTCGACTTCGAAGTTCTTCACATCGATATCCAGCTGGCATCAATTGTATCCTTCAATACAACCGATATCTCTGTAAGCAGGAACCATAATCACGAGTATACCGTAAGTATCTTAATACTCTTACAATTCCTTTCCAATAATCACCATTTGGATTACTCGCAGATTCACTCGCTTACTAAATCGCGTAAGCTATATCTGGTCTCTTGCATAACTCATCAAGTCCATTAGGCTCCCAATCACCCTGTATCACTCCAACTCCGAGATACACTTTCTCCTATTTTTTCGACATATGAAGATTTACATCTATAGGTGTCCCAGCCACACCGTAATCATCATACCGAACTTATCCAAGATTTTATCCATTATAATGTGATTGACTAAGAACTAGTCCATCGTGAGGTTCCTCAAGATTTTTACCCCTAAAATCACATCAAGAAGTCCCATATCTTTCTCTATGTCAAACCTTGTGCTTTTAACATAGCCTTGGTAGATTTGATCATTTCATCATCACTACCAACAATGAGCATGTCATCACATATTGTGCATAATAAAATGACATGTTTACTTACCGTATCCTCGATACATATACACATCACACTCATTGATTTTAAACCCATTAGCCAACACTACACTATCAAACTTTGATGCCATTGTTTCGTGCTTCATAAGGCCATATAGGGACTTTTACTAACTTGCAAACTTTCTTTTTCTCATTCCTCGAGCTACAAAACCCTCGTGTCGTCCCACGCATCTCTCATCTAGATCTCCATTAAGAAAAGCAGTCTTCACATCCATTTGATGTATTTCAAGATTTCGCAATGCAGCAATAGCAAGTACCATTCGTATGGAAGTTATTCTCGTCACCGGAGAATAAGTATCAAAGTAATCAAGACCTTCCTTTTGTTTGTAACCTTTAATTACAAGTCTTGCCTTGTACTTATCAATTGTTCCATTAGTTTTCATTTTCCTTTGAAAAATCCACTTATACCCTAAAGGGTTTACTACTCTGAGGAAGGTCCACTAGTCTCTACGTATGGTTCGCAAGATGGAATCAATTTCACTTTTGATAGCTTCTTTCCACAAAGAGCTCCTAAAGAGTTCACCGCTCTTTATAGCCTGAGGTTCCACTTCTCCAAAGATATAATGCAAAATCATCAACATTTTTTCTGGGTTCCAGTTCTTTTGTCGCATTCGAGGTTCATCTTCAACCTCTTCTTCTTGTTCTTTGTTCTTGATCCCGACTCATCTTCATTCATATCTCAAATGTTCGCTAGACGAACTTGGTCCCTCTTCGAACTTACATGGAAAACGTGTTCAAAAAATGACGCATTCCTTGATTCCATAATCGTATTCTTGTATATCGTGGATTTCGGGACTATATACAAGAAATCGATAAGCACTAATATTTTCACAAGATAATAAATGAAGATGCAATCCGCCTTCTGACCTATTTTCACCTTTTAGGTGTTGAACAAATGACTTAAGTAAGACACCCCCACATTCGTAGGTATTTATAGGAAGGTTGTCTTCCTTTCCACAGCTCATATGGTGTCTTTTGTTCTTCCTTCCGGGGTACCTTATTTAAAAGGTAATTTGCCGACAAAATAGCTTCCCCCCACATGTTCTGAGGTAACCCAGAACTTATTAGCATTGCATTCATCATTTCTTTTAATGTACGATTTTTCCGTCAACCCACAATTTATTTATTTGACTGAGGTGAATATGTGGTGGAGTGACTCATGTCTAATCCCATGTCAGTCTACAAGAATCACCAATCTGTTACATACTCACCAACAATTACCGATCACTTCTAATCACTTTAATTTTCCTTATTGCTGATTTTCAACTTCAAATTTTGTAGAAAACAAATTTTTCTAAAGCTTCATCCTCGCTTCTTAAGCAAATACACATAGCAATACTGTATATCGTCAACAAAAGTAATAAAATACTTACACACCCTTCGTCGGCAAATTTAAGATCACATATGTCACTATGGATCATATCCAAGGGTTCAGTGTTTCTTTCAATCGCTTTGAAAAGATGATCTGCCATTTTTGCTTCAACATAAGTCTCACACTTGTTTCGTTGTTATCAATTTGAAAATGTGGGAATATGACTTGCTAATTAATCTCCTCGTAGAACCATAATTAATATGTCCAAGTCTACCATGCCATAAACTAGAAGACTCCAACAACACGCATGAAGTACTTTGCTTTATTCATTGTTTCGGGGCTTTACACCATAACATTAAGTTTAAACAACCCATTACAAACATATCCCTTTCCCACAAACATCCCCCGTCAGACGCGATAACTATCGTGGGACTAACACCATCCTAAACCGCAGGTTTATTCAACAAAGGAACCGTAAAACCAAATTCTACTTCGGATCTCGTGCACATACAACACATTGTTCAACGTCAGGGACTTTCCCGAAGTCATCTTCAAGATCACTTTCCTGTCCCCGGGATGTCTGACGTAGCAGAATCTCCCATGAACAACTTCTCTCCCGCTACCAACCACCAAGGAAGTGAACATATTCCCGTCCGAACGCATACGGCTAGTCGCACCAAGATCGATCCACCACCTCGGCTCACTCCAATCAAGTTCAATTTCGTAGACTACCGGCCGAGAGGTTCATGTCATCAACCTCTCACAGGATTTTTTCCATCACATTTGCCTCCTTGTTCTTATTTTCCTCGCGCCCATAATCCGCCGCTCAGGACCGATCTTGTCACAATCAAGCACTTCCTCGAATTTCGCTTCTTGGATATTCTCCTTTGGGTCCCGTATCAATTTCTAGCTGTTCTTTGAACTCGAGCCTGAACATGCCCACTACATCGCCTTTACTGGGATCAATGAACCCCTTCTCGAACGCCTATTGTCTTTTCAATTCGGGTCCGACAATCAATTCTTCGAATGCTCATTTCCTCGCTGCTTCGAGGTAGTTCTCAAGTCCTTCCACCCGTATACACTCAATAATAGCAAGAACTTGAAAGGCTTCACTCAAGATCATCCCTTCAATGAATCTCATGAAGGAATTAACCCGAAATTCTTTATTTGACCGACTACGCCTCGAGTCCACCATTTGTAATCTAGAATCTACTTCCACGACAAATTTCAAAGACCAAAGATCCTCGCCTTATATTTCGTCTAGTGACTCCCACAATTCCTTAGCCGCTCTCTTCACACAAGAAACATTGTACAAAGCATCAGCTAGACTGTTCATGACATAATTCGACTACGTATAGTCTAACTCTTCCACACATCAAACTGCTACGAGAACCTCTATCCTCTTCATTCACTCAGGTGGATCTCTCGCTAAAACCTCGCAAGGTTCACAGGGTAAAAATAAAACAAAGATTCTTCCATAATTTTGAAATTCAACCATTGAATTTCCGCTTTCACGTGGTTCAACGGAATCACACCGGGCGTTGGCACTTCAGGTCGCAGAGTTTGAAGATCTCACATTGGCCATTTTCCTCAAGCTCACAAGAAACTGGCGAATTTATCGGGCTTCAAAAATGCAACAAATAATATTTCAAGCAGAGAAATTTTTTTCTTCTCGATGATGTCAAGACGCATGCCACATCACGCCCACGCCACTCACCGCCGTGATCGCGCCCACAAGACCTCAGCGCGCCACAATCCGCACAAGATATGTCAAAATGCAAAGTACCAACCACGCGCCCTAAGAGCCTGCACACGCCCAAACTAACCAACGCTACGAACCGCTGCGGTCCACCCGACCGACCACGTGTACCCTCGCTCTCAGTTCACACATATACGTGGCCCACTTCCACGCAAACATCTTTACAGTTTCCTGTACACGTGATCAAATTACAAATTAAACCTCACTGGCCCAAATTTCAAGAAGCCCAGACCGCGCCCCAAATTCCTTGCAAGCACCCACATGCATGCGACCAGATTTGTGCCCGCCGAATCTCTACGATCGAAAACACACCCGCCACCGAACCCGGGCCACTCTGCCTATCTCTCACCCCAACATAATAGAGATCCATTGTTTCAAAAATTTGAATTTTGATTCTTAATCAAATGTCCAAAATTTAATAAAACCTATGCCAAACAAATTTAAACCAAGTTTCAGAAAAAAAAAAATTTAATCAAGATATTCTTTGTCCTCAAGTAACAAAGATTAGATAAACATGTATATATATAAATTAACAAAATAAACCAAGGAAAATCTCCCTTTCCACTTCAACTTGTTCACCGCTTCAAAAAACGTAATTGCTTTAATATCATTGGGTCAATTACACACACAAGAAATGTGAGATTATAAATTACATAAATATAACACACCATGTAAGACAAACACCAAATACAAATCATATTAATAAAGAAACAAGATTAATAAACAACTCTGCTCAACAAACCGATAATTGATAATATTGATCAGCCCGTAAACACAGCTCTTAAAAACGACTCGCTCCACACACTAAGTGTTTGTGTTTGACTGGAGTGTTCGCCTCCTGCGATACAACGACTAATCGAGAATTTCCTGGAAATCAGACCTCAAATTCTATACCAACCAACCCAGCAGCAGCCTTCATCAGACACCGCAAGAACACAACGCGTACTTTTCAAAAGCCTCTCACCCACTTCACAACAAGCCTCTCAGACACCTAGAATACAAACCGCTTCCAAACATAATTTAAAACATATTTATTACAATTCTATTCACACTAAAAACCGTTACTAATTTAAAACATATTTATTACAATTTATACACAAAAAAAAAAAAAAAAACGTTACTAATTTAAATGAATACGTGAATGAGTATTTATGAATGAGTATACATGAATGAGTATACGTGAATGAATACGTGAATGAGTATTTATGAATTATATACATGAATGAGTATAATGCGGAATGAATATGTGAATAAGTATATGAAATGAGCACATGAATGAGTATGTGAATGAATATATGAAACGAAAGTGATATGAAATGAGTACGTGAATGAGTTTATGAAATAAGTACATAGATTGAGTATATCTTTAAAAAGATAATACGAAAGTGAATAATAATAAGGACGGGATTCATCAAACGGAATCCGTCATAAATGTGAATACGAGAGTGAATATGAAATCGAAATGTGATATTCGAAAACCGAATGAACGTGAATAATAATAAAGACGGGATTCATTAAACGGAACTGGCCGTAAATGTGAATTGAATGATATGAGAATGAACCGCCTCGACGTGGATGCAATTAATCGGCATCCGGCCACGGCTGCACCCCAAATCATCCAATGTCCTAATTTGGCGGATGCACCAATCTGATCCGTCATGATGGCGTGATGGTATCAAGAAATGTCCCACTCTCGCGATGCACCAATCGGCATCCGTCTCGAAGAACCATGGCTGCAGATGGCATTTAATAATTGATACCACGCGGTCGGGATGCACCAAACAACATCCGCGATGGGAGACCGAATAAGTAATAACACGCGTCGATGCACCAAACAAAGATCCTGCGATGGGAGACCGAATATTGATACCACGTGTCGGGATGTACCAAACGACATCCGTCATGATGGGAGATTGAACCAAATAATTAATACCACGCGGTCGGATGCAATTCAAACAACATCCGTCATGATGGGAGACCGAATATTGATACTAATGCGGCTCGATGTACCAAACGCATCCGTCATGATGGGAGATTGAACTAATAAGTGATACTAATGCGGTTTCCGGGATGCACCAAACAAAGATCCGCGACGGAGACCTAATATTGATACCACGCGGTCGGGATGTACCAAACTAGATCCGCCATGATGTGGAGATTGAACCGACAAGTGATACCACGCGGTTTCCGATGACCAAACAAAGATCCGTCATGATGGGAGACCGACCGTAAAGGCGTAGCACATTACCGAATGATAATAAGGGCGGGATTCATTTAACGGAACTGGCCATAAATGTGAATTAAATAGTCAAAGGAATAACCAACATTGACGAAAGTGTAAATGGATTTTATGTATATGCTTAAATTTCATAAATTGAATTGTGAATTGAATTATTGCATTGAAAATGCATACAGATATGATAAACGATGTGTAAATGAAAGCATGTGAAAATGAATAGCATGAGTTTATGTGGATATAAAGGCATTTAATTGTAAAATGCATTGTGATAATTGTAAATAATTATGGCTTGCCTAAAATGAAATGTTTCACGTAATTACAAAAAGACTATAATGGAATAAATCAAACAAAAATGTTTTGAGAAGATAATTGAAAATGTCGGATAAACCGGCCCGCCCGGATCCGCCGGGTCGAAGCCTGATCTCGGTCGCGACACTTCTTTGAAAATGAAAAATTTAATAAAACTAAGCAAAATGTTTTGAGATGATAATTGAAAACGTCGGAGTAAACCGGGCTCCGTCTTGGATCCACCAATCGGGTCAAGTCGGGGATTCGGGTCGCGACACTTTTGAAAACGAAATTTAATAACACAAAACAAAATGTTTTGAGAAGATAATTGAAAATGTCGGAGTAAACCGGGCTCCGGCTTGGATCCACCAATCGGGTCAAGTCAGGGATTCGGGTCGCGACACTTTTGAAAATGAAAATTTAAATAAAACGATAACTAAATGAATTAAGCGGTGTATCAGTCTAATTTGATCTTGTATGCATTTGATATGACTTTGATATGTTCCGATTTGTCATTGTATATGTATAAGTTGTTTGATTTATGATCCGACATGCCATGTGATGTAGAAGAGATGAAGTGAAACTTGTAAATGACATGACACATGGAAGTAATACGAATAAGATAATAATATGGAATCTGAAAAGGATAAAATCTACATGAATAATATGAGATGAGTTAGAAGTCACATAAGAATAGGCTTCGTTATATGCATAAGGAAAAGTAAATGTAAAAAGATTGTGACGACAATTATTGTTATTGGTCGTTACTGTCTATATGTTCCCACTAAGCGTAAAGCTTAGCACGTGTTCAATCCGTAGGCATCGTAAGAGAGATAAAGAGACAGACATTCCACATCGCAAAGAGTCTTGCCATCTCTGTAGATAGGTGGCTCTTCACCAAGACTATTCCACGATCTCCTCGATGATTTGTATTACTAGATATGTATATGTATAAGTGTTTGTATAAGTAAATGACTTAGTATATGTGTATAGATTTTGATGGACACCACTCTAAGTGGGTAGTTCTTTTGTATATGTAAATGATTTTTGGTTATTACAAAAATGGTTTGTATACCCACATGTATAAGTTAAGCAAAAAAAAATAAAAAAATAAAAATAAAAAAATAAAAAAATAATGAGTCCCAATATATGGTTTCGCACCCGAAACTGGTTCGGATTCGCCAATCGGGTCGGACCGGGAAACGGGGTGTGACACACCTACATCTGCACCAAGTGCCATCACCGGTGATACTACTAGCCCTACCTTGTAGACACCAAGTGATCCTGCATCATCATCTGCACCACCACCTGTACAAGATTCATCACCACAAGCAGCATCACTACAGAGTTTATCATCACCAATTGTTCCACTAGTTATGTCTCACCCTACCATTACACTTACACATGGAGAGTATGTTTTCTTTAAACTCTATCATTAGAAATTTTTTTTTTTTATGTTAAACACACATGAAGTCGATGACTCCAGATTGATTGACTTTGTATGTTTACTTGTAGGATACACATCACATAGAATATGCCTAGGATTATCACTAATATCTTCAAGAAGAGTTTCCATGTGACGAGTTATACTTGGAAGATGGTGCCTCAAGATATCAAAGATTTCTACTAGCAAGAGTTTCTGGTATGAATTGGGTCCAAGTTATTTTTTATTTTATTTTTCTATATATTGATAAGTAGAAAATGTTGTGGGATATTGGTCTTGCTTTTATTTTGTTTATGTTTTTTTTAATGTGGATAAGGTGGAATTTGAATGTGAATTAATTCAAGAAAAGTGACAACATTAAAAAGTTTCACAATCATATGCAATAAAGTTATTTTTATTTTTTCACATATTTTCATTTTTTTTATTTTTTTTGCATCATTTCGTTTGTAGAAACATTATCAATGAGATCATTCACTAGATGCTCTAGTTAAGGTTGCATGGCGTAAAAAGGCTTCACGACGTTACAACAATGACATTAGTCGATGAAATGATCATAGCCAATGACCGAGTTTCATCTTAGAGTGCATTTGGGAAGCTTGGCAACGCTATTTGCAGACATCGGAATTTAAGAAAAAGTCTATCCAAGGATTTATGAATAGGATGAGTGAGACCGGAGGTCCAGGTGCAGGACCTTCGCGCAACACCGGTGGTTCCTTATCTCATAGGGAGAATGCTAAACGTTAGGTACATTATTGTTAAAAAGTTTGGATTTTATTTTATTTTTCTTTAACTACTTGTGTTAATATATGATACTTTTCACTCTTAGAGGCTGAGTTAAAGTGTCTCGCTTCACTCGAGCTCCAGAAACGTACTTATAAGAGGAAAGTAGATAATCGCTTTGTCGATCTAAGTCCCAGAGATCTATGTAAGTGCAAACTTTTTAGTCAATTTTGTTTGTGCTTTTTTTCTTCAAAAAAATGTATTGCTAATGTATATATGTTTTAGAATCGTGTAGTTGTAAGGTATGAAGCTGAGACTACAATGAAGATACATTCATCTGCAGCTTGATGCAACCTCAAATTCACCCAGAGTTGTCGAGGCATCAAGAAAACTAGTATATGGCCTTGATCGATGAGATTTTTATGTCTACTTGCCTCATGTATCATCCATTTCTATCAATATGCCTTCAACTTGTCGTAATACCAAGACTCTGCATTACTATGCACAAGGAGATGCTCGGATTGAGGCCTTGAAAATGAGAGATGGTTATGATGCACGAAAGCAAATGATGCAGTAGCAGAAGGAGCATTTGCAGACTGTCACTGCAACTTTTCATGCACAAATTTAAGAGCTTATTAGGGGTTTAGCTATTCCACCAACCATTGCTCCACAACCAGATGTATCTTCTATTGATCAGAGTTCTAATTGTTAAACATTTTAGTTATTAAATTATTACACATACAAACTATAGACTGAAATTGTGGTTGAATATTTTATGAAATAAAAAAAAAAATTTGTGTTGCATTTTTTATTATGGTATAGGAAATTTTGAAATTGATACAAGAAATTTTGAAAATTTGCAAATTTAATAAAAATTAATGAAAATGGAAAAAATAATTCCAAAGGATTTTGCAATGGAAATTCCGTTGCTACTAAGTAAGGGTTTATGAAGAAAATATTTGTTATAATGTTGTTACTATGTTGCAATATAATTGCAACGACATATTCTATAGTGAGTCACAATTGTTACAAATCTGTTGCATATTTGTAATGGAATTGCAACAAAAATTGCAGCGGTATTGTAACGAAACGGTTGTTAATTTGTTGTAAATTTGCAATGGAATTACAACAACTTCAGTCCATTTAATGTCTTTTCACTGTTGGGATTTAGCAACGAAATTAGCAACATATGTAAAATCTGTTGCAACATAACAACATAATAGTTTTGTTGCAAATCCGTTGTTTTTTGCAACCAATTGCCAATGGGTACATTTGGAACAAGGTTTTTTGCAACAGCTTGCAACAAAATTGTTCTGTTGCAAATCCATTACTAAAAGAAATTTTCAACGGATTTTCATGAGTTTGCAGCGGATTTGCAACGAAACAATCCATTGTGTTTTTCTTGTAGTGTGACAAATGATCTAATTGATTATTCAATGGTATTTGGCCCCTTTCTTGTATCAATGGAAAAGAGAAATTCAGGGAAATAAGAAAATAACACTGAAAGAAAGAAGATAAACTAGCCATGTTTTGTGTGGATTTTTCATTTTGGCATATTTAAGATCTCATTTCTTCGTTGCTATTGAGAAACAATTAGAATTGAACAAAAAAACCAAACCCAAAAACAGGTTCCAATTCCAAAATGATGGGTAAGTTAGGGGAAATCCAAGTAATCAAAGCATTCATCCAATTCCACTACTCTTTCTTATTGATCGTGAAAACATTTAAGATTCTAATAACAGCTAACCACAATATTTAGTAACAAGATGATGGTTCAACACTAGAATACAACTGAACTTCATTTCATACAAATAAACACCAAATTGATTCTGTTGATCTACAGTCTAGAACTGCCGAAACCAAGTAAAACAGAGCAGAAGACAAGTACATCAAACAAGTTGGACAAAGCATAGGGAATTGGGGTTATTAATGCTTCTTCATGAAACCTTAAGCCATCTTCAAGTAGTCGGCATACCCACCTCCAGAATGGCCATCACCACCACTTGAGTGGGAGGAGGAATGTGTTTCTAAGGAGGTGGTGGTGGTGATTAAGTGACCAGAACTGGTGGTTGTGGTGGTGGAGAGGAGTGATTGGTACTGTTGGAGATAAGTTTCAGCCTTCCCTACATATTTCCCTAAGCTCTTCTCCTCTAGCTTTCCATAATGGGAAGCAGCACCTAGAAGATCAGCTGTGACGCCTGCAACCCTAGATTTGTCTACTTTCTCCAATTCATGGTGAAGGGTAGCTTCGTTTGCCTCTGCAACTACCTTAGCACTTCCAAGGAGCTCGTTGATGGATGGTGGGTGGTGCTTCCGTCGGGGGGGTCATGCCAGCCCGTAGCAGCACTCCGCCAGTCATTTCCTCCCGCTTAGTACTTCACAGAAGATAGTCCATTGACATCCTTAGGAGAATATGTGCTATAGGGTGGAGATCACTCGATCCGAAGGGTATCACCCCAGCCAGCTTTACACCCATCACATCTACTGGGAGTGAGAGGCAGTTAGTATGGGCAATGAGAAGACGAAATCCTCATATGCATGAAGTGGTTCGAGCAGAAGTCCTAAAGTTGCTGCAAGCTGGTATCATTTACCCCATATCAGATAGCACTTGGGTGAGTCCAACCCAGGTTGTGCATAAGAAATCATGGGTAACCACTATGCTTAATGAAAAGGGAGAGGAAATGCCCACCCGCATTACTACAGGTTGGAGGGTATGTATTGTTTACAGAAGACTAAATGAGGTGACAATGAAGGATCACTTCCCTCTACCCTTCATAGATCAGCTTCTCTAAAGGATTTCTGGCAACCCCTTCTACTGTTTCCTGGATGGTTATTTAGGATATTTTCAAATTGAAGTTGCTGCAGAAGACCAAGAAAAGACCACCTTCACATGCCCATTTGGCACATATGCCTACAGGAGGATGCCCTTTGGCCTGTGCAATGCCCCTGCCACATTCCAAATGATGACAGCGACGCCCAAACCTCGGGTCCGCTGATCAACTGGCCAACCTACGGAATACAAGTGGATGTCGGGTTACCCGACGCCACTCAAAACTGCAGTCTCCTTTGTACGGGAGCTCTACCCAAATACAATACCCGTATAAACCTGCCTCAAATGTACCAATATATCATCACATGAGTAAACTGCCACTGGGCCCATAAATGCGACTATAACAATATCCGTAAAACATACCAACTATGTCCAATAGTTCTAAGAGTTAATAATTTACTCTATACAACAAATATATCAAAATTAGAGAATTCTAATACATGTATAAATCATCAAAGCCATAACCCATTTTCTTCACAACTCGGTCTCTAGACGAAACACAACCCCCCTCGCACACTCCCTCGTAATTCCGTAAAATATCCTCAAGAGGCGAGCTAATGCTCAGTAGTGGAATCGCCCTAAGTGGGCTACTCTCTACCTAAGTGCAAAGGCAATGTTCCAAAATAAACACACATTCAAGCAAATGCATGATCCTAATGGAATGTCTAACTCATCATCTCGCACTGAGTCCTCATCGATCCCTCATACTCGCCTGCTTCCTCGTATGAGAATCATTATTTTGCTTGCTTGTGGACAACCCTCCGATGTGTATATATCAATTGCCGCCTCCGACGATTGATATTTGTGGACTACTCCTCCGATGTATATCAATTCGCTGCCTCGACAATTGATACTTTAGTTTTAGACAACCTCGAGAATCTACATTTTAGACAACCCTCCGAACCATTTTCTGAACTCATCTCATGCACTCACTCCTCGTAGTGCTAGGTGTCTCCAAGGCATATGGAATGCATGTATGCGCCTAATACAAGCCATCTACATGTAAATATATATACATATATTTACAAAACATTCAATTCACACAAACTGGTCATGTAAATTCTCATTTCATACATCAAAATTAGCTCACTTCGCTAATGATCAAACACGAAAGCAATCCAACTTAAATCACTCACCAAACACATTTTCACAAAAATTATTTTGTGATCATCGCTTCGGGAACAAGAAAAACCCTGCATCGTCTTTCAAAGCACAAATTACTCCGCTCACTTTGTGAACCTCGGCTTCAAGGCCATTCGCCTCATACAAACCAATACATGATTTATTGAACAATTTATCACACATTTAACCCAAACAGTCCGTAACACTGATACGAGCTGTTCGTGGGTCTCAACTAGCATTGATTCCAAGTTTGAACGAACAACCGGCTCAAGGTTCTTCAACCAACCGAAACACAATACGGTAATTTAAACGAAGAATAAACCGTATAGAGGAAACCCTACCTCTCAGTTTGGAGGAAACTCCTTAAATCCGTACCCACGCCGAAGCCCCTCGAGAGCGCCTTCCCTTCGTCCTAAAGATCGCCGACCCATCTGACGCTCGTATTTCTGCAGGTAAGGAAGACTCTCTCTCACTAAAAAAATCGCCATCTTCGTTTATGTTAGAAATTTCCCTTTCACGTTTTGCCTTATGTTAAGTGGAGAAGACAAACACTATGCAACTTTTTGTCTTTTTGTGACTTAAACTTTTCCAAAAATGACGTTTATGTCCCTCTTTTCCCAGTTTTGACATTCGGCTCTATCTCGGCCGTCCATTTTCATCATTTCTCTACTCATGCCACTTATGACACATGAGTACATGTTATATGTGACTTTCTTCATATAGAAAACCGTTTTACGGCACCCGAATCGCGATGCTCTGCAAAAACGCAAATTCGACCGTCTGAATTCTACCGAAATTTTAGGTGCTAGCTAGATTGGCGAGATCTATTTCCAAGTTTAAATCCGTTTCATCATCCGAGATCTAGAGAATAAATTCGGATTTTTAACTGAAATAACAATTTTGTAATCGAATTACATTTTGTTCTTTCCGTAAATTGGAATTTCTGCCCATACATGCTTATTTTCTAATGATTCGGCAGAGCGAGATATGGAGGTTTACATGGATGATATTACAGTCTATGGAAGGAGCTATAAAGAATGCCTGATCAACTTAGAAACTGTCATGCACAAGTGTATAGAGAAAAACTTGGTATTGAACTGGAAAATGTCATGTTATGGTCAACCAGTGAATTGAAGCCGCAGTATCATTTCAAAAAGCGGAATTGGCTGATGGCAAAAATTGACATGATTTGAACCGCCTCCCCACAAATGTAAAGACCGTGAGGCAATTTCCTAGGCACGCAGCTTCATAGAGGCTCATCATGACCCTAAAATTCGCCAAGCCTCTTTACAACCGGGCCGAAAAAGACGCCAAATTCATTTTCAGTAAGATCGCAAAGGAGCTATGAGTTCTGTAACCTATTTAAATCTGACGCACTAACAGCGTAGGGCCCCAACTCCGGCGCTACCTTTCGAGGTGACGTGGCGATGCAAGCGATCCCACCATTAGGCGCTTCGGGCAAAGGGAAGGAGGAAAGCCCTATGTGGTCTTATGCAAAGACACTAACGAAGATAGAGGAATTACACCACCATAGAGATGAGTCATAAGTAATGGTTTTTGCCTTGATAAGTTCCAGCTTACTTAGTCGGGTTCTCGACACAATCATATTCATAGATCACTGTACCTGAAGTATTTGCTCACCAAAACGTAATGCTAAGGCTAGGCTTATCGATGGTTCTCCGTCGCAGAAGAGTTTAACATGCGTGACTAACCACAAAAAGGAGAATGTTGTTGCATCATCTATCTCAGATTAACAATAGCACACAACACTCACACCCTCCAATCAATGATGTTGTTTCGCTGAAAGCACACCGTGGTATGCTCACATTGCCAATTATTTGAAAACAGGGGAGCTACTAGCTGATTGGAAAGCTCAAGACAAGAAGTTCTTCTTCGCAAAAATTCACTCCTATTATTGGGAAAAACCTTTTTTATACAAATATTGTGCCGATCGTATTAACAGAGATGTGTGCGCAGCGCAGCAACAAGGGATACTCAACCACGCTTATGAGAATGCTTGTGGAGTGGCCATTTGCTTCCTAGAAAATTGCCGTGAAGGTGCTACAACTGATTGCATCGTCTCTCTCTTTCAAGGATGATCATACTACGCAAAGACCGTGACAAATGCCAAAGATTAGGAAAATCTCTCGCCGCCATATGATGCCCTCGAGCCCACCTCGTAGTCGGGGCCTTATTCGATGCTCAGCATCTATTTTACGAGACCTCATTCCCTTCCCTCCTTTCTATACATCTACATTTTAGCAGCTGACTATGTGTCGAAATGGGTTGAAGTTGTGCCTTGCAGAACAGCAGACCACATGGTGGTACTGAAATTTCTAAAGGAGAACATCTTCTCCAGATTTGGTAGGGTCCCTAATAATTAGTGATGGAGGTTCACATTTATGCAACAAACCTTTTGAGATCCTCCTAGCTAACTACGATGTCAAGCATAAAGTGGCCACCCCATACCATCCTCAGACCAGTGGTCAGGTTGAGCTAGCCAACAGGGAAATCAAGATGATACTGATGAAAGTGGTGAACTCTAACCGAAAGGATTGGTCTCTCAAGCTACTGGACTCTTTGTGGGAATACATAACAGCCTATAAAACCATCCTTGGCATGTCCCCCTATCACCTAGTTTATGGAAAGGCATGTCACCTACATGTGGAAATTGAGTATAGAGCATGGTGGGCAGTGAAGAAACTGAACCTGGATATGTGTAGAGCTGGTCTCAAAAGGCTCCTGGATATCAACAAGCTGGAAGAACTAAGGAATGACGCCTACTTCAAATCGAAAATTGCGAAAGATAAGTTAAAGAAGTGGCATGATCAGCTAAAAGCTCGCAAGAATTTCAAACAAGGAGACCGAGTGTTACTTTACAACTCAAAGCTCCACCTCTTTCCAGGCAAGCTGAAGTCGAGATGGACTGGGCCATTCACCATCCTAGAGGTCTATCCCAATGGATCAGTGGACCTGCTCAACTCCAAAGACAATAGGGTGTTCAAGGTTAAATTGCTAAAGACTAAAACCCTATGCAGCACAACACTCAGCAGACAAGGAGGAGATTCCCCTCCTTGACCCCCCTTGAATTCAAAAGACTACTTGAGTGGGAGTGGCTTCTGCAGTATCTCAGAAGTCACTAAAATTTTTTGTTAGAATTTTGTGTGTTTTATTTTAAGTTTTAGTCAGATTTTCTACTTCTAGCCTTTTAGTTTTGTTTTCCTTGCAATTTTCCTCATTTACAACGGTGCTTTCTCAGAATTTTGGTTCTATTTTTTGCAAGTGTTGTAGTTATCGAAGTTTTTTTGAAGCAGAAATTTCCGTGTTTGTGAATTTCGTTGAAATGCGAATTTTGTGTCAGCGAAATTCCGCCTGCTCATCTTCTTCCTCCCCGCCTTTCACTCTTCAGAACCTTTCGTTTCTCAAGGCCTCCATTAATTTTTCCATATTTTTTTTGAGCCACAACCACTAACCACCTTTATTTATGGGTATTAATTGTGCTAACTCTTCGGGACGCCCAAACCTATCTATTTAAACACCCCTCTCTTTCTCATTCCAATTCACTAAAACCTTTCCTCCTCTCCTTCTCCAACCCGCCTATGGCGAAGACAAAGACGGAGGACACAATAACTTAGGCCCGTGGTGAGGCAATCTCTCCTCCCCGTCGGCGCCTCCAACCCCGTCATCCCCCGTCGCCACCGTAGCCCAAGAGCCTCCCGCCGGCCGCCGGCCTCCCACAAACACTACTGCCACTGCTCAGAGATCCCACCATAGGCTCCGTCTACTACCGCCGCCCCCCGCCCGAGATGCATCATACCCGGCTGGCCCCATTCCCTACGCCACATCCTAGCCATCCCGAGGGCCCCATCGTCTGCCAGGTCCGACATCCCGCCCCAAGAGAGTCCTCCGCCCCAGCCCCTGTGAGCCCCAAATTTCTCACCACCTACTCAAGGCTCGCTAGAGATCTCCCTCCCGATTCTGGTCCCGCATCGATCATTAAGCAATTTCTACTTCCACCAAGTGTACTCTATTCCAGTGGAATACTGATCAGAAGGGAGAGGGATGTGCACACCGAGATTTATTATGATCTCCCGGCCTTTGCCGAAGATCCAAAGCCTGCAGGAGGATGCGCCTAGTGTAGGAGGTACTCCTCGAGCCATTCACGACCCCCGCGCGGCTTTATTACTCTCGAAAGTGGTCATCGAGTTTTACCACACAATGACCTCCAGGCGAGAGCCCAATCCTACAGCCATTCATTTCTCCATAGATGGGCGGCCAGGGATACTTCGAGCTTCGGATATAGCAGCTGCTTTCCATCTTACGGTGGTCCTTGCCAACTCGGCTAATTATAGGCAAATAGTCCCATCCGACTGTGTGAGATGGTCTGCCTCATAACCTTGGGACATGACAACGGACCATCTTGTTCAAGATACAGCTTCCGCCGTGAGATATAGCTGATACCACATACTGTGGTCTAATCTTTTTCCCCTCCAGCACATAGTCCAGAGGAGATGAGCCATTCTAGAGGCTCTCTACCGAGATCTCGTAGGGTTACCGTTCATCCCTACCGAGCTTATCATGACAAACCTTTGTTCCACTTTGAGGACAAGGTTCATCACAGAACCCGACTGGGGCCGCTGAGTCCATTGACCTCCCGTCTCCCGAGACTCCCATGCCAAGCCAGGAGCACGCCTTCCCCTCGCCGAGCCCCAGGGCCGAGCGCCATGACCGCGAGGTCATCCCTAGCCGACCGGCAAGGCATTATGCCCGGCTCCTATCACCTTCCACCTCCGAATCCAAATGAGGATCCGGGCGAGAGCCAACCCTCCTACGAAGGAGCCGCCACCTCCGCGCGAATGCATACCATGGGAGACGTTCCCAGATCCCGCCTCCTACCCATTACCCGCCACTCCCAAGGTCCCCGTGACCTCCAGCTCCCGCCCCTGCACCATAGCGCTCCTATAGATATTGCTAGCTCCGAGCACTTCAAAGACTCACTCCGCAAAGATATCATGATATCTACTTGGGACTTCCTGGCCATCATGGATGCAGTCCGCGCCTTCTCTATCACTTCGGCATCATTTGCAACCCGCCCCATGTCGTTTAGCCGAGAGGATGACTTCATTATCGAGGTCGCTATGGCTCGTAATCGTACATCCTCATGCGTATCTCGTAGTCACTCCGGGCTCGCTTCGATTTCCCCATCGTCCCGCCCATGCCTCTTCGCTCCCTCCAAATAGAAAGCCAAAGACTAAGAGCTCCTCTTGGATTTGCTAGCAAAGAAGAAGCAGTTTGTACCTAATTTCAAGTAGTAGCACCTCATTCTCGTCCCAGTGGCGAGGACAACTCTCCATCAGCTACACACTAAGGAGGTAGCATTTCCTCCGCTAACTTTCCAATCCGAACCCCATTACTGACAATGTCACATTTGGTTGGGGGGAGAGTTAGCGAAGGAAGTGACTTTTACACTTTTGATTTCACTACCCTTTTAAGCAAAGCTTATTTTGTATGTTTAGTGGCTTGCTGGTTGTTCATTTTTATTGAAGTTGTTTGTTTGTTTTTGTAAAAGATGAAAATATAGTGACATACATTCCTATACATACCATACAGCTCATTTTCTCAATTCAAAGTGCATCCATTTTTGCCCCCTTGTTTTTTTCTTTTTTCTTTTTTTTTTGTGGTTTTGTCTAACCTGCAAGTTGGAAAATTGAAACATTTCCCAATGCCATTGATGTTAGATCAGTTCCATGCATGATTAAGTAGATGATCAGTTGAAGTCTCATGGTGTTCTCAAATTTCTTCTTCCACCTTAGCTAACCACACACAAGGTACATCGGGGCTTTTCTTCAAATAGGTTGAGAAACTGCATAACTCCCTTACTTTGCAAAACCTACCATAGTTTCGTTGACCACCTGTAATAGGTTGAGGACCCCCAAGAAAAGAAGGCCAATGAAGTCTTCCATAAAGAAAAAGAAAAAGAAAAAGAAAAAGAAAAAGAAAAAGAAAAAGAAAAAGAAAAAGAAAAAGAAAAGCATAGAAAAAGTCGCTGACGTCAGCCTTGAAACCCAAGCACCCATCCCGAGGGCATATGGCGAAAGCCTTTAAAGCCCGGTGCCCCAACCAACTCGGGTCAGGAACCTCCACTCAAGGCTCAAGCATGGGTGGACGGGGTGAGGTTTAGCGAGTCAGAGGTGCTGGAATCTCAAATCATTCGAGTCCGGGGTGAAACCCGAAGAGCAGCGGTCGAAAGACTCTTTCGACTTGACGCCTCCTAAGTCTTAGTTGGTCGGGAGCCCAAGTGGATCCCCTGCTACATGGACTTTGGTGTGGTTGATTCCTCAGCATTGCACCCTACAACATAAAAAAAAAGTGTGGAATAAGAGCGGAGCCAGATTCATTTAGGTTGGTCATTCTTCTAGGTTTTGGCAAAAGAGCTTGGTCGGGGGTGGGGAGTGCGCTTTGGTAGCTTAATGTTAAAATCGATCGCTTAAACACTCCTAAATTTTCAGAAGTTTCGTGTCGATTCCCTTTAGTTGATACTTTCTAAAAACTTGATTCTATATGGCTTTCATTCTCCCAAGATGGGTATTGTGCAGAGCTATGATTCATATCAAGGTTAAGCATTACCATTCACAACCTTTTTGAAATACCATTTGTCTTGTAAACATAATTTTGATTTTGTTTTGTTTGCTCTCTATTTCTTTCATTGTTAAGGGACTAGAAATGTGTAGGTTGGGGGGTGTGATTAGTGCCCAAAAAGTGCTATTTTGAGCCATAAGCTTATCGTGAAGTCTTGAGCACTTTTGTGTACTAATCAACGACTAACCCACCGGGCACATTAAGGTCCCAATGATACTTCACCAATCGCATTTTGTGGCTGTTTTTATAGTTTTTGAAAAATAATCAAGCCAAAGTTATCGAGCCAATCCAAGCACGAAGAATCCAAGCCGAACTTGTAGCTCACAACAGAAGTTGGAAGGAAATTGGAGCCACAAGCTGAAGAAAATTGGAACACTGCAGAATTTTGCATAGAGTTGTAATTTTTCGCAGAACCCGCGACGCCTCCAAATAATTCTTCACAGAGTCAATTCTCTCACTTTGTGACTTTTCCTAAACCACCCCTCTATGTATCATGGTAGTCTCTACATTTTTGTAATTTCCTTTACTCCGAGCAAAGATATACTTCCTACCAAGCTCGTATTGCAGGATATCACTGATGTAATAAAATCGAAAGCTGGGCCCCGCTTTCTTCTTTTCTCTCATTTTCCCCTTTCCTTCACTTTCACCTGCCAAACACCCCTTGAGGATGACAAATCAAGGGATGCTTGGCTGAATCCCCTCATCCTTGAAGAGACCATCACAAAGTTTATGTAAACTCGGTGTCCTCTTTGTTTTCAATGCATGCAGTTATAATCATTTATGCTAGACTTGCCCCAGCCTTAAATCCTTCCCCTGATGCACTCGACGCCGCATTTCATAAGCTTTTAGGGCTCATTGGATGCTTACCACTAGATCCACTGAGGCTCACTTAGTTGCCATTTATTTGCCTCTGCAGGTTAGGTCAAATGATCGTTTTTATTGCTTTGAAACATAAATGACCAATAAATGCTCTATTTCAAGAGAAAAACTTTTAGGGTTCAGTTTTTATGGCTAAATGAAGATCCGGTTCGGGAAATGACTATAGGTCATCCTCCCCAACGCTAGGAAAAGGGCCCGAGGACCCCTCAATCACCCTAAAACCCCAAACAGTGGCCCGAGACTTCAAGGAGTTCTTTTTACATTCTATTTCATTTTTTTTTTGTAGTTTTCAAACCACCAATCACACTGTTTTTACAAAAACCCCAAATCCAAAGTGAAATCACCATTTTACATCAACTGTGAATCATTTTGCGCAAAGAAAACCCATTCCTGAGTTCGACCCTAAAACCACTATACTGCAGTAGCTTCGCTACGACAGTAGGAATTTAGGTTACAAATATTGTTGATTCCGGATACACCTATTGTGGCACGAATCAAAGACTTAATGCAAGACCAATGAAAAACTAAAGTAAAACAAGATCAAACGATGAAGCAATATCAGTTTCGATGTAGACTATGACTAGACCTAAGAAAACTCTATGCTAGCTCTGCAAACCAATGTAACTCAGATCAGATGAAATGAAATCTTAACTCAAAAAGCCTCAAAGTGTGCATCGATCCCCAAATACTTTGATCACCAACCGAAGCTCTACTGCAAACTAGGCGAAGGGGGAACTACATGGGTAGAATAAGTGGGTAGAGGATTAGTAGTCACACTCGGGCCAGATAAGGTGACTACCCCAGAATCAATCAAGTCTTGAATTGTATGTTGAAGCGATAAACAGTGCTCAATATAATGCCCTTAGCCTTGGTGATATGCACAAAACTCATGTAGACGATAATGAGGAGGCACACGTTGTGGTAAGGGGCCTGGTGACAATAGAGTAATCAAGCCGGGATCCCCGCCTCTCAAAAGCCCGAACAATGGTCACGCCCCACCTGGGGCGACCGTCTGTGGTCCCTAAGCTCAGGGTCGAGGTCATTCAGGATGTAAGGCTCTCTCGATGTGAGCGAATGAGTTGTATATTAGTTTGGTTTACATACGCATTGTTGGACATGGGTTGGCTGAAGCCAATAATGAGGAGGGTGATCGAAATCGGAAAGCAGTGAGGCCTATAAGAATCGCGAAAGAGCCTTTGATGATAATCGATAAATAGCTTAACTTCCAAGTCTCCCACTAAATGATCCCATAGGCTACTTCCCCTTGGAATCATGGGAAGAACTATCATCTGACCATAATCCTTTGGAATTAGCATCCTCAACACTAAATGCGACATGAAATAAGCTCTTAATATCCTGAAAAAGGGACACCAACTAGACGTCTAGAAAATCTGGGCTAAAGGTTCCGAAGAACCATATATATCTGCTTCTGCTCCTTAGGCCGATCTATTATATCAACCACCTTATCCCTCAAATGGCTAAATAAATGAAGGTTCATCTTATCAGGCCTCTTTCTAATGGCTTCTAACTCTTGTCTAGATACATCTATACTAGCACTGGAAGTAAACTATGTCAGAAACTCGTGGGTCACATCCTCCCATGTACGGAGTCTAGAAGGCTCAACTGATGCAAACCATCTCTGTGCTACCCCACTTAGTGACATAGGAAACAGAGCAACTAACTGTGTATCATCTAATCTATGCGCCCTCATGATAAAGCTATAAAAAAGCGAGCTTCCGGCTCGAAAAGGAAATAAAACATATTAGGGCTGAGAGCACAGGACTCAATGAGGCTCAAGGCCTAAAAAGAAAAAAGCAAGCTCCGGGCTCTAAAATGAAATAAAACAACTCAGGGCTCGACAAGGCTCAGGGCCGAAAAAGGAAAAAGCAAAAAAAGTGAGCTTTGGGGCTCAAAAAGGAAATAAACAACCTGGGGTGGCGGTGAGTGCGTGGGAGCTCGGGGCAAAGGAGGTCGGCACCAATGGTAGAGCGACACTCGGGATCGACTTTAGTGACCAAATGTTCAGCAGCCTTGGCACTTACCAAGATACGGGCGAGACAGGAGCTGTGATGAGGTTGGCTACAAGGCTCGAGGTGAAGCAGAGGGGCTTGAAGCATGATCATCGTCGATAGAGCGAGAGTGCGACGGGCGAGGCCCTCTGGTGTTAGTGATCATGAACGAGGAGGGACTGGACTACGAGTGTTTGAGCTCCAATTCCTGATTGATCAAGTTTTCGTGTAATTCATCAAAGAGAATCAGAGTGTCACGACCTTGGATAATATTGACAATGGATTTGAAGTCTTCGTCCAAGCCATTCAAGATTCTATCAATGAGATCCTAATGGTCAAGTGGTTTCCCAAAAGCCGTAAGTTGATCAGCTCGGCACTTGATGAAGTTCATGTATTCGATGATGGTTTGGGAACCTTTGACAATAGTCTTGAGTTGGTCCTTGATTTGTTTGATATGCCCACGAGATGGACGAGCATATGTGTTGGCAAGGGTTAGCCATGCATCATGAGAGATGGTGTATCATATCAAGAGGGATTGCGGAACCAAAATGGATCCAATAAGAGCACCAAAAGTAGTTTGCCTTGGAGGATCTTGGAGAGAAACCGATTTAGGTTTCCTCACACTGAGTGAGTCGTGGCTTAGGACACATGAGAGCCATCATTATATTTGTGAGGTCAGAGCACGAGATATTTAACTAAGCTTCAGGAGAGGTAGTTTGGAGGTGAGTTTGAGGATGTTTTGATGCAAGATAGTGATGAGGGTGAGGAGGTGAAGTGGGAATATGAGAATTAGAATAGTGATTGGTCAAGTTCTTAAGTCATGATGTTGGTAGAGTAGGAGATGAGCCGAGGCTGTGTATAAGGGTGAGGTCCGACCGTGGCTCGATAACACGGCACTGTGCACAGTATTGATTTTGTAATTACTGAATTCAGGTGGTAATGAAGAGAAATGGAATGGGGAATTAATAAGGTGACTAACCTAAGCTAGGTATAGACAAACTTAGAATCAATCTAAATCTAAATATTACAAATCGAAATTAAGGTGGTTTACACTGATTACACTTTACTTATTTGGATGTAGATCGGGATTCTCCAATATGCCACCACAAGTTAGAGCTCTGGGAGGAGAAACCAATCTTGAGTAGTAACTGATGAAAATGAGTGTGGGGTAGAGGTTTGTTGAGAGCGTCTACAAGCTTATCCGCGGAAACAACATGGGTAACATGAAGATCGCTATTCTGAACTTGTTCGCGAATGAAGTGGTAGTCAAGTGCAACATGTTTCATACGTGAGTGGAACACCGAGTTCAAGTAGAGGTCGTTGCATCAACATTGTCGCAGCAAATGATCGGTGCCCGTGTAAAACCCGAGAAAATTCTAATTTTCTAAAAAATGGTAAAATGGTAATTTCTATCAAAATATGAAATTTTTTATCCTAATGACAAACGGACTTCACCGGGCTGAATTGTTCCATAAATCTAGCGCTACCACGTCGACTTCGTCGAATTCCGAGACAATAAATTTCACTGCCGAGGCACCGGTGTCCGTGCCGTGTGACAGTCAGGAGAGACATGTGATGTGAAAGTCACCTACTACATGCCAAAATGTGACAAATGTTATACGACAGCGGTGACGATAAATAAATGGCTTAGATTAAGCCAAGTAGTCAAAAGGCCTCTTAAGTCAAATTGTTAAATGAAGCGGACAAGTGAGGGAATTAAGTTAAAAGATCAAATGACAAAGATAGTTAAGTATCATTTTCTTTCTTCACCATTTTGGCAGAAAATGTGCAGTAAAGGGAGATTTTAGATTTTAGAGAGAGAAAGAGTGACTTCTCTCTAGATTTCCCGGCGTTCGGACCATCGGTTCTCGTCGGAGCAAGAAGCAAAGTTGTTCTACGTGACAAGGGCTATGCGTGGGCACCGATTTTGTGGAGTTCAAAACCTAAGAGGCAGTGATCTTTCCTACTGGTTTATTCTACGTTGTTCCATTTTACCTAATGGGATTTGTCGATGCCGAATGGTCAGGGTTATAAATCTCAAAAATCTTTGAACCGAGCGAGAAAATCCCTTATCAGGTGGCCGTGATCGCACGACCCTGTGGTTCACTGCTCACATGATATGTCAGGTGATTTTGTGTTGTTAGGTGATTCAAAAAATGAATTGCTTTGATTGTTATTAGCCCATGTAAGCTAATTTCGTGTTATTGATTGTGAATTGAATAATATGAATTGTGTGAATTAAAATTTTGTTAATATATACATGTAAAATATATTAGCATGAATATTTTGGAATGGCATAATGCATTCCATACAGACCTGGGAACCCTAGAACGACAGGTGTGAATTTATGACACGAAAAATGAAAAGAAAAGCAGAAAATGGTCGTGAGCCGAATTTCAAGGAAGATTTCCAAAGAATCATTTCTGGATATGGTCCAACAATTCATCCCGCAGGCTGACCCATGAATGTTCGGAAATGATCCAAAGAATTCGCCCCTCGAGGGTAGTCCAACATATTTACCAAAACCTCGGTAGTAAAATTCGAACAAAACCTTTTGTTTAAAAATTATGTTTTTCTCAAGATTTGGCTCAAAGACGCATGGAGTGAAATGCGAGGACTCGAGACATGGATCAAGCACACATTCAAGAGATCACATTTGCCGAAAGTGTGTTCGTTGTCATGACATGTGCACTAGGTGGGGAGTAACCCATGTAGAAGATTATCACTACTGGCTTTGCCCACCCCGCCGCGGATCATTATTTCGGTGTACAGGAGTTGTAATAGAGGACGACGCCTCACTGGGAGGTCGCGCTTTAGGAAGAAAGCCTGATCGTGGCTTTGTGGATACTTTTGTAAAAACATGTATAAGAACTCTAACTTTTGATATATGCTCGCTAAGAGTAATGTAATAATTCTTGAACTATTGTTATATAGTTGATGTATTCTTGATGAGTATTGATGTAAGGGCCCAAATCTACTGCTTTTACTCATGTATAGGTCTCATAATACGGTGACACGTATTCCGCAGATGATCGGTTGCTAACGACACCGATTTGGGGCGTCATACTCGTATCAAAGCTAGGTTTATAAATACCTAGAGCTTAATGTCAGATACTAAAGTATAGCTTAGTATCAATAAGTTAGGTATATGATTACCTAGGACTTGATGGGCATGGGTTAGATCATGCATCCATTATGCATTTTGATGATTGATGTGTGATCATTTGTTGTATGAATTGTGTGAATTGTGTGCTTGGTGAATAACACATAGGAAAAAAAATGTGGAGAAAATTTTTTCTTTTTCGAGGTTTTACAAGGTGTAAACTGGAAAAATATTTAAAATAAATATTTTTGGTTCATCAAGACATGAAAAAAATTATATATATATATATATATATATATATATATATATATATATATATATATATATATATATATATATATATTTTTTTTTTTTTTTTTTTTTTTTTTTTTTTTTTTTGTGGTCTTACGTGAGTGGAACAAAGAAAAATGAGTTAAAAAAAAAAAATTTGTGCAGGAGACTGGATGGGCTACTACCCATTTTCCAATTTGAGTCATGATACAATGGATTGTATCGTGACACAGGGTGGTGGGGCGTGCAGCAGGGTGGCCACGACACGGCCAAGAGGCCCTGAGACAAAGCCCCACGACACGGCTAGCAAGGGTCATCATGTCCTAAAAAAACTAACATGGAATCCATCTTGGATTCTTTGATAAATCTTCTATAAAATCTAGCAAGTCCTAAAAATCCTCTAATTCCCTTCACTGTTGTAGGTGGCAGTAGAGTTTTTATGATAGAAACTTTTGCTTGGTCTACTTCTAACCCAACCCGCAAATCTTCAGGCTCAATATTAATTCCTATGTTACCATGAAACGACATTTTTCCAATTCAGCCAGATTTTGTCTGCGACCTCTAAAGTAATGTTTCAAAATTTTCTAAACATTTATCAAAACTGGATCAGTATACTGAGAAGTCCTCAATGAAGATTTCCATAGCCTCTTCTACCAAATCAGAAATTATATGTATTATCATACATCTTGAAGGTGGTGTGAGCATTGGAGCGATAATCCAAATGGCATCCTTCTAAAAGTAAAGGTGCCATACACATGTAAAAGTAGTCTTCCTAATCCTCGAGAGCTATGACGACCGTTATATCTCGTAATATCCATCAAGAAATGTAAATGGGGTGTCCCGCTAACCTCATTCAAAGATTCGTCAATGAAAGGTAGAGGATAATGATCCTTTCTTGTAGCAGTATTTAGTTTTTTATAGTCTACACACACCCTCAATCTTGTCACAGTTCTTGTAAGAATAAGTTCATTCTTCTCATTTCTGATCACATAGAATCCACCCTTCTTGGGAACCACATGAACTAGGCTCACCCAAGGACTTTCTGAGATTGCATATATGAAACCTGCATTTAACCACTTCAATACTTCTTTTCTGACAACTTCTTTCATTACTGGATTCAGTCTTCTTTGATGTTCAATGGAAGTCTTTGCATTCTTCTCCAAGAGAATTTTATGCATACATATGGAAGGACTAATTCCTTTCAAATCTTCTATAGACCAAGAAATTGCTCCTTTATATTTTATGAGAATTTCCAGCAGTTTATGTTCTTTGTGCTTTGTCAAGTCAGTTGATATAATTACTGGTTTAGATTTTTCAGCATCAAGAAAGGCATACTTCAAATGTTCAGACAATTCTTTTAGAATTAAACCCTCTGAGCTTGTGTTTACTTCTAAAACCTTCTCTTCATAACTACTTGATTTTTCTTCACTACTTTCATTAAGACCGAGTACTGCTTCTTTTAATTCAAAATTGGAGTTCAAAAATTCAACATGAAGATACTGGAAATTCATCTCATTTTCATTCATTGAACTTTGAATCTTACAATCTTTTATCAGTTTAGAACTGATGGGAGCTTTTGTTTCTATAATCTTACAATCAGTAATATCAAATTCTGGTTGTTTCAAACTCTGATTGAGATTAGTGCACTGCCTCATCTCCAACCCTTAGAGTAAGCTCTCATTTCTTCACATCTATCAAAGTTGCTCCTGTAGCAAGGAAAGGTCTTCCTAGCAGCAATGGGACTTGTTTTTCTTCTTCAATATCAATGACCACTGGAAAAATGAACTTTCCTACTTTGATAAGAACATCTTCAAGAACACCCTTAGGCTGAGCTAAGGCCCTCATTCGCCATCCGGCGAGTTTTGGCTGTGGGAGTAAGCTCCCCTAAACTTAATCTTTTAACTACAGATAAAGGCCTCAAGTTGATGGTGCAAGGAATAGTGAAGTTGCTTAGATCTTTTATTTTCATAGGTAAAGTCCTCTGAATAATTGCACTGCAGGTTTCTGTCAGGCTCACTACTCCTTCTTCAGCAATTTTCCTTTTTCTACTCAATATATCTTTCATGAATTTAGCATACTGAGGCATTTTAGTTAGTGCCTCTGAAAAAATGATATTAATCTCTATTTTCTTGAACATATTCAAGAATCTAGATAATTGCTCTTCTAACTTGGCTTTCTGCAACCTCTGAGGAAATGGGACTAGAGACTTGTAAGCTTGAACCTCTTCTTTCTTTCTTTAATCATCCTTGGCTACTTTTGCTGCACCTTTACTATTCTTTCTTCTTCAGTAACTTCAGAACTCGTATCACCGCTTTATTTCTCTTCTCCTGCCGTCTTCACCCCGCTGAAAGTTTTCTTCCTCATTCTTCTTCTTTTCCTTTTTTCTTCGCCGCCACTCCTCGTAGTCACGCTTTACGCCTTTAGGATTCTTCTTAGTATCACTGGGAAGGCATCCTTTGGACTGTCTTCATTGCTAAGGCTAATCGCCTCTACTTGTGTTCCGCATTTTCAAAGAGGCATTTGTGTTGGCTTGACACACATTTGTGTTTGCTTGGAATGATGCTAGCATAGCAAACTTTTGTTCATGTAGATTCAGCAGTCTTTTATTTTCTCCAATAAAGCTCAACATTTATTCTTCAAAAGACTAGGACCTTCTTTAGCCCTGATTTTAAGCCCTTTGGTCATTCTACTGCTGCTGCTACTACCCTTGGAAACCATGTTAACCCTACTATTGCTGATAATTCAGCACAAGTCTCTATCCTTGTTATGTTGCAGGTCCATATGAGAAATGCTCATAGTTTCTCAAGGCTGGTGTGTAGTGAGTTGGAAGATTTGTGTTGGGCTTGAAGTTGTAACTTCCATTGCCATTGATAAACTGAACTTCCTCCTGCCGATAGGGACCATCTTGAGCAAGTCCTTCATCTTTATAAACTTTTTGTTGATCTTCCACTATTTCAACTAGATGGGCAAACTGGTTGCTTCTTTCCTGCATGCACACTTTGTTCATCAATGCGTCCAGCTTGGCTCTATAACTCCATTTTGCGTTCAAATTTCCTAGCATGCCACTTCCTCTTGCATGCTACTGCCTCCCCGGGTCTCGTATGGAGCTTCAGAAGCCGCTTCTTCGCTAGATCTTCTATTAACCGGGTTTACCTCTTTAGCACTTTTCTCTTGAAAAGTCGCGAACAGTCGCATCTATGATCCCTTTGATGTGTAGTTCGTGGTAATGGTAGAAAATTATCCATATGTGCAGATCCCGATCAATCCCATGCATTGGACATCTCGAGCAAATTTCATACCTTCCCGAAAGCATTATAGAGACTTTCGTCTTCACCTTGCTTGAATATAATGATTTCTCCTCTTCTCTCTGAGGTGAGAGCATGAGGGAAAAATCTACCCATGAATGCTTCAACCAACTCATCCCAAGTGTTCACTGATCCATAGGGGAGTGATTCAAACCAACTTGTTGTTGTATCCCTTAAGGAGAAAGGGAATAGCTGCAACTTAATCACACTAGGCCTCACCTCATTTAACTTCACAGTGTTGGCCATTCTAAGAAACCTACCAATGTGCTCATTGGGGTCTTCACTCTACATGACTTCAAGAAACTGAATATGCCGACCATGGTGATCACAAGTGTGCTTAAGCTCAAAATTGTTTGCTTCACTGCGTGTTTCGATTATGAATAATCATTCTAACAACGATTTCCAAATCTTCCATAGTTCTTTTGCCCTCGAGGCCCTGGTCAACTTCCTCGCTGGAATGTACCGCTATATCTCCTCCCCAGTCTTCCATAACTGGCTAAGCCAAAGAAATATGAATTTCTTCAGTTTTCAGCTGTCCTTTCCAATTCAAAGGTCCAATGGTACCAATTTTATTTTGGTTTTTCTATGCATGTGAGGTATCTTCGAAATGGAAAACACACCGAAATCAAATAAGATCAATAAGTGAAAATATATTATGATGTGTTTTCATTAAAGATCAAGAGGCTAATTCAGCCTATCAGAGTTAAAATCGTTTTTTGGATTTTTTTTTTTTTGATAAAAGTAAAAAGAAAAATATCCAAACTAGCAATTTTCTTTCTGGTAAGAATATTAATCTTTAAATTCTATTTTCATTTCGATCCTCGGCAACGGCACCAAAAACTTGTTGACTATTTTTTAACATAAACAAAAAAACAACTGATTCTTGATACTATTGTTAGACGTATTTCCCGACATATTACCAAAGACTAACCAAATCGGGCCCCCAACAATGGCACAAAAAACTTGTTGAGTAAACCAAAATATGAAATTTGTTTTCTGCTTATATGTAAAATGCTTCTTTTTAAAATTGTTTGGTCTAGATCATCAAAGTGAAGTGCACATGTCAAGGCTGCTATACAATGGATTTTAAGTCCAGATATCATTCTACCTAGAATCAACTAGAAAATTTAAAGATTAACTACCCTCACTACTAAAGATCCTTAATATTTGAATTTCCAAAGATCGATAGATTTATCTTTGTAGATAAAAGAAATCCAAAAATTAATGAAATCTTAAAGTACATGATTAGAGAGTTCACCGAACTAAAAATGGCTAAAGTGGAAGAAAACAATGTTTTGACCATCACTTTGCAAGTCCCAAATAAGATAAAGTAACGGATATGAAACTCGAGTCAGTCTAAGAGCAAACCAAGGTAGCAATGGATTTCCTCCTAACACTACACATTCACTATCCAGCCTTACCACACTCTCTATCTCTGCATTGCGGGTCTGATAAGCTACTTGTAAGATTTGTTTTTTTAAGATCTGACTATTTTTCCTTCTCAGTACTTCACAGTCATTTCTTAGGACTGGAAATTGCTTGCCCCCATAGATAAGATTTAGCAAGCCCTCTCCGAAATAACAAGTGTCTCAGCCATCAATTTGACAAGAATTTCTCCTCGATTAAAGTCCTTCGCCTAATATAGGGCTGGTCATTCCTCTCAATTGAAGTGAAACCTCTTAGAATTAAGTTAAGCAACCGCAGCGGATTCATGCCCTAGCACTCTGTCGTGGCCACCCAAGAGGGAGCCTTTAAATCAGAGGTTAGATCATCACTAGTGATATATCAAAGTAATTCCAAAAGTGCAATTGTTCAAATAATATTAGTGTAATTTTACCCACAAGTGATCAAGCCATTACTCGTAGTCTCAACTTTGTGTCACTTAGAGGGATTCCTGGAAATCAAAACAAAATACAACTCTTCTCGGGGTACCAAACACTGATATTCAAAACAACTCAATGAAGGAGTAATACCAGTTAAATCACTCTAATTTGCTTACCCAAAACAACATTAACTCTTACAATCAATAATCCCAACAAAGTGTTCTTCCCAACATGAGTTTAGCCTTTCAAATCTGGATCACAAATCACAATGACTGGTTGATTAAACGAATTCCTTTAGATTGCAATCAAAATTGAAGAAAAATGATTTCCATAATAAACCTTTACTTTCTTTAAGTTCGATAGAAATGAACCGATCTACATGAATACTAGCTCCCCAAGATTCCGCATCATATCACCGTCTAATCCTAAAAGAAACTGAATCTAGAAACAACTGAAGGAAAAATAAAAATAAAAGAAAAATATATACAATGAGACTTCAGCTTTCCCAAAAAGCCCAAAGACTTGTTGAAAGCTGCACACTACTCCCAAAGGCTTCTATTTATAGGCTCAGGTCTTGGGCCCTAAAAACAAGGCGAAAATCATGTACTTCGGAAGTTTCAGAATTGTTGCCCCAGTCGCAGCCGCCATACATGTCGTGATGATACGCGACATCAGTCATTGATGTCGGGTTGCCGCTAAATTCGTGACATCAAAAATCTGTTTGGCACTTCTCAGTTTCCATTGATGAGTCCATGTCGTGATGATGGTGCGACATGGAGATATATTATTATAGATTAATTCCGATGTCGCGACACTACCATTCTTGTGTTGTGACATTTAGTTGGTGTTGCGACATTGCTATGATGTCGCGACATAGCTGACTGATGCCCTTGCTTGTACACACTTGCCCTAATGTCGCAACATTACTAATCTAATGTTGCAACATTGGTCATTTAAGTTCATTGTGATCACCTCAGGCTAATGTTGAGACACTATTATGATGTCACGACATCATATCTTGTTGTTATGAATTCCTCTACTAATGTCGTAGCTAATGTTATGAAATTTATTAGATGTCGCAACATTGGACTGATTTCACTATCCAAGATGCTTTGATCTGATGTCGCGACATCGACATGTTGATCACTAGTTGATGTTGTAACATTGCCTCTGCATGTCTGATCTATTACGTTGATGTCGCGACATTTCTACTCCGAGGTCGTGACATTGAATCTTGTTACTCTGAAGTACTCTGCCAATGTTTTTATGTGATGTCGCGACATTTATTCTGTGTCGCGACATTTGACTTGTCTCATCATCAGGCTGCTTTAATTGAATGTTGCGACTTTTATTTTGTGTCGTGACATTTGACTTGTCTCATCATCAAGCTGTTTTGATTGAATGTCGCGACATTATCTATCCGATGTCGCGACATTTGACGTGTGAATTTCCAGTGTTTAAGCTTTTTCTAATGTCACGACATTTCTGATCCAATGTTGCGACATTCAAATGATTCAATATTTTCCTCTACAAGCAATGTTGTAGCCATGTCTTATGATGTCGGACATCGACGGTGGTCGCTTATAATTGACCGGCTAGAGTTGTTTATGATGTCGCGACATTGCCGTATCTTTTTGTTTCCCTTCTTCAACCGATAAACAACATAGCCATAATTTCAAGATTTTCTCCACATAATGTCGCGATTAATCGAACCTCGCTTTGCGATGTCGCGATTGGCCTTTTACGCACTACGCCGATTTATGCTTATTTTATGTCAATTCGCTTATTTTCTTTAAGTTTTTGCAAAACAGAAAATTTGGGTGAAAGCTCCATAATTCCGTATTAAACTGAACTTTTAAGCTTGAAATATACTCAAAAAATGGACTTAAAAATAGATGAGTTTTAGACTCATCAGTATTCCTTGTATCGAGTGCATACATATATGATAAAAATGACCTCCAAAGTAGCCATGTCCTAATGTAAGAATGTATCATAATTCATTAAAGATTTTGATTGGTCTTAATCACTGCAAGTGCACAGATCGTACAAGTAATAAAAGTGGATTTTCATTAAGTCCAGATATCGTGACCACGAGGATTGAGAATGAATCATAAAATCAACTACCCCAACTACTCAAGATTCTTACTATTTGAACTCTAATATTAAAATGATTGGAAAATTGAATTAAATAATACTAAAGTAGATTCATTAGTGTACATAAAATATTAATAAGAATAGAGTTAAGAGTTCACTGAGTGAGACAACACTGGAACCTAGATCAATGAATAATTGTCAATTTGTGCATCATTTTGAATCTTATCTAAGTCATAAGTCGAAAAATCGACTCACAAAGACGATCACAGATAGCTCTGATTTCTCCCTTAACCATACCTTTCACTAATTGTAGATTCATGTCTTTCTTGAATCATGAATTTAATCGCCTACTTTAATATATAACCCCTTTCTAAGATTTAAGTATTTTCCTTTTCAAGATTTCCATACCTCAGACATAGGATCGAGAATTCGCCCCCATGCATGATATCAAGCCTCTCTCCAATTTGATCGACACCTCATCCTTCATTTCTCGATGAAAATTTCCATCTCCTTGATTAGATCCTCATAACACCTGATCATAATCGCTTCATCGAGAAAGGAGGAACCTTCGAAGATATTTAAACTGATATTTCATTCAACTATCCTCAAACCATGAGTAAGTTGGTGATCTATCGAAGTAACCCATCAAAGTTCATTAGTTCCATAGTATTAGTCTACCATACCCACAAAGAACTACTTTATACTCTCAGGATCCTCCATCTCTGTGTCACGCAGAGGGCCTCCTGGAAATCAGAGCAAGATACAATACTTTGCTTGGGTACACGGTACTAGTACTGGGAACAATTAAGTTCAGAAATAATACCAATCAAATAAATTCAAGAAATCTAACTAAGGCGTTCTTCCATTTTGTGCAGAACAATGACGATCATCATCAACCCATTCCCAGAGGGAGCTTAACTCTTCAAAACCGGTTCACCATATCGCTGATCAACTAATCGTGAAAATTCACTGAAAGTGTAAACGAACTGAAATAAATGAAATCCATAAATTTTCCAAACTCCATTTTATTCAAGAACAGTAATGAAAGAGAAAATTTAACAAGAAATCTCAACTTGAAGCTGCACTATAGTTCATTCCTCAACTCCTGAAAATAAAAAGAAAACTAAGTAAAAACTATACTAAATCAAAATCTACTAAAACGGAAATAAAAGAAAAATAAAAGAAAATAATAATATACAAAGAGTCTTCAGCTACCCAGAAATCCTGGAAATGCAGAAGCTGAGCACAGTGCCCTGGATGCGTCTATTTATAGACTTTCCAATGTTAGGTTGCACTTCAATAATTGCGCTGTGAATCCCAAAAATTATGGTCCAAATTGGTAGCTCTATCGCGACCTAGAAAGTTTTTTCGTGACAGAGTTTTAAGTCTTTTGTCAGCCAGGCTTCTGCTTGCCGCTTGTTGCTTCTTCTCGGCTTCGCGGCCCGATTTCCGAGCTCTTTCTTTTGATTTCTTTCTACTCACAGAGTTTGTATGTAAAGAATCTTGTTCTTTGTCACGACAGAGATGTCTTGTATCTCGACATAGAATTTTTGTAAATCCGCATTTCTACACTTCTACCTGAAACTGCCAAGGACAAGCATTTTTCTTTTCAATTTGAGCCTATACTCTATCGCGACAGATTTCTTTGCTCTTCACAATTTCGTCACGATAGAATTTTCTTGTCACGATAGATTTCTTTCTCTCGGTCCTTATCCCTACCGAAATGCTTGTTGCAAATGTAGGATCTTTGTCAGGACAAACTCGATCAATAATCTCTGGCTCTTTCAATTTACGTCAAGAACCGAGTTTTCTTTCTATCACGACAAAGATTCTATCAACTGAAGTAGCTTTTATTGTCAAGGATAGAAACTCTTGTCTAGATGTAGATTTTGGCTCTTCAATATTTCACTATGTCGCAACATGAATTTCTTTGTCGCCATTCCTCTTGTATTGCTCTATAACTTCTATGTCAAGAAAGAAAATTCCTTGTCGCGATAGAATTCACCTCAACCTCATGTTTTGTTTGTCGAGACAAAAATAATCTTTGTCACGATAGAGATTTTGTTGTTCTTTGTTGTGAACTCTGAATGTAATGTCGCAACAGGATTTTCTTTGTTGCAACAAAAATTCTTCCTTGAGTTGGCTCCATGTTGAAAACTTTGTCGTAACATAAAAACACTTGTCTCAACTAACTCAGGTCAGATTCTGCAATTTTCTGTCACGATAGAGTTGTCTTTTGTCACAACATAATTCATATGATAATCTTCAGCCTTTTATGTTGCGACAGAGGAAGGATTGTCTCGACAAAGTTCCTTGCGCTTATTTTAATCATTGTCGCGGCTGCAGTTGGCGGTGTCATGCCAAGATTCTTTTCATTCTTTCTTAAAGAATGTCGACATATAACTCTTTGTCGCAACATAAATGCTCTTTCAGCCTTGAGTTTTGCCTGTTGCTTTGTTGCGACATATAGCTGCTGGCTACGACTTAGTTCTCTGATCTACTGGAAATTTTGTCGTGACAAACAAAAACTATGTCACGACAGAGACTGCTGCAATTTCCACTTTTTTTTTTTTTTTTTTTGCTTCTTTTCTGCTTGAATTATCTCTTTTTTCAATTAACACTTGCAAAACACAAAGTTGGTGAATATTCCATAATTTTGCATAAAAATATATTTGAAACTATTAAAACATGCCAGAAAAATAGATTAAAAATAGATTAGTTTAAGACTCATTAGTGGGAGTGGGTGATAGTCATCTCACATCATAGCATGAAGGGAAATCACATCAGAAATGATGGTGTGATGGATAGACAGTGATCTAGATATCCTAAATGAGGTCACAAGTCTTTTCAAATGTCGTACCATCTAACTCAAAGGAGAGCTCACAGACGAACTCTCACCATCATATATACGTAGTGTAACAAGATGTCACGTACATATACGTGCCCTAAGAAGAATGATACAATGGAATATATAAACAATTTTTTTCTCCTTCTTTTTTTTTTTTTTTTTTTTTTACACATACTCGAATCAACAATAATTGATATATAATATACAACCACATGAATGAAATCACCTCATGTGTTAATGTAGCCATGAATCCTCACTGATAAGATAATCTCTCACAACCAAGAAATCTAGATCATTGCATGGGATGAAATGAAGGAAAGATATGTCCGTCCTCTATATAAAAGCATAGAAAACCACCACTTAAGGGAAAGAAAAAACTAATGTCGTAAGTGAAATGAAATGGGATAGAAAGGGGGTAGGAGGCTAACGGTGACATGTGATATGAGGGAGTAGTGATGATGTCAAAATGGGAGGATCATGATGGCAAAGAATGCGTGGATCACAATATGTCTCAAGCAAACCACTGCTCATGGAGATCTCAACTGAAGCATCCATACATCATGGAGCCCCAAACCCGTTGTAAAGACAAATAAGGTGATGAAAGAAAAGGCTATAACATCCATGTGAGTCTCAATGGGCTAGAAACGAATAACTCTATATGCCTATGGGATAAGGTAAAAGGCTCATGAAATGATGGCCACCCATCATTTGACCACAACATCATGCATCATGCTCTCGAGATTACACATGGTCAACACTAAAGATCTACACTCACCCAATGTAGAAATTTCAAATCCTCTAAAATCATGTGAAAGCTCATGCTATATGCTCTATAAAAGCTCTCAAACCATCTCGATCATAGTATAACAATAACAATCTCATTGAAATCAGCTAACTAATATATCAATACAAGCTACTCATTGGCAACCCATGTAAATCAATCCCTATAGCCGAATCAAGCTTCTGAAGTCATATTTAAGTGTCATAACTAAATACCATGTAACAACTCATTTTCTCATCTCAACCATAGAATAATCAATGATCTCACGATGTGAGGCCTCAACCTGGCACCCCATGTCAGGAAAGGGTGTCACAAATCTGAGAACTATAAACCTGTTAACTTACATCATTCTAAACAATTATCCCGAAAATATAAACTTACAAATATATATATATATATATATATATATATATAGTATATATATATATATATATATATATATGTATATATATATATATATATTACCATATTACAAAAATAATATTATACCTCACCATCGAGTGATCAATATGTCTAAATTACGTTATATACAAAACTTTCATTATTTTCAAAAATATACGTACATCATCTAAAAATAAACCAAAACATCATTAATGGGCACCTAATGCTGTGTTGGCATTTGCTAATGTGAGAAGTCCTTTTCTATCACCGCCCCCTCGATACCTACACCGATAAACACCCGTGCTAAGCTTTATAGCTTAGTGGGGATCCCTAAATATGGACGACCACTATAACGATCGTCACAAACACATGTACAAATGCATCTAACTATACATATACATATACATTTAACCATTTATCACTAACATTTCAACATAAGGTAATAAATCATAACAATTCCACTAATTGATTTATTTGCATATTCATGACATTCATTAATCTTTAGCCTTATGAGTTATGCTTCATGTATTATATCCTGTCATTTATAATTTCATTACATTTTTCATTGCATGTAATTTCCATGTTTTATGCCTTCTATAAACATTACAAAATTTTCATCTCATCTTTTGTCATGCCTGCATATTCCAAAGAAGTGGATCATGGGACAGAACTATATGTATCCGAAGATACTATCACTGTACGAGATAGTGATTTATAAACTGTACTATATTTATGACCCAAACGGGGCTACTGTAATGATCCAAACAAGATCCATGTCATCGACCCAAACAGTACTTCACTCGCTTGTAAACTCGTGATGTTGCAAGATTGTTATCCCTATAAGATGCCTATCTATCCAACTACCCTGGCCATAAGCAAGCAATCAGCTTTTATTATGTTTTCTAACAATCTTTCAGATATCAAAAAAACATATCATATATACATGAATAACTATTGATATCATGAGATATTCATTATCAAATAATCTCTTCTAAACATTTAACTGTACTTTGCACTTTTTCATATAACAAAAATATACGTGTATCCTCTTTAGCTTTCATAACACATGTTATCATGATCACCTTACTATGATGCATTATTTCATATAACAATAAATTTATATAACCTTTATACAATTTCAATTTCCATAACCAATTATGCTTAAACAATTCGAGGCGGCTCCCAAGTCCATTTTCAACTACAATTTTGACCCTATAAACGGGATTGTTAGACAAAGTGATCTTCTACCCCAATATACCCATATGTCTTAAGTTTCATATGGTTTAAAAATGATGTCTTCTGAACTTTTAATTTGGGAGATATGGTCCTAATATCCGGACTACTCCGAGACAGTTTTTAGGGACATAATTGTTCCCTTACTTTGAAAAACTTCCTGGGAACAATGGGAACCAATATGGTTACACTTTCTTCATGAAATTTGTTATCTTAGATGTCTAGTTTACCCAAAAACTGGAATCACTACATTTAGATCAACCTATCCTAAGATATGACTCAAACACTCAAGGCTGGTCTGGACGAACCTTAACTGACAGAAAACAGAGCTCTACTTTGATGAATTTATGGGTGTAATGGGGTCCAAATCTGAATACACTTCCTTCATGGAAGTTATTCTACAAGAATTCTAGTTTACCCAAAAATTAGAATCACTCATTTTGGATAAACAAAACTCGAGATATGACACAAACATCAAGACTGGTCTGATTGGCAGGACCAAATCAGGGGCTGAATTTTTGACTCCAATTGGCGGGTCTTATGCTGGGCCGAATCAGACCTTGAGGCCTTCAACACATTTATAGATAAGGGAATGAGGATTCTCCTCAAATTGGAATCACCGAATTAGGAGGTCTCTAGGCCAAGATATGGCTAAATAACTCACTTAGAGTTTGGGGAAATTTTGACAGCATCTCCTCTTACCAACCCTACTTCTCCTTACACCAATTTCTTCCTCATTTGAAGAACCCAAAAAACAAAAAATACCAAGCAATTCAAAATATACAACAAACCCAACAAGATTGGAAATCTCTTACCTTTCTTGAAAAATCTCTCAAACCTTAGCTTCTTCTTCTCCTTGTTCCTCACTTCTTCTCTTGTACAAGGCTATATTCTCCAAAGCAAATGAAGAGAAATCACCAAGAATGGCTTCTTCTCTCAAACCTGTAAAAGCCCTAGCTCTCCAACACCAAATGGGAAATGCTTCTTCTATAAGGCCATGTTTGGCTTTATCCCATTTTTGGCCTACTTTCCCATTTTTCTATTTAGTCCTCACATATCATTCAATTTGCAAAACAACTTACCAATATTCTATCTTATCATAAAATCTTTTAGCTTAATGTTTCTTAAGTCCCTAATTTGACAATTGACCATTATATTTTTTTTTTTACTTCTTTAATAATTCCGATTATATCCTTTTTCACACATAGCAATATTAAATTCCGAAAAATTCAAATTTGATTTATAATATACCCTAAACTGTAACAAAATACTAGGGTATAATTTGGGGTGTTACACACCAAAAATTCAAATTTCCCTTCCATCATAAGTCACATCTCATAAGATGCAATACTCTCCTCAAATCTACTCATTTCAAACCCTACATGGTCAAATCGAGGAAGTGATAAAAAAGGCTAGGGTATATATGGGAGGGGGGAAAGGAATGAGAATGTAGTGGTGCTTAGGAATGACAATGTAAAGCTCATGATAATAGGTCATCGGATCTGAAAAGGCTAAGGTAATAATACAAGTGTGAATGAGATGCTACTCTAATCCGGGTAAAATGAGTCTCAATCTCTAACTCCTCGAGTAAAGTCTCCAATCTAAGGCCAATAAGCTCAATACCCTCCATAATGGGTCGGGCCCAAGTGATCATGATGTGTAAGCAAAAGTACCTCACAGGAAAACATGCTATGAACCAGCATGACAAACACAAAGCAATATCCATAGGAAAAAAGACCATATTCTCATAAGAATAAGATCACATGATGTATATAATGTAAATAAGTGGAACTATAAATACATCATTTATGAGGACAAACGACTATCAACCACTGAATTTCTCAAAACTGACTAAACAAACCATATATATATATATATATATATATATATATATAGTATATATATATATATATATACTGTGAAAGCATCGGAATAGAAAGGAAACAATACTTTGAACGAAGATTTATATATATATATATAGAAATATATATATATATATATATATATATATATATATATATATATATATATATATATATATATATATATATACGTAGCACGGAATAGAAAGGGAAACAATACTTTGAACGAAAAGATCTAATGTAAGACCAATGAAAACTAAAGTAAACAAGACTGAACGATGGCAAATCGCCTTTCGATGTAGACTAGATGTAGACTATTACTAAACCCAAGAAAACTCTATGCTAGCTCTGCAAACCAATGTAACCTAAATCATATGAAATGAAATCTCAACTCAAAAAGCCTCAAAGTGTGGACGATGCGGAAATACTTTCATCACCAACTTCCAAAGCTCTCTTGAGCTAGGCGAAAGGGAGCGCATGGGTAGAATAAATTAGGTGAAAGTTAGTAGTCACACGTCGGGCAGAGATAAGGTGACTACCCTAGAATCAATCAAGTCTTGAATGGTATGGTGAAGCGATATACAGTGCTCAATATAATGCCCCTAGCCTTGGTGATATACACGAAACTCATGTAGACGGTAATGAGGAGGCACAGGTTGTGGTAAGGGGCCTGGTGACAATAGAGTAATTGATTAGTGCTCAAAAAGTGCAATTTTGAACCCTATATTAGATAGGTTTTGAGTACTTTTTGATCATTAATCATGTCATATATCCCAATTGAAGTGTTCATGTTACCTTAGTAACACTTATACCAACTTGAGGTGTTTTTGGTTGTTTTGTAGACTTTTATGCACATTTGGACTTCAACCTCGTGCAAATGATCGATGAAAGGTTGGAAGTTTAGTCTCAATGTCAACCAAGCCCAATCGATGTAAAAACAAAGTAAAGGTGAAGGGAAATAGAGATGCGATTGAAGATAGGATGGGAAGCGGGAAGAAGCGACAATGCGGCGAATTTATAATCAATTCGCAATCTTAGCGAATTTCGCAGCATATTTCATAAGCGTTGCAATCTCGGCACAAATTCTTGAAGTGGCTAACGACTTGCCTTGTGCATTTGCGAAATTAAGCTTCTCACACGACAATTTTAAGCTAGCTTAGCGAAATTTCGCTAGCTAGCGAAATTTCAACATTGCCAAATTCGCTAAAGCATTGCCAAATTCGCTAAAGCCTTGCCAATTTCGCTAAGCCATTGCCAAATTCGCTAACCCTTGCCAAATTCGCTAATTAGCGAAATTCTCACCTCTAGCGAAATTTGCAGGCCTTGTCATCCTCTGTAATTAATCTGCCTTCCAAACTTGGTTTATTCTGATTGTCCTGCTTAGCCTAGTTATTAGGGTTTTGGTAGTTTCATACTGAGGAGGCTTATAAATACCCCTCATGTCTTGTAATAAAGAGGAGGAGGATAGAAGGTGAATACAAGTTTTGGTGATTTGTAAGAAGTTATTTTCTTTTTGCTAGCTTTTGTAAATAAATTTTTATTTTTAAGTTTTGCTTTTATTTCTGTCTTCTGCTGTTTCTTTCTCTCTTCTTTCTTTCACTTTCCGTTGCCGAACACACCTCTTAGGATGACAGCTTTCGAGATGCTTAGCTAAGCCTCCTTCCTTTGAAGAAACTAGCTTAGCGATGGGGTTATACTATGTTATTATCATGAACTAAAAGTGGTAGTGTATTTATGTTTATATATTCAAAACTGGGTTGTTAACATGGGATGTTATTGTCTTGCGATATTTCTCGTACTTTAGACCCGGTACTTAAAGTAGCGAACGCGTGGCTCTTTAGATGGTCCTTACTTGCCTATGAGGTAGCATTTACATGTTAGGGTTCTTCAAATTAGGGTTAAATAACATTGACTTTTATTGTTTTGGCCAATACTCTCCATGCTTTAGGGTTCAGTGCTCGGGTGAGAGATGCACTGTGATTCTTTAGATGGTCTTTACTAGCCTCGGCCAATACTCTCCATGCTTTAGGATTCAGTGCTCGGGTGAGAGATGCACTGTGATTCTTTAGATGGTCTTTACGAGCCTATAAAAATGATAAAGGAATGTTAGGGTTTTAAGCAAAAAGGCCATCGCGCATCTGTGTTGACTCCGCATGGAGGATAAAACACGAGGACATGTGTTGCCACAACTTGCGAGTTAGTGACCTAAATATTCAAAGTAAATTTCTTCATTTTTAACTTACAGTTTTTACCATTTCCAGTTTTTGCAATTTCAGGTTTTAAACCATTTACGGAGTTTTAACACAAATCCCGAAAAGTCAAATAGAAAGCCTTACCTTCATGCCTAATCTGCGAACCATTTTTAGGAAGAAAACCCGTCCACGTGTTCGGCCACTGAGCCACTATCTTGTAGTAGCTTGACTCGTGATAGTAGGAACAAGAATTAATATAAATATTGTTGATTTACCTTTCGGCCTGCGTAGCCTGAATCAAATGGCGGATTCTTAGGGGGATGGTGCCAAACCTCTTGATGTTGAGTTAAGGTGTCACTTGTGATCAACATCCTGAGTGAAGGTAACCTTTTTTACCTCTTTTTGCAACCCGATTCACGAGAAGCTGCCGACTTTCATCGAGTGCGATAAGCGCGCGCTGTTTGATTTTCATTCAGTTATTTTTAATTTATGTTAGTTAATTTTAACCTTTTTGCAATTTTAAAAAAAAAAAAAAAAAAAAAAGTGTTGCAGGACAGTTTTTGTGTGCCATATTTGCTGCAGGAATCCATTCCCAGTGGATTTGAAACCTATAAGGCAAGCAGTTCAGGTTCAGTGGGAAAATTGACTGAGAAAAAATGGAATACCCATATGGAAACAATACGATGGGAGGGTAACCACAGAGGCTTACATGACTATGAGGGATTCTGAGGAACTTCCACATACAGTGGCAGCAACCTGCCCAGAGAGAAATCCAAACCCACCTAGGTCTATGAGGGACCTGAGACCAATGGATGAGTGCACGTCTATAGTGTTCCCTGACTTATGCACCTCCTGAACCTCCATGTTATACCCCAGCCATGGCGTGACAACCACCACCCTTATCACGTTGAGCAAGCCATCCACGAGATTTGGTAACAAGTGGACAATTTCATAGGAGATAACCAGGGTGGTGAATGTTGAGCTAATAGGGAAATTGAGGCAGTGAAACTCCACTGAACAAGAGGGCGATGGACTTCAAGTGAAATGGAGCCAAATTGGACAACTACGGTGTTCGAATTTTAAAGCTTCTTGGCGACTTGATCATGTAGAGGAAGAGAGTCGAGGATGAGTGCTTGGCCCGAAACAATTTTTGGGTGGCGAGTTCAGCGCAACCTCGGGGAGAGAGGTGAAAGTGGAATCATTAGAAGCTCACGAGGCTGCGGAGATACGAGTTAATTTTTGGCCTTAGACAAAAGAAGAACAAATCAGTGCCTTGATAACTGAGGAGAGTAGTGGACATGAAACAGGGGAAGAGCCCCGAGAACCTATCCTTGACCCGATCCTGTGAAGTTGAATCCTAGTGCCCTTGACCCCCAGAAATAACCCACTTGCCGGTGGCCCCTTCGGTGACCACGTAGCATATTCTACCTTCACACACTTCCCTGACGACCTGTGACAAACTCCAGAAACACGTAGCTCCCGAAGTTAAGTCTGACCTTTGCATGTCATCACGGAGAACTTCAGAAGTTAGTGGCCCTTTGTACAGAAAACCTTTGCCACTACATTAAAACGATGGCGGCCGCTGTCTGGCATGGCATAGTGGTTGGATTAGTCGCTGGTTCGGGTTTGGAGCTTTTTCGAACCTCGGCATTTTCTAAGCTCCACGATTCCGACATCCTCCTTGGATATCTTTGGCGGCGGCCAGACCCACCACCGCCACCACGGCGGTAGGGTGGATTTAGGTTTCTTTTACATTTATGTACAGTTATTAGCTTTATCAACTGCCTACTGATTTTGATTAGGATTTTTGTATTAGCCATAGTAGGCGGTGATATTTTTGTGTTTAGCTTTGGTATTCATGTACTAGCCACTTTGGCTATATCAAAAGCTATTCAGTGTATATATACCGACTTTTGTATATCATATTTTGTGCTTTGCCATGTGTAAATGTTTATCTTTTCAATTGGAGCCCGGTCTGAATTGCTTCAGTGGACAATTGAATTATGGTGGACAATTGGTAGCTGGTGGACAATTGAATTGCTACAATTGGACAATTGAATTGCTTTAAATTGGAAGATTGACTCATCATGTTGTCTCCTATATATTAGAACAAATTCCATGCTTGAAACAATTTGTGTTCAGTCACTGTTCCAGCATGTTCAACTTGGAAATTTCCCCCTTTGTCATATATCTGCTGCACTTGATTGTTTCAATAGGTTGTAAATTTGTATGCCTCCTTCCACCTTGCAAAAGTAGGCCTTAGGCATGTTGACAACCTAGAATAGGTTTGAGTTACCAGCAATTGAAGACCAATGTTGTCTTCAGGAAGAAAAAGAAAAGAAAGAAAGAAGAATAAAATCGTGAAGTTTTGCTTTGAAACCCAGAGCACGGTCAGGGGTGTATGGCGAAAGCCTTTGAGCTTCGATGCCCTAAGCCTTCATTGGTTGGGAGTCACATCGATTTTGTGTTCGTTACATGGGTGGATAGGTAGAGTGTAGTGTAGGTGCTTGATTTTTGAAGTCGGGTTAGTCAGGTGAAGCCTTTAGAGTTAGTGGTCTTTGATCCTTTTGACTTGATGCCTAAACCTTAGTGGTTGGGAGTCGTCGGTGGACCCAGTTACATGGACTTTGGTGAAGTCGGATTGCAAGCATTGCATCCTACAATATAATTGAAAGCGAAGTGTAACCTGACCCTATCTTAATTGTTCAACGAGTTTAAGGCCATGCGATCTTAGGTTGGGGGAAACAAATTTTGCATTTATTGAAACTCAATCTAGATACAAAATGAACCATTAGACTTGGGTGGAAATCAGAGTTGAAAATCATGGAAACGGTGTTGTTCTAAAAATTGTTCTCTTATGGATTTATTCACTTGTATATAGGTTTCAATGTTGATTTCAATTGTTCACTTTAAAGTAATGTTAGTTTGTATATAAGTACAATAACCTTTTTGAAACACAAACTTTTTGAAAATCACCACATGCATCTCAATTCTTATTTTGCATTGCTAAGGGACTAGCAACGTTTCGGTTGGGGGGTGTGATTAGTGCTCAAAAAAGTGCGATTTTGAACCCTATATTAAGATAGGTTTGAATTCTTTTTGATCATTAATCATGTCATATATCCCAATTGGAAGTGTTCATCATTACCTTAGTAACACTTATACCAACTTGAGGTGTTTTGGTTGTTTTGTAGACTTTATACACATTTGGACTTCAACCTCAATGCAAATGATCGATCATGAGGTTGGAAGTTTAGTCTCGACCATCAACAAACCCAAAATCGATGTAAAAACAAAGGCAAAGGTGAAGAAATGAGATACGGGTTGAAGATAGGATGGGAAGCGGGAAACGGCAATGCGGCGAATTTCGCAATCAATTCGCAATCTTACTTGAATTTATGACAACTATAAGCGTTCGCGATCTCAGCACAAATTGCGAAATTCGCCTTGACTTATAGCGTGCATTTGCGGTCGCTTCTCCTTGACAATTTAAGCTAGCTTAGCGAAATTTCGCTATGTGAAATTTCAACATATTCATGGAAATTCGCTAAAGCATTGCCAAATTCGCTAAAGCCTTGCCAGTTTCGCTAAGCCATTGCCAAATTCGCTAATTACTTAGGTCGCTAGTGCGAAATTCTCACCTCTAGCGAAATTTGCAGGCCTTGTCATCCTCTGTAATTAATGCAACCGCCTTCAAGCTTGGTTTGTGCCATTGTCATAACTTAGCCCTGGTTATTAGGGTTTTTGGTAGTTTCATACTTTGAGGAGGCTTATAAATACCCCTCATGTCTTGTAATAAAGAGGAGGAGGATAGAAGGTGAATACAAGTTTTTGGTGATTTGTAAGTTATTTTCTTTTACTGCTTTTGTAAATAAATTTTTATTTTTAAGTTTTGCTTTTATTTTCTCTCTTCTCTCGCTTCTTTCTCTCTTCTTTCTTTCACTTTCCCGGCTGCCAAACACACCTCTTGAGGATGACAACTCAAGAGAGATCTTGTGCACTGTGTGAAAGGAAGGAAGCTAGCTGCGAGTGGGGGTTATGCGTATTGTCCTCATGAAGCCCAAAAGTTATGGGCAGATGTATTTATGGCCCTTATATTCAAAACTCAGTTACATAACATGGGATGTTGTGTCTTGTATCTTCTCCATGCTTTAGGCAAATTCGCCAGTGTTGATATGTGTAGCTCTTCGAATCAGTCTTCACTTGCCTACGAGGTAGCATTTACATGTTAGGGTTCTTCAGACCAGGTTAAATATTGACTTTATTTGTTTTGGCGATACTCTCCATGCTTTAGGGTTCGGTGCTCGGGTGAGAGATGCCTTGTGATTCTTTAGATGGTCTTTACTAGCCTCGGCCAATACTCTCCATGCTTTAGGATTCGATTATCGGGTGAGAGATGCGCGTGATTCTTTAGATGGTCTTCTGAGCCTATAAAAATGATAAAGAGTGTTAGGGTTTTGGGGACCATACTTGCATCACATGTTGACTCACATAGGAGGATAAAACACGAGGACATGTGTTTGCCCCCAGCACCATGAGATTAGTGATACAAAATCTTCAGAAATAATTTCTTCATTTTAACTTACAGTTTTACCATTTCGATTTTTGCAATTTCCAGGTTTAAACCATTCTGGAGTTTTTAACCGCAATCGAAAGTCGAATAAAGAAAGCCTTACCTTCATGCCCTAATGCGAACCATTTTTAGGAAGAAAACCCATCCCCGTGTTCGACCACTAGACCCTTATCTTGTAGTAGCTTGACTCTACGGCGGTAGTAGGAAAGCAGGTGTATATAAATATTGTTGATTTTAGCTCAATACGTGGCTGAAGGCCAGGTGGCTCAAGCGGAATCCTTGACTCTCCGAAAGCACGAGCAATGCGGTCATGACCAATGGGGTGAACTGTCTTGTGGTCCTCTAAGCCTGTGGTCGAGGTTGCTGGGGAGTAAAGGCTCTTTGATGTAGTGGTCAAGGTTGTGTACTAGTTTGAGCAACATATGGTTGTTGAACATAGGTTGGTTGAAGCTAATAATGAGGAGTGGGTGATTGAGCTCTGAAAGCAAGGTGGCTTATAAGGTAACTAGTGAAAGAGCCTTTGATGATAATTGATAGCGCTAACTTCTCCAAGTCTCCCACTAAATGATCCCACAGGCTACTTCCCCTTGGCATCGTGGGAAGAACTATCATCTGACCATAATCCTTTGGAATTAGCATCCCTCGACCACTTGAATGACATGAAATAAGCTCCTAAGATCCTGAATAGGGACACCAACAAAACGTCTAAAAAATTTGGGCTAAAGGTTACGAAGAACCATATATATGCTCCTGCTCCTTAGGCCAATCTATCATATCAACCACCTTATCCCTCCAACGGCTAACAAACGGAGAAACTATCTTATCAGGCCTATGTCTAATGGATTCTAACTCTCGTCTAGATACATTTATATTAGCAGGAGCAAGCGTAGCTCGAGAAACTCGTGGGTCACATCCTCCAGTATGCGGAATAGAAGGCTCAGGCGGTACAAACCACCTCTATGCTACTTGCTTGAGTGACATAGGAAAGCGACAGCCAAGCGTAGTGTCATGTAATCTATGCGCCCTCATGATAAAGCTATCTAGAAAAGTGAGCTTCGGGCTCGGGAAATAAAACGACTCATGGCTGACAAGGATTATGGCTAAAAAAAAAAAAAAAAGGAAAAAGGAGCTTGGGCTCGAAAATGAAATAAAAGCGACTCAAGGCTGAGAGCTGGGGCTTTGACAAAGTTTAGGGCCTAAAAAGGAAAAATTGAGAAAAGTGAGCTCCGGGCTCGAAAAGGAAATAAAACATATTAGGGCTGAGAGCTCAGGACTCAACGAGGCTGAACTTTGCAAAGAAAAAACGAAGCTCGGGCTGAAAATGAAATAAAACAGCTCGAGGGCTCGATGAGCTCAGGGCCTAAAAAGGGAAAAGTGAAAAGCGAGCTTCGGGACTCAAGGAAATCTAAAACAACTCAAAATTTGGTGAGTGTGTGGGAGCTCGGGCGGGTGAGTAGGCCTGAGTTGGTAGAGTGGACGGCGACAGTGACCAGGCGTTCGGCGACCTTGGCACTTACCAAGATCTGAGCAGGGTATGATGAGGTTGGCTCACTGGGGATAGGGTGAGTGGGAGCTTGAAGCATAATGGCCGTAGATGGGCGAGGGAGATCTGCGACCGGGCGGGGCCCTCTGGTGGTAGTGACCGGGAACGAGAAGGGACTAGACTGCGAATGTTTGAGCGTCAATTCCTGATTGATCAAGTTTTCGTGTAATTCATCTAAGACAATCAGAGTGTCACGACCTTGGACAATATTGACAATGGATTTGTAGTCTTCATTCAAGCCATTCAAGATTCTATCAATGAGATCCCCCAATGGTGAGTGGTTTCCCAAGGCCTTAGAAGTTGATCGGCTTCGGCTACTTGATGAAGTTCATGTATTCGATGATGGTCTGGGAACCTTTAACAATAGTCTTGAGTTTGTAAGACTCGAGAAATTCCAATTTTTGGAAAAAGGGTAAAATCGTAATTTCGATTACGAAATTATAATTTCGGTTAAAAATCCAAAATTTATTCTCACGGATATCGGGATGATGAAGCAGTTTTCTTGCATTGGAATCTCGCAATCTAGCTAACACGTCGAATTTCGTCGAATTAGAAACGATCTGGTGGCCGTTTTTCGAGCATGTCGCGGTCAGTCTTGAAGTAAAGCGATTTTTCGATGCTGACGAAAGTTACATATAACACGTACTCATGTTCCGCTAACTGGCATGAGTAGAGAAATGATCAATGGATGGCGAGATAGTCTTGGGAATCATCAGCGGAAAAGAAGGAATGAAAATGGTCATTTTTGAGTTTGGGGATTAAGTTAGAAAAAAGACAATTAATCAATAGTGGCCTTCTTCCTTCAAAACCAAAGACGAAGCATTAATCGAGAAGGGGGATCACAGGTGGCTATGGATGAATTAACGTTTCCTGAGTGAGAGAGATTCTTCCTGCAAGAAAATATCGGAGCGTCAGGCCAGTCGAATTTTGGGACAAGGAAAGGCTGTTCTCTGCAGCGGAGCCTACGCGTGTGAAAGCCTCGGGATGCAGGAGTTTCTCGAACTCAGGAGGTGAGGTTTCTATTCCTACTTAGGTTTTATTCTCCGTTTAAGTACTTTGTGAATGTTTGAGTTGAATGAGGCGTGAGGGCCGTTTGGTCGGTCTAAATCTTAGAGCCGAGTGTTGTTGTAATTTTTTGAAACAAATGGGTGGCGAGTGACGATTGTGTGCCTTGTGTGTGGTTCTTGGGTTGATGGTATTGTAATTTGTGAAATAAATCATGTATTGGTTTATTGAGGTCGGAAGATGGCTAGTGGGATCAGGGTTCACAAAGTGAGCAGGTGATTTAATTCTGGGGAATAGTAGCAGGTGGGTTTCACTATTCCCCGAGAATAGTGTTCACAAAAATAATTTTGTGAATTAATATCACAGTCGAGATTAATTCCATTAAATTGCTCGTGTTTGATCGATGCATTTCATGTGTTTAATTTTGATGTGATGGAATGTGAAATTACATAACGTGATTGTGTGATAAAGTTTATGTGAATATATGCATGTTTTATATATTTATGTGATATAAACGTAATGGAATTGGCATCATCGTTATATGCGCTGAGAGCACTTACTTTAGGATGATAGGAGTGAGTGCATGAGGTGAGTGCAGAGAATGGTTTCGGAGGGTTGTCTAAAACTAAAAATGATCGGAGGGTAGTCCATTACTAAAAATATCGTAAATCGAGCGACCCACAGTCGTCTCATGGTAGTCCATAAATAATATCAATCGTCGGAGGCGACCAGGTGATATATATATAGATCGGAGGGTTGTCCACAAATAAACATAATAATTCTCGTACGAGGCTTAGGCGAGTGTGAGGGAGTCGGTGAGGACTCGGGTACAAGATGATCAGTTAGACATTCAAGTAGGATCATGCATTTGCTTGAATGTGTGTTTATTTTGGAACATTGCATATGCACTTAGGTGGAGAGTAGCCCACTTAGGGTGATTCCACTACTGAGCATTAGCTGCAGGGATATTATTTCACAGTGCGAGGGCGCGTGCGAGACGGCTCATCTGGCGAGGCTTTAGAAGAAAGCGGGATTATTGGCTTTGGGTTATGATGTATGACATGTATTAGAATTCTCACAATTTTAATATGTGTATTGTATAAAGTAAAATTTGAGCTCTTTGCTGTGGATATAGTTGGATATAGATATTGTGATGGGTATTGTGGTATGGGCCCGAAGTAGTTTTTACTCGAGATATAGATATCATGTGATTGGTGTTGATTGGAGACGGAGTTATATTACGGGTGTTGTATTTGGTTTAGGCTCACGTCTGAGGAGGCTGTTCGTGAGAGATGTCGGGTCGCTGACATTCCTGAGTGTTCCGCGGGTTGGCGGGTAGTGGCGGTTTATCTCAAGGATCAGAGCCATGAGTTGATCATCAGTTGTACTCTTGAGATGGACGCAGTATATGTGTGGCAGGTGTCAGCTGGTATAGAGAATGATGGATTATTGAATCAAAGGGATCAAGGAACCAAAATGGATCCAATAAGAGCGTTAATTTGTCTGAATGGGATCGAGAAAGAAAGTCGGGATTTAGGGTTTCCTTGTCGTGGAGCGAGTCATGGATGGGGAGACGGATGAGAGCCATCAAATATATTGTAAGGGTTGTAACTTGATGAGGATAGCTTAATCCCCAAAGCTTAGGAGAGGTAGTTTATGGAGGTGAGTTTGATGATGTTTTGATGCGAGATAGTGATGAGGGTGAGAGGTGAAGTGGAATATGAGGAATTGGGAATGGTGATTGGCTGTTGTTCTTAAGTCATGATGTTGGTAGAGTAGGAGATGAGTCAAGGCTAGGGAGAAGAGCGAGGTCTAAATCGTGGCTCTGATACCATGTAGAATACTTAAAATGTTAGAAGATTGATTAAATTTATATTGAATCACATAAGGTATAAATAATACAAATGAATCAAAAGAATAAGGTGACTAACCTAAGCTAGGTATAGACAAATCCTAGAATCAATCTAAATATTACAAATTGGAAATTACAGGGTTTACACTGATTAGACTTTACTTATTTGGATGTAGATCGGGATTCTCGATATGCCCTGCAAGTTGGATCTACGAGAGGAGAAACCCCGATCTTGAGTAATGGCGATGAAAATGAGTGCGGGGTGAGAGGTTTGTTGAGAGCGTCTATGAGCATCGCGGAGCAACATGGGTAACATGAAGATCGCCATTACAGACTTGTTGCAGATGAAGTGGTAGTCGAGTGCAACATGTTTCATATGTGATTGGAACACCGGGTTTAAGTAGAGGTCGTTGCATCGACATTGTCGCAGCAAATGATCGGTGCTGGTAGAGGAGGCCAGAGCTCGTAGGAGTAGATCGGGATATCAGCGAAGTTCGGCTTGATCGTGGTAGCGACGGTCGATGTCGGCCGGTGGAGGATCGAAGTAGCGTTACGTTGTTTCTTGGAACTCGAGGGTGGATTCTGTAGAGGTAAAGAATGAAGGCGTTGATAAAGAGGTAAAAATCATCCTTATTCTTGAAGCCCTAATCGGTGTCCGAGTAGACACGTAATTAAAGTGGCGATTAGCCAAGGAGAAGAATCCCATGATCAATAGTAAATGCCAAATGGATTGGACTTGTAGCTTGTCATTGATGTCGGTGAGGATGTAGTTCAAAGAAAGCCCATACGATATTGACCAACTTTCTTATTGTACAAATATTTTATGTATTTTGGGTTTGAAAAATATGTTTTTTATTGTAATGGACCAATTTGGCTTCTCTCTTTATAGCAATTTTTTTATATAATGGAATTTTTGCTCTTTCATCTGTAATTTTTCCGTAGTTATGATATATTGTGAGTTTTTTTTTTTTGTCTCAAGCTAATGCAAAAAATAAAAAATACGAAATGGTTTGAAAATCAAGGCCCAACGCGCTTTTTCTTAGTATTGAGCTGCAGCATCGTGGCGCAGTGGGTGACTACGGCTTTGGAAATTTTCTTTTAAGTTAAAGCACGCATGCAATGACAATGACTATGACTTTTGATTTTTTTTTTTTTAAATTCGAAGTCCATAGTTATCTTGTCAGTGAATGAGAGCTTATAGAGATAATAGATTTTAACTTAGAAATTGTAAAAACTGGGGCTTTAGAATTTCAAACCCTAATTAAGCTTCAATTCAAATGAGAGAAAGTAGGGAGAGAATTGATTTTTAACTTAGAAATTGTAAAAAATAACAAAATATTAGTTTTGTTAAGATTTTTAAGTTAGAGCGTTAGCCATTGACTATGATTTTATATATATTTTTTTAAATCAGCGGTAGTCGGTGGTATGGGTTTAAGCTTAAAAAAAAATTGAGATCTGAGTCGGGTTATTGCAGGCTTTTAATAATGTGTATCTTTAGCATTCTGAAGCGTTATTTTAATTTTGAAGCCAGATTTAGTAATTTTTTAAAATTTGTATTAGTGTGGTAAAACTCGTATAATGAGATAACGACACCATACACAAATGCCGAATCCTTACGTGGCAAGCACTGCCCTTTCATTTGTTATCTGTCCACCCAACCTCTGTAGATAATATTAATTATACCTCAACTATCGGATGATGTGTATAGCAGTGATGCTTTTTAGTCTGTGGATGTGGGAGGCAGCTGAGAGATGAACAAGGCAGGAGCAGAGATAAGCAGCAGAAATGAGAGATGGTCTCTCCAGGGAAAGACCGCTCTTGTCACCGGTGGAACTCGTGGGATTGGGTCAGTTAAACCATGGAGATTTTTCTGTAGTTTGCCTTCACTGTATTTAATCATGGCCTAATCATTATCAACTTCAATTTTTATGGATATAATAATTACTGATTAATTATTTTTGGTTGAGCTTGTCAGGCATGCGATCGTAGAAGAATTGGCTGAATTCGGGGCCATAGTTCATACGTGTTGTAGGAAGGAGAATGAGCTGAATCAAAGGTTAGAAGAATGGAAGAGCAAGGGGTTTAAAGTGAGTGGGTCTGTTTGTGACTTGATATCGCGACCTCAACGTACTCAACTTATGGAGACTGTGTCTTCCCTCTTTGGCAACCGCTCCACATCATTGTGAGTTTCCATAGACCATTTCTTTCTATTGAGAGTCCCAAATATTTAAAATTCGGATCGGTGATTGAATTGAAAAAATTATATGCTAATGATTTACGGTGTTAAATCAATAATTGAACCTGTAATTGAATAGTGATTAAATTGTAAGTTGAACCAAGGGTTGAAACGGAGTCGAATCGAACTGATGTTTGACCCGAAAAAGTTATCTGTTCATTGTCCGTGTTGAACCAATTATCGAATCGCAATCAAACTGAACCGATGATTGAATCAGATAAGTTACTGGTTTATAATTCAAATGTTGAATCAATGATCAAACCGTAGTCAAACTGGACTGAAAAAAGGTCATCGGTTACTATCGACAGTCTTAACTTGTTTTAAAGCATTGATTGAGACTTGGAAATGAATTTTGGAAAACATGACTTATTTGTAGTATGTCTTAAAAATCATTCTAGATTTAATATTTTATTTTAATCATTTTCTATGTTTATAAAATTAACTTCTAAAACAAGCTTGAAAATAGTATAAACACTAGAAAACAATTAACAGATGTTAATTAAAAACATTCTCATCTTTTATTATTAAGCCACTTTTTCCTGAATTATTTTCTAAACAATATAAATTATTCTAGAAAATAGTTATTAAGTAGGCCAAAGCATCCCGTTTTGATATATCTCTTACCTTTTGTTTTAAAATTTAAAAATTATATGATATATATAAATTCTTAAAAGGATTGCATTAAATTGGTAATGATTTATAATTTTTTTTAAAAGTAAAGGTATAGAAAATTTCATTGTTTAATTATTTAACAAAAATTAAACTGGTTTGTTGTCAAAAAAATAAATAAATAAACTGGTTTTAAATATATAAGATAATTTTTATTTTTACACCAAGTTTTTAGTATATAACTCAAAATAAAACTATATCAAGCAAAACCCAACTGCAATGATTTACTTTATTTGAGAATCATATATGCAAATTTTTTTCCATAATTTCCTTAAATCACTTTCTAATTGTCTCTTTTAGGGAAGAAAAAAATTCTTTCACCTTTAAATGACCTGTTTAAAAATTATCGCATTTTAGAATATTTAAATCTTACAATCTGCAAGTGATTACACAAATAATGGTATTCTTTCTATAAGTACATTTCTAATCAACTTAACTTTAAGCTAGATTTATTGAATAGCCATGATTTATTCATGAAAATATTTATGTTCAGGTTGATACTGCTCATAGCAATGATCTTCAAATTTTACCATCTTCTGTTATTTTATAAATTCATAAATTCTTTAGGTAAGCAATGCTGGTGTGGCCATACTTAAGGAGGCTACAGAATATACAGAAGAGGATTTCTCAACTTTAATGGGTACCAATTTCGAGTCACCTTATCATCTGAGTCAACTTGGACACCCTCTTAAAAGCATCCAGGTAGTGGAAATATTGTGTTTATACCTCGGTTGCAGGTGTCTTAGCCTTGCCTGCTCTCTCTGTTCATGCGGCATCTAAAGGTATGTTGAGGTAGTATAATTATAAGGGAAACTTGTGTCCCATTGATTTGAGAATAATTATAAAGATGACATAAAAAATGTGATGCTTTTGTATGATTTAATAGAAAATAATTGTGTTTCAGATATGATAGCACCTAGAAACTATCTTAATAAACTATAGGTACTATTTTAATATTCGTAGGTTCTATCATAATGAACAGTGTCTTGTATTACATAGTTTATTAAAAGTATTAATAAAAATCTTATCATCACACCATGTGATTATTTTTATATAATCGTATTTGAATATGTGTTTTACATTCTTTATATCTGCTTTACAATTATTCTCAAATCAATATGAGATATACAAGTTTCCTGAGTATAATAATTACGGCCTTATGATGCCAATAATTGAATCATAAATGTTATGATTTTGTATAGGAGCAATGAATCAAATCACAAAAAAATTGGCATTTGAGTGGGCAAAGGACAACATTCGAGTCAATACGATTGCACCTTGGATTATCAGAACCTCGCTTGTTGACGATTTGGAAGTAAAATCCGAATTCCCTCCTTTGCTTTTCATTGAACATGTTCATATTTAAGTATTTTCCATTAGAAAATCAAAAATCAAAGGGCTAAGTTGAAATCCTTATTATTTTTACATATATTTCTACAGAAGGATTCTGCCACGAAGGAATCTCTTACACGATTAATCTCTCGGACTCCTATTTGACGTCCAGGACAGCCTAGTGACATCTCGTCGGTGGTAGTATTCCTTTGCCTTCCCGGCCTCATAATACGTCCTTTGGACAAATAATATCGTTGATGGTGGACACACAATAAGCGGCGTCTAATTTTGCCATTTATGCTAAAAGCTGGAATGGTTGAATAATTTGTTAGAAACGCGAAATGCTTTATAATGCGCTTTCGGTGTAGAGTTTGCTTTGGTGAGAGATCCTGGATTCAAGTTATCTTAAGTTGCAATTTGAATCTCCATTTATTTATTTGAAAGTGTATGAATCACTTTGTTTGGTTTGTTTGACTCTCTAATAGAAAAGGGTGTTAAAAAGTATGATATTCATATTATACATAAATCCTTAAACTTGAACTTTTAAGAGAGTTAGTTGTTTAACATAATTTTCTATTGTTTTGTTATTTGCTGGGATTATATGATTCATTGAAGAGATCTAACGAGAGAATAAAGAGAAATATGAATCCCTACCGCTCAGAAATCCTCTTTTTGCCCCACTAGATATTGAGTATCATTTTACTTCAGTCTTAGTGACCAAAAATGTAACAATTGGATTGGGACTTTATATTTTCATGTATATTACTATTAATGGAATTAAGTACCTCTTTTATAATGTTTATACTAATGACATATGTTAAAATATATGAGAGCAAAATTATATTAATTTGTGATACTAAGCGAGGGTTAGATTGTATGATCGACTACGGAAAGCACTGTGTATTAATAAATATCGTAGGACCGTAGCGAGGTAAAATGGCTGATGGGACCCATCATCCATACTCGTGCTTCGGTTCTGGCGGTAATACGTTTTACATGTAGATCAAAGAGTTATTACGTCATTTCTGTCTAAACCTTAAAACTAGTTCGTTCACAATATGTCACGTAAAGCAATCAGTAGCGGTGGGCCGACCGTAATCCGTGCATACAGGAGCGACGTCTGCTGTATATGTCACCAATGCGCGAAAGGGGTCGCGTGACGGGGTGGTTGCGCGCGTGAGATAAATCCTGCAGAACATTCGCTAGGTGCGCATCACGAATGATGTTCGTAGTCAATGCGTGGCCGTCGGGTCAAATACGTATTTGTATTATCGTGGAAAAAAAAACTACATGCATGTATGAAATGATTTCTACGTCTTGCGTGTGATGGGTGGCCTCCAGGCCCGCCGCGATCTACGAGTCTGCGATGGAAATCGTCAGAAGTCGGTCATTCATATCCGCAAACAGGTAGTCATGTGATGTTGTTGTCGTTCGTGTCTTTTTAGGCGCGAACTTGGGGTCTCACCACGGGTCTTACACCCTCCAGACATTTTTTGGGCTTTCAGGTGGATCTGGTACGTAACCGGGTTTTCGGCTTTTCACGAGGGGTATCTATCCCTACTTGCTATGCCCCGGGCAAGATTTTCATTTTCCATTTTTCGTTTAACGTATGGGTTCCGATTGGACTTCGTCCCATTCCCGAAACCTTACAGTTGACACGAACGGTCTTACAGTCGATCACAATGTACACACTCTCATGTAATGTGGTGTTACCGCACATGCAATGCAATTTGTCTTGCTTGCACTCAAACCCGTGACGATGTATGAAGACCTGCCATGGACATTACACCGTACACTATGTGGTAATGTTATGAGCAGCTGTATACAATGCACACAACATTTCATATATTTAACATACATGCGGTCATGTTAATATTCGCATTTTCAAATCGATCTGTCGCATAGCATGCACTACATATTTTACATCGATTCGGTTAAATTATTATCGACATATCATTCAAGCATGTATTAACTAAATTCATGATTATTACTTAAGCGAAGTGCCTTAATTCATATTCGGTGAGACATAGCATGTCAGGTCATCTGACCAAATGCATATAATTATTTCCATCTTTATCACACATATATCACATAATTTCACCCGATTCGACATATTTATTCAATTTATGGCAATAACGCGCGTTAGCCAATTCACGTATAAATCGCCATGCTTGCTTTGGAATAATACGGACTTAGTCCGGAAAGTCGATTTTGTAAATACCACCTGAAACATCCAACACACAATTCCTTACTCGGCGCCCTATGCGATCGGCATTTCGATTACAACCCAGGTTCAAAGCAGTTAGGAAACAAATGAACTATTCCTCAGCATCAGACCATTGATATTTCAGCCTATATTTTTGGATGAGAACTTTATTTTATTAAATTATAGACTTCAGCGACCTTCCGTGCAGTCCGAAGCAGTAGTCGAAGTTCGGGCGAGAAAAGTGCGGCGAGTCAAGTTGTGTGGCCGATTCACAAGGGTGTGCAGAAATTTGGGCACACCCAGTTTGCCATTACCCTTTCGAGTTTTGCTATCCCGAACCACGATGTGCATCTCGGAATGATCCGAAACCACAGTAAACTGGTCTTTGACCATCACACAAATCCTGAGCAAACCTGGCTTATCAAAATTCGCCGGAAGCCGGGCGAAGCTTCGTAGGCCATACCACGGCCCTAAGGCGTAAAATAGCGAGTAGGAGAGTACTACCTCTTGTAGCGCGATTCTAGGTTCTTTAAGTAAGATGCGCTCAGCTGCCTTGACACCTTCCTCTTCCTCTTTCTTTTTCCTCTCTTCCTCCCCTTTCCTTTCCTCCCTTCCTCCTTCCCTTTCTCCTCTCCTTTCCTCCCTTCCTCCTTCCCTTTCCTCCCTTTCTCTTCTCCTTTCCTCCTCCTTCTCCTTTTCCCTTCCTCCTCTTCCTTGCTGCTCCCACGGACTGGAAGGCTGCTTGCCAAATGAATTTGGGACCCATATATAGCCTTCATAAAGGCCATGCAGTAGTGACACATGGCATGCCATGTGTCACACCTATCAATGCCTTTATACATCGTGTGACACATGGCTTGCCATGTGTCACCCACTATCGTTTCCATATGTCATCCATGGCTCGCCATGTGTCATGACTACCATTTTCTCGATCGTGAAATCCATTATCTCGGAATTGTGAGAATCTATAGGTAGCTAGATTTCGTGAGGCAGTGCTTGTGCAATCCAGTTTCACCCATTAGAGATCTAGAAAATCAAAACTTTTCTTTGGACTATTCCGATAAACTACTGTTTTGCCCCCTTTTTATCTGAAAATTTTAAATTTTAAATTTTCACGAGTTTTACAAATTTTATCTCTTAAATGAACACCTTTTAGAGGGATAAGGTGTATAAATGTTCTTGACTTTTGGTCATATGTCCAATCTAATCCCTAAACTTTTTTTGAATCAAATTATGTTTTTAATGTTTATACGTGATAACATACCGCAGTTAATGGGATCAGCGAGATGGGCAAACATGGTGTTAACGACATTGATGTGGTAGCCTCACATGCTTTTTTAGGCGGCAGTGGCACTTTTGCATGATTTTTTAATCTCTAACATTATTTTGATCAAAATGCCACTAAAGTGTCACATATGATACAACCCACCCCACCTTGATTTGGATCGCTTAGCACTCACCTCCTCAATTTCTCCTTGTTACACCTAGCCCTAACTTGTGAATTGAAACCTTAATTTTCTCTCCAATTTATCTTTCATGAAACCCTAACTAATTTGAGGTGCATAAATTCTTTCTCAGAGCATTGAGCTTCTGCTTCACTACAAGAAAAATCATGTTTTGTAACAAAGATTTTGCAACTGATCGATTTGTTGCAAAACAGTAACCGTTTTGCAACGGAATGGCAACGAAAATGTGTTAAGTAAATTGCAACGGACTTGCTAAGAAAATTTGCAATGGACGCTACGAAAATTTGCAACATATTCATTTTTGTTGCAAAACAGCAAGCTTTGATGTCATCTTTGGAACAACATTGCAATGGATTTGAAATTATGTGGAATCATTACATTTGCAAAGCTTACAGCGGTTGACAACAAAGTAGAGTTGTTGCAATTTATGATTAACAACAGTTTTGCAACGAATTTATAAATTTCTAAGCATTTTATCAAAGATAACTTAATATTTGATTTATAATTCAAGATAAATTATTAACTATCAACATTCTCTAATGTATATAGAGGGGCATTTAATATCCCTTATTTCATTGTACATAGAACTGAATTTTTATAAAATTTCTCTCTTTCAAAAAGGTCCTAAGATATATCATTCTCCATATCTTGATTTCAATAACTTGGATCGGTACTAAATGAGATAAAAAAAAAATAAATGATTTTTTTTCAAAATTTCAAAGGAGCTTTTAAAATTATCATAAAGATCAAAATATGGGGTGAATATATTTAATTCCTTACGTAAAAATAGGTGATTTTTGGTCATTCTTGGCTGAAGATCGCCCATCTACATCTCGTTCTTTCTATTTTATTCCTTAAATAAGTGGTTATCCCAAAACGATTTAGGTTTTATCTTGATTTTTGTGATTTTTTTGTTTTATTGCGGTGTTTGGTTTTCGTCATTTTGTTGCAGCGTTTGGTTTTTGTCATTTTCTTTGTGTGTGGACAATTCAGACAGGTAAACACTACAAGAAATTGACAATTTACCTACGGACAATTCCATATGTAATATAAAAAATTCCGTCAGTAATAAAATTTACCTACGGAATACCGACAACTATATTTCATCGGTTGTTGTGACGTAGGTAAATAATTAACTGACGGAAAATCAATCCATAGGTAAATTACCTACGGAACTTCGTTCTGTAAATTGTGGAAAAGTGGTAGGTAAAGTTGAGGGAAATCGACAAAGTGGGGACGAAATACCGACAAAATTCAGTAGGTGATTTGTAGGTAATTTACCTACGGAAATTCCATCGGTATTTTGTTAGTGAGTTTGTAAGTAATTCGTCAGTAATTGGTGACCACTTTTATAGGCATTCTATCGGTAATTTTCTACGAATATACTTCGTAGGTATTTTGTTAGTGATTTTGTAGGTAATTCGTCGATAATTTTTTACCACTTTTATAGGTATTCCGTCAGTAAATTATCGATAATTTAGCTACGGAAGTCCTTCGTCGGTATTTAGTTCGTGATTTTGTGGGTAATCTGTTGGTAATTGATATTTATTATTCACCACTTCTATAGGTCTTCTGTCGGTAAATTGTAGGGAAATATAAAAATATATTTATATTTTTACTACTATAATTTGGCTCTTAAAACCTAATTAAAACACATTGTATGATTCTCATAAAAGCAAATTTATATATAACAATCCACTTTAATAATATAAGCAACGACATATCCCAATAACAAAAAAAAAAGAACAATATTCTGAATAGGTCAAATGTATTAAACAAAGTACCTAAATAATTAAAAAGTATTAAAGCTACATAAAAAAGTACTTAAACAATTCACTACTGTGGAGATAAATTAGCATCATCAGAGGTGTGATCATCGCTAGAGAGTCGATGCTCATTACCATTGTTGTGTGAAGGTTGATGGTATGAATACTGACCTTGTCCATCTCTAGACATTTTATCCAAATGCCTTAACAATAGTTGTGTCGTCTCTCGTAAATCTCTAATCATTAAATCCTGATCATTATTCTTGTGTTGTAGCTACTGAATTTCCTCCGTATTTTGTTGAGAAACATCAAATGCTAATGTGGAAGAAGGGGCAGAGATAAACTCATAATATTGTGTAGCCTATGAGTCAAGCCCATAAACCCAGGCTAACATTTGTCCACCATAACATCTGAAACAAATTATTTTCATCTATTGTTTCATTGTTTTGGTAATCAATTGTTATAAACAGCCTCAATAGCATCTGTAAATACATAAACATATTCAATTGTAACAATCAGCTAAATGAAAAGATAAGACACCAATATGTGAGTGATGAAATAATTACAGTAACATCTTTGGACTTTTGGTATGTAGAATCTTTGCATCGCCATTTTTTGTATGTGTGTGAACAAACAACTCCGGAGCAATGGGTGGTCGACCTAACTTTCTAGCCTACACATGTAGAGACAATTCAATTAAATTAAAAACTAAAGATAATTGCAAAAAGAAAATAAGCATAACTAATTCACAAACCAAAAAGAAGGTAAAAATTTACTTAATTAAATAAATAATGATAAAAGATTACTAGTCGTTTCTCATGCTCATATTGGGTAGCAGTGCCTCCTGTGTTAGTTGATGGTACAAACCCATCATCAATGGCCTTAGGTAATGTTTGTTGGGCTGATGATTATTTAATTTTATTTTTATTTTTTATTTTATTTTGATAGAAATAGAAGGTGTTGATGATTTGGAATGAAAATGTTTAGGTGCGTGTTTATTTAGTTAATATTTTTCATGAGTTTTAAAAACACAAAGGAACACCATTTTGGTGTTCTCACAGCTTTGATTCTTGTTATTTGAATTTATTTATATTTTCTTTTTATGTTTTCATAACAAAGAAAAAATATAAATATGTTTGGTTCCTATTTTTTAGCTGATTCTTAAGAATAGTTTTTAAAACCAGTCTTTCACTAAAGACTTTTCCTTGTTCTTAAATTTGAGTATTTTTGTGTTTTTCAAAAGAAAAATTATAAAAAAAAACTAGAAACCAAAAATCTTCTCCTTGTTTTCCTTGTTTTTTAGATAAAAAAACAGTTTTAAAAAACATGAACCAAACAAGCCTCAAACATGTCTCTGTTCTCTTTATTCTCCTTGTTTTTCAAAAGAAGAAACAGTTTTAAAAAACTATAACAACACAAGCTCAAAATGAATGAAGTAAGCCAAATTACATATAAGATAGAAAGATTTGGGGTATGGATTGCATATTTCATGCCATCTATATTTATGCAAAAAAAAAATAACAAGCTGTGTATGAAATTTCAATTTCTGGAAAAATGTAAAATCACTTGTTTCAATTACAGGTAATTTCGGTTAAAAATCCGAATTTATTCTCTAGATCTCGGATGATGAAACGGATTTTCGAGTTGGAATGTCACGGCCAAATTTAGCTGTACGTAAAAGTTAGTCGGTCGAGAGTGATCGAGATTTACGCGTTTTTGAGGAACGCGTTTCGGGTGTCGATAAAGCGATTTTCGATCAAACGAAAGTCACATATAACACGTACTGTATATAAGAGGTATGAGTATGAAATGATGAAATGGACACGATCGAGATAGTGTTATCCAAACCAGGAAAAAGAGGGACATAATGGGTATTAACAGGAGCCTTTAAGTTAGGAAAGAACGAATATGACTAGTCGACATCTTAGTAAAAAAGAATTGAAACCGGTGGCTGTAAACGTAAAAATGGAGGTTTTAGAGAGGGTGCCCGACTTCTACTAAGATATCGCGATCCAGAACATCGTGGATCTTGGGACAAGAAAGAAAGCTGCTTTCTACGCGGAAGGCGGGCTGATGTGGACACGGATTTGAGGATTTTTGACAAAATCCTTGAGGTAGGAGTTTCTCCCTACTTGGGTTTTACACGCTTATTTAAGTGTTTTCAATGTTCCGGTTGGAACCCGAAATTAGATGAGGGGGCCATTTGATCGGTCCAGTAGGCGTGAGGTGGGTTCACCAAAGGCAGACCCGACGATTGGTGATTTTGGGGGCCGATAACGAGGTTTCAGCTATTCCCGAGAATAGTGTTCCTGAAATAAATTTTGTGGTCTTGTGTTTGATCGAGTGATTCAAGTTGAATTGCAAGTGTTTGATCGATAGCCAAGTGAGCTAATTTTGATGTATGAAATGAGAATTTACATGGCATGATTGCGTGAATTGATTATTTTTGTAAATATGTGTTATATTTACGTATAAGATTAAATTTGTATTGGAATTGATGATATTCCATATGCCTTTGGAACACCCCTAGGACTATAGGAGTGAGTGCATGAATGGAGTTTGAAATAGTTGGAGGAGTTGTACAAAATGTTAGTGTCGGAGGGGTAGTCAAATTAAAGATATGTCGTCGGAGACGGTGATTGATATTTACATGGAGGGTTCATACACAAACAACAAAATAATAATTCTCATACTAGGCTTAAAGGTGTGAGAGTCGGTGAGGACTAGTGCGAGATGATGAGTTAGACATTCCAAGTAGGATCATGCATTTTGAATGTGTGTTTATTTTGGAGCATTACTGCACTTGCCTGGGTGGGTAGCGCTTAGGGTGATTAAGCTCTTTGACATTGCTTCGCTGTCGAAGTATTATTTTACAAGTAGGGAGAGTCTGGGGACGGCTCGTCCTGAGGCAGGAGGTTCGGAAGAAATCACGGATTGTGGCTTTGGGTTAGATGTATTACATGTATTAGAATTGTTGAATTTTAACCATATATGTTGTATAAATAAAGTGAACTCTTGAACTATGGTTGGATAGTTGGATATATATGGGCTATTTGAGTATTGGTTTATGAGCCCAGTAGCGTTTAATCATAGACGTTATATTGGTGGAAGGGTTTTATACGGAGTTTGTATTTGGGTAGAGCTCCGTACAAAGGAGTGTGGGTTTTGTGAAGAATGTCTGATGCTGCCAGACATTTTACAGGTATTCAGCGAGTTGGCGGGTAGTCAACGGACCCCGGGACTTAGAGGCGTCACAACAGTATAAACGCCGTATACAAATGCCAGGGCTTTCGGGTTGGGTATCCATCACCCATGGTGGTTTTGATGTAGAGTATAGGTATATGGGCTTCAAATTGAGATTTGGGCAGGCCATAGTCGGGTAAGAACATCACCACTAGGTGTGGACTTTGATGTGAGTTTGGGTATGAATTTACTGGAAATCAGCAGCAAGGACAAAGCAGGACAAACATGCATGTGTTTGATGTGTTTGTGTGATTTGTCTCATTTGTTAATGTGAAAAATATTCATAACATGAATGATGTGTGATCATGGATTGTGTTTGGTTTGTGTGGCAGTGATTAGCACCTAGGGAAACCATGATGTGTTGAAAGTTTTTAAGTTTTTTATAGTTTATGAAAGCTGGAGACAAGAGGAGAAATAAATAAATTTGAACAAATTCATTTGGTTTAATGGATGATAAACTATAAAATTTTAAAATGAGTTGAACACTAGGTTTAGTGTTGGATCAAGAAGTTTATGAGAATTTTAGACAAAATGTCCAAATGAAAAAAAAAAGGAATTGAAGAATATAATTTTCTGGGTTTACGTTGTAGATGAAGAAAATTGAGAAAGAAGAAAATAAATTTTTATAAATTTATTTGAAATATCTGGAAAATAGAAAAAACCAGTGTATATTTTTTTTGGTATTTTCCAATAGTTGAAAATAGTAGAAACTTTTATTAAATTAAAATAAGAAAATAGATAAATCAAATCAAATTAGACAAATTTTGAAAAATAAAATTACTTTAAATAAATTTAAAATAAAATTTTAATAAAACAATAACGACACGAGCCAATTGCCATGTATTACTGTAAGTAAAGGACAATAGCATATACGGAGTTATGTGTATGAATAGTGTCTGAGAACATGTTTAGTACCTTAGAATGCGTATTGTATTTAACTATAATTTGAAATTGATTAACATGGTTGTTGCATAGGAAACCTCGCCATGGTGTAATGTGTGTATAGGAAAAGGGTGAATCTTGGGTTAGTAACTATGACCTTAGGGATTTTGATCTTGAATGAACAAAGCAAATTGGTAGTGAAAAAGCAGGCGGTGGAACGGAATTTAAACCATAGGAAATGAAACGTTGCATTCGCGTTTGTCAGTCCCCATTAGTAATTGACACGATGCCTAGTTAACTAAAATGAAAATTAATAATTCTGCGTTCCCATTGGAAATCGTAGATGGTAGTGAGGACAGGAGTGAGGCGTCCACGGGAGATGGGTGGGGACCTACCGGTGTTTGATGGCGGGCACCTGTTGTGAAATTTGTGATGTGGCATTCTTGTCGCCTGGAGCAGTATAACGGAGGAGTAGGCAGGAAGGTCTAGTAACCTCCAGGAGGTTGGGCATCATCCTCCCGGAGCATTCAGGGAGGAGATCCGTGGTGTGAGACCAGACAGTTGCTCTCTGGATCGAGGCAATGGGAGCCTTGGAGATCACCTCGACACCACAGGATTAGAATAGGTGTGTTCCGACTAGAGAGTGAAGCGAATTTGGTGAAATGGGCAGGGACCTCAGACCTTGAGGAGCCTTTGTATGTGAGTTTCTAGGATGGCGGATATGGATGTATATAACGCCGAGGTTGCGGGATTGCGGAGATCTCGGGGACTCTACTCACGGTGGACTTGAGGATTATGGACATGTCGAGTTCGATGTACATCACAGGGATGGATTGGCAACATAGGATTGTTATCAATTGTGGCGTGGAGGGTTACGCCTGCACTGTGGTACTCTTTATGGTATTTTAGGGGCAGCGTGATATTTTGCCCAGATAGTATATGATGCAGTAGGGCAGCTAAGCGGTTGGCTGCGAGGCACCTCTAGAAGGACGAGGAAGAGAATCGGACTGTCTACCTCGGATGGTGTCTGCGAAATATGTAGATGTTTTCTAGATAAGCTGCGGACTACCTCCACGGGTAGTAGACCGGTATCTAGTTACACCGCTGGTACTTCACTCATCTCGCCAGACTCACGCATGAGATGGCGCGATGAGATTCTGAGGAACTGAGTTCGGCTCGGGAGTTCTTGGGCGAGGGTTCATTAGACCCGAGCACTTCACCATGGGGCGCTCGGTTACATTTGCAAGAGACCAGACCCTTATTGGCGTGACTCTGACGGTTGAGCAGGACACGATCGAATCGGGCACCCGTGCAGGATCGGCGATTTGTTTGATTTGAGTTGAGAGGGTAGCGAGTCTACTCAGTTATAGTGGTTACCATCAGAGTGGTTAGGGAGATAGATATCCCTAAGACAGCGTTTAGGACGCGTTATGGGCACTTTGAGTTTACGGTGATGCCCTTTGGATTGACGAACGCCCCAGTGGCATTCATGGACCTCATGCATAGGGTATTCCAACCTTATCTAGATCAGTTTTTCGTAGTCTTCGTGGATGGCGTCTTGATGCTTTCCCGGTCTCGAGTGGGAGCATGAGTATCACTTGAGGATTTTATTCTGATTGTTGAGAGACCATCGGACGTATGCGCGAGTTCGGTAAGTCTGAGGTTTGGCTTCTTGGGGTGGATTACACAGGACAATTGGTGTCAACATCAGGAGTGTCAGTCAACCCAGAGAAGGTCAAGGCCGTAATGAGTTGGGGAGGCGAATGTCAATCTTGGGATCTGTAGTTCTTGAGATTGGGTGAGTATTACGGGAGATTCGTGGGGTTTTGAAGTTGTCCATTCGAGGCGAGATCATTAAGGACTTCACCTGCGGACATGGACTCTATGGTTGGGGCGACCGACTTCATAGAGATGGAGAATGCTCAGGCACTCGGGATACGAGGTGTTAGTATGGAGGATCTCAGGCCTTCTTCTGGGTCGAGGAAAGAGCGAAGACTTATGCTTCACAAGAGTTTCAGGACAGGGCCAGGATTGGGCATGTGAGCGGGATTGCTAGAGACGGGGATCCCGGGGAGAAGCAGGATAGCGCGATCCGGTTCAGGCTGTAGAACATGAGGAACATCAGTTGGCTCACCTCCACACCTAGTACAGGTCGAGAGGGCAGTTTCGGTTTCGGGGGTGCTATCGGCACTCCGAAGACACGAATAGGCGAGAGGGTGAGTGTGGGTCGAAGTCGAGACCAGATCGAGGAGTTGTGCGGTGGAGCGTAGTGGACCTTAGAGATTGTGTAGTAAACGTATTGGTTGTTGATATGACTCAAGCTATGGACCGGATTAACCTCATCCAGGTTGTTAGTAATTGAGACCTTGGCGAGGTTGTCATACGGGGCACGGCCAGTTGGAGCTTAGAGGATAAGTTTAGGCTGGGAATAGATGTTCTTTACAGGATGTAAGGGTGAGAGTTGACGATAGGTGGGGTTGTAGTGAGAGATCTGCAAGATTACGTATGGTGGACCCCAGAGATAGGGAAGTTAATCCTGATATGGCATTATTAGCGTTCGTGTGCACGGTAACGCATGACCAGTGGGTGTGGAGTTGCTGATATGGTCATTCCACCCTCTTGGTGAGTGGAGGTTGAGAATGTGGAACTACGTTCGATGAGAGCTATTGATTCAAATCAGGGGAAGTAAAGGGGGTGAATTAAAGTGTAATTGAGCAGAAGCAGGGGCGTAAATCCCTGAGGTGAAACTGAAGTTGAGATTAGTAAGAGACCCAGGGGATATTCAGACTACGTGTGGAGTTAACAGGACTTCGGGGAGATATCTAGAGCCATTATCATGAATATGATTCCAAAGTGTAAACCCGAGAAGAATTATGTTGCGAAATGAAAACACCGCAGACCGGTTATCTGAGACTTAAGTTGAATGATAGAATTAAAGTGACTCGAGATGAAAACACCAGACGGAGTTATTATGTAGGGCTTAAGAGTTGGTGATAGTCGGGGTGACTCGAGATTTGGATAACCAGCATTACGACTGGGTGTTGTTGAAATTTGTGAGAAGACTGATATATGGATGTCGCACATGACAAGGACTGAGTTGACGGTCCATTAGATTGTCAGTGATTGTGATCTTGGGAAGGTCAGCGTTTACACACAAAGTAAGGGTTGTGTAGGGTTACACGTTGTGCGGATTATATACAGGAGTTAGAGGACACGGCTGAAGCAGTATCGTCTTTGGTCGTAAGGGTAGAGGAGCATTTGCCGCTGAAGTGGGATTATTTCTGACGATTATCGGTGATATCTGAGTGTGCCAGTATGGGGCATTGTATGGGAGGCCATGTAGATCAGATTATGTTGGACCGAGGTGGGAAGCTCCATCGCGATCTGATGATTAAAGACTTTTTCAGGAAGGTGAACGATCGACGCTCGTCTTCTCACGGCTCGAAAGCGGCGGAAGAGCTATGTTGATGTCTGACGTCGACGCCGAGTTCGAGGTTGGGGATCCGTCTTCTTGGATTTGCGCCTAAGAGAGGTGGTCGGACCGGCAAACTTGGGAAGCTATCGCGAAATTCGTAGGCCCTTTCGAAAGTACTTTCGAGGTAGGCATTAGCGTCACGAGTTGGGCGTTCTGGCGAGCGCTGCCGGGCGTCACGCGGGTGTTTCAAATCTCCATGCTCGGGTATCGCCCGAGATCCAGCCATGTAGTGGATTGAGGGACGGGTCGGGGTCGACGCGATGGGACGGCGAGGAGGGACCAGTGTGCATTTTGGATAGTCGTGATCGGGTTTACGGCCTTGGGCAAGTCGAGGCTAGTGAGGGTACTATGGAGCGCTATGGGTGGAGTCACTGGGGCCTTGAAGGGACCGGTGCGGGCCTGTCATTCTGCCCAGGGATGAAGTGGACGATGGTTCAGATTTAAGTAATTTGTTTGTCACGTGTTCAGAGTGCCGTTGCACTGTGCATGTGGTGATTCAGCAATTATCCCGGAATTTTGGAATGAAATTCCTTTTAAGGAAGGGGAGAATGTGGGCAGAAGAACAATTCACGGAAAAATGGCAAAATCGTAATTTAGATTCTGGTGTAATTTTGGTTAAAAATCCAGAATTTATTCTCTAGATCTCGGATTATGAAGCGGATTTCACACGTTGGAATGAATACCATGAAATCTAGCTAGCACGTAAATTTAAGTCGAATTTCGAGATAATTAGGTTTGCAGTTTTTCGAGGCACTTGTTTGAGTCGTAAGCGATTTCGATGCGACGAAGTCACATATAACACGTACTCATATGTCATAAGAGGCATGGTAAATGATGAGGATGGACGGTAGAGATAGTCTTGGGAATGTCAAAAATGAGAAAATAGGGACATATTCATGGGTATTAATGGAGGATTTATGCAGAATTAGGAAAAAGACAAAATATGACTGAAGTGTTTATCTCCTACATAGCAAAAGCAGAATTGAAAAACCGTAACTCTTTGAAGCTTGCGTAAAAATGGAGGTTTGGGGGAATTTACTGAAACTTCTCTCTAAAATATCGCGCGATCCGACCGTCGGCAGTCTTCGGGACAAGAAGGAAAACTGCTCTACGCGGAGAGGGCTACGCGTGGACACCGGATTTGAGGAGTTTTGACAAACTCTTTGAGGTAGGGGTTTCTCCTACTTGGTTTCGCACTAAGCCTAAGTGATGCTGTGTTCCGGATGGTTTTGGCGGCGAGGGGCAGTTTGATGTCGGTCGAAACATGGGACGGGTGTAAAAATTTTTACGGAGTATTTTTAGGATCAGAGTCCGTGGCATTGGGACATGATTGGGTGTTATATGATAATTTATGGAATAGTATGCTTTGGTGATATAAGGCCGGAAATAGCGTGAAATTGGATACAAAGTGAGCAGAAGCGATTGGTGATTTTCCGGGGAATGTAACGGGTTTCACTATTCCGAAATATCATTCACAAAATTTTGTGAATTAATGTGTTTGTCAGTGATTCAAGTTGGATTGCTCGTGTTTGATCATTAGCCCAGTGAGCTAATTTTGAGTATAATAAATGAAATTTACATGACATGATTGTGAAATTGATTCATTTTGTAATTAGCATACATATTCATATGCCTTTGGAACACCCCCAGGACTATGGGGTGAATCTTGTGAAGGCTGAGATCTAGAAAATGGTTCGGGTTGTCTAAAATGTGGTGTCGGAGGGTGGTCAAACTAAAATATCAATCGTGGAAGCAGCCCAAAGATTGATATACATCGAGGAGGTAGTCTAAATAGCATCAATGCAATGGGAGGCCCGGCCAGTTGATATATACATGGAGGGTTGTCCGCCGAAACGAAACCGAAATAATTCTCATACGGGGCTTGAGCGAGTGTGAAGGGAGTCGATCGGACTTCAGATGCGAGATGATGGGTTAGACATTCAAAGTAGGATCATGCATTTTGAATGTGTGTTTATTTTAGACATTATTGCACCACATAGGTGGGTAGCCCATAAGGTGATTCCACTGCGAAACCTGCTAGCTCCTTACATCGAGGATATTATTTTACAGTCAAAGGGGGCGTCACGAGGAGGCGGCTCGTCCTAGAGCAGAGGTTTAGAAAGAAAGTCGGACTTTGGGTTGTAGTGTATTACATGTATTAAATTGTTTAATTTTAATATGTTGTATAAAGTAAAAATTTGAACTCTTGAACTATGGTTTGGATAGTTGGATATATACATTGTTAGTATTGGTTTGAGGCAGATGGCCAGTTAATTGTATTGTTATATTGGATTGTTTGGACGGACTGTGCGGGTTTTGTATTTTGGGAAGCTCTTTGTCTGGGAGGCTCTGCCCGATTTACATGAGAATCTTAATTCACCCGACATTCCCAATGCTTCAGGTTGTAGTGGCTCAGCAGACCCCCAAGTTTTAAGCATCCTGACTGTGAGAAATTATAAGTAAGAAAACAAATGAATTTGTCGTAATTACTCTTTTACTAACAACAATTAAAAACAAACTTCACTTTCTAAAAAAAAAACGAGAGGAGGAGGAGAGAGAGGAGAGAGAGGAGGAGAGAGGAGGAGAGAAGGAGAAGGAGGAAAGGGGAGGAGAGAGAGGAGGAGGAGGAGGAGAGGAGGAGAGGAGGGAGGAGGAGAGGAGAGAGAGGAGAGGAGAGAGAGAGAGGAGAGAGAGAGAGAGAGAGGAGAGAGAGGAGGAAAATAAAATCGAAGATTCAACAGAACAATAGATCTGATAAACTTGTAGTTTTCCATACTCGAAGATTCATCAAATGAATCTCGGTTTCTTTCGATTCCCAAAAACTTATTATTTGCCACTGTTTCTAGGGAACAAATCGGAACAAACAAACAAAAATAGATAGGAAAAACAACCTACAGGCAAACCAAGCAGAAGTACTGAAGCCTCCATGGCTCCATTTAAGTGCTTAAACCAACATAGTTGGGGATCACTAAAGCCAGCTAGGCTTGTTCTTTCACTCCTTGAAAACCAAAAATCATCAAAATTAATTATATTTTCTCTTCTAGTCCACCTAGCACCAAGTATACCATAGTAGTTTATGATATGTTTACAGAAGGTATAATAAAAGTTAATTATATTTTTTAAGAAAATTTAAGTGTGAGAAGATTCTGAAGATGTAAAGGATGGGATAACAAAGGATGTGTGACAGTTATCAAATTAGGACTCAAGAGGATTTTGAAATAAGAAAGATTGTATGTTAGATAGAATTTTGATAAGTTGACTTTGCACGTTGAGAATAGATGAGACTAAAATCTACGAGGCCCGAAAAATAACAGGGATTTGAGATGAGTGGGCAGACTTGTCTCTAAGAGGAAAATATCTCATTTGTTAGCTTTGGTTTTTTTTTAGGAGTTAGGGCATCTGGGTTTGGAAGAATCCATTTTGGGTTGTATTTCTCCATCTTTTGGAGTTAAAACGAATCGAGCAAAGAGAAGGAAAGGAAAGTAGAATGAAGGTTAGTTGGGGTATTTGAGGAATCTAGGGTTTAGGAAATTCTTCAGCCTCCTTTCTTGTTTACACATGTATGTGGAAAAACATCTATTCTGCACTATTTTTGTTTTGTTGGTTGTATTGTTGTTTTTGATTGTGAAGCCTCTAATGAGGAACAATTTGTGTGAAAAGTGTAAGTAGGGTTTTATGGGAGATCTGTCCAGAGCTTACTATCCATACCACATGTTGTTTTGGCCATAAGTTGGCTCACCGACCTCGAAATGGTGTTCTAGTTGTTAAGAGAATTTCAGGCCATGGCTACATTTCCTAGAAGAAATCTAGATCAGTTCTTTGTCTGAGACCCACGAGGAGTGAGTTTGAAGTCGAGGCATCAGAAACGATCCCTAAACTAGAGTAATTAGGTTGTTTGAATCATAGCGAGATTTTGTTGATTCAAACAAGTGTGATTCAATTTTCACACAAGACATCTGGAAGAACCTAACTTTCATGAATGAAGTATAATAATTTTGGCCTCCATTGTTGTAAGAATTCGTCAAATGTAAAGAAACAATTTTTGTCCACCAAAGCACATACTTAGAGCAGTCCGAATGTTAGGACCATATCTTGAGTTATCTGATGAGAATGAGGTGAATGAAAATTCTATACTTCATGAACACCTAGGCCAGTAACTTTCACATGAAGAAAGTATGGTCATCCCTATAGTTCCATGAATTTTCCAAATTTTGTTCACAGAGCCCATCAGGGAAGCGGGTTCGAATGTTTAGGGTCATACCTCCCCAATTTAAGGTTCAAATGACTTGATTTTTGATCCATTAGAAACTTAAGACATAGGAAGCATTGTGTTAGAAAACACTTTGGTGGTGTTGTTTTTACCTAATCTTTGGGCCGAACTTTTTTAACAATGCTAAATAATTGCCCAGCCTGAATAGAAAGTGTTGATTCATTTGTTTAACATTGTGTCTTTGAGTAAGGATGGCAGCAGGAGGCAGGTCTCCCATTTGAGTTCCTATCATGCGGCTCTTAATAGAACTGAGTTTTAGTTTAATTGTAACAGGGTTTTAACCGGTTTGGTTTAAACCACCCTCAAATCAAAGGCAGTTCGAGTGTATTGTTGTTACTCCTTAGATTATATTTTAAACAATTTTTTTATTATTTATTTATACTTTAATATAAATAATAATAATTAGAATGTTTAATAAATATTTATAAAATTCATATTTTTTTATAGAAATATATTAATTTTATATAATAAATAAAAACAAATATAAAATTAGAAACAAAAATCAATTGCAGCAGGCGGGTTTAGAGTACCCATACAGCCCCGCCCCAGTTTAATTTTTAAATGAAACAAGTTTGGAATTGAGAAAAAAAAATAACGGGACTGATTAGGATGGGGCAGCCTTGTCTAAACCCTCTAGATTGTCATCCTATTAATGTTTTATTGCTAGCCGCTACTCATGTTGACAATGATGAGGACTTCTTATTTTGATGGAAATGACTTTTTCTAAACGAAAAGCCAAATATTTTCACTTTTCACATATTCATAACTTTTTTAAATTTCATGATAAGTTTGAAAATTTTAAAAAACAAACGGAAACAACTCAGGAACCATTCAACTTTTTGACGATAAGGTTAAAAAATAAACAACCCTTGCCCATCAAAAACTTACCGTTTATTAGGTGAAATTGTAATTGAAATGAACATTTCGTATGCATAAGGAAATATAGTCTTAGAGTGACCAAGTATAACATGAATATTGATCAGACCAGTGTAAGCGGCTGAAACACAAATAATTATGAGAAGCCTACTTAAGATCGGAGTGATTGAATAACATATCTGTTTGAAGTGTGAGCACTCTCACGGTAAGTGCGTCACTCTCACATTCGGTGCTCTGACACTCAATTAACTGCGGTACTCTGCATATGAGCCTCTTGGCATTCTGATACGTGAATTGTGGAAGCACGTTGTTTGATAACCGACACCTACGATCTTGTCTTTGGCCACATACCGGGTTTTATTCAGAAGTCCCTCTTTGTCACATTCTTGGTCCATCAAGACAAACATTTATATGATAAATTATCTGAACAAAAGAAACATAGAAAAGCAGGAGAAATAGTGACTATGATGCTAAGGCATAGTCAGTTTTGTTACGTGGTGTGCCTACAAGTACCTTATGTTAGGGTTTTCTATTATGTACTCCCGAGAGAGATGTAGATACTACGATATGAATTATTTTAAATGTATACTATAATTGAGGACCACTAGAAGTGGTCATATATGTTATCTGTTTTCCCACTAAGCTATAGGCTGCATACGGGTATTTCATCCGTGTAAGTGCGAAGGTCGTTAAAAACATTCGCGTCGCCGGGCGACCACGACGTGGAATCTTAACTGTGGGTTTTTATTTTGTTTTTTGAAATGTAAATCTGATATTTTGTAATAGTGGAACTTATAATAAATGGTGGACTCGGGCATATATGTTGGAACCAATTTAACACCACTACAGTGGTAGTTTTACAAGTTTTATGTCATTATGAATTTAACAAAATGGGCCCATAATGATAAATCGGTTTATAAGTCTTAGTCACGTAATGGCGTCTGCCTCACTTGCGGTTGGGGAAGGGCGTTCGAAGTTTGTGGTGAGTATCAGGCAGCAGGTTTAAGGCGTTTAAGACATATTAAGTTAAAAATGTACCTACATAGTATTGTGTAGGCCATCATTGATGTGTGATACCACGGACAGTGGACCAACCCAGAGATCTTTGTTGAAGAAATTGTTGAAAGTGTCAATCCTAGAGAACAAGGTCCATCAGCCTCTAATCCTTCTGAATGTTCGGTTAAAGTAGCCATGATAAGAGCCAGTTTGTTTGAGGATTTCATTTTGACAGCTCACAGGTTTGGCGATTAATGACCCAAGCTCCAATTAGATATAGGCCAGGAGGCAGCTGGAGCCTAAAGAATTTCATGGAACAATTGGAAAGACCCAGAAGGTTGAGTTTCGGCTAGAGAAGTTATAAAAGGTGTTAGATGAAGTAAGATGTCCTCTGACGAAAGGTTTCATCATGACCTCCCTTCACAGTGGGACTATGATTAGTGGAAGCTTGTCCCCAAGGCGTCCCGACTTCAATTGATACCTTAAGTTTTCTTTATCCGAGAATTTTAGGCTAAGTATGTTATTAATAATGTATAAAAAAGTTAAGTGGAAGCAATTCGAAGACTTGAATAAAGAAATCTGTCAATAGTTGAATATGAGAAGCAGTTTAGACACCTCGGTAAAATATTTAGCTAGAAAGTAGTCCTTATTAAAGCATTTACGTGTAGTGGTTTGAGGATGGTTTAAATGAATCCTATAAAGAAATTATCAACACTGTTACTTCTCTACAGCAGATTTCTATCAAGCGGTGCAAGCAACTGAAGATGGAAAAAGTCTGAAATGAGTAATCGAGGAAAAGAAATCGAAGCAAAAGTTTCACGAGGGAGACTCACTTCCCTCGAATTAGAAAAAAGTCAGGAGTCTCAGATTTGAATGGGTTGTATAGCTCTACTACTAGGGGAAGAAGACAGGGCCTCTGTTAGCACCTGGTTCAGTGGGGGGCATCAGTAGGACAGGTGAAATCCCGGAATGCCCTCATTGCCTCGCGACATTTGGGTATTTTGCATATGGTTGATTGGGATGCTTTGGATCAATGCGAAAGCGAGACCATCTCTTGGAAAATTGTCGAGAATTAAAGGAATCCTCAGGCAGTGGTGGGAGGGTAAATGCACCTCCGCATTTCGTGATCGGTGGAGTCAAAGTTTTTAGACAACAAAGAGGCGAGGAAGTATTGTATCGAAGACGATGGATCGCCACTGTTTCTACAACCTCGGCAGGCCTATGCTGTAGAGGCTCCTGAAGATCCGGTTACTCTAAGTTATAGTGGTATTTTTCTCTCTACTTGACATTGTGTGCGATGCTTTGATAGATTGGTTCTACACATTCTTATGTTGCGAGCACTTGTTTGTCTAAATGTCATCGATGAACAATTGGCATATGGCATGCGTACTAGTCTCTGAGGGCATAATGTGGGGTGTAAGTGTACTTAGGCGTCCTCTAGTGATCCATGATGAAATTTCTTTCTGTTGATCTAATTGCATTGCCTTTTCACGAGTTTGACTTGATATTGGGGAGGGACTAGTTAATCTAAACATCGGGGCTGAGTATCAAAGTGAGTATGATCAGAAAACGGTGGTACTGCATCTGTTCCGACCGGTTAAGGTGACGATTACATGATAATCAATACGCCCATTGTCTAATGTATTTATTATCTGAAGCTAAAATTTAAGTAAAGGGATGTGAGGCTTCTTTTAGCATTGGTGCTTGACTCTAAAAGGTCAAATAAACTTCACAGAAAGATCTCTGTGGGTGAAAGAATTTCCCAAATGTGTTTCCCGAGTTACGGAGACCTTCCCCTCGAAAGGAAATGGCACGTCCCGTGAAATTTGCTCGAGACGGCTCACATCTCAAGGCACCTTAGTATGGCTCAGGCGAGCTTCGAGGATTGAAGACTCAACTATAGAAACTATTAGACAGGATTCATCGACCTAGTGTTTCGCAGCGAAGTGTGGTACTGTTTTGTCAAAAGAAAGATGACCTCTGCGGATGTTCATTGATTATCGAAAAATAAATAAGGTAACAGTGAAAAATAAATATCCATTCGCGAGAATGAATATCTTGCTGATCGGTTGAAAAAATGAGTGTCTTTTCAAATAGACTTGTGTCGGGATATTATCAACTTGGGTGAAGATGTTTGATATTCTGAAAACAGCCTTTAGGGCAATTATGGTCATTATGAGGTTTAGTAATGCCATTTAGGTTGACTAATGCAGAGCGCATTCATGGACTTGATGAATAGAGATGTTCGCCTTATTTGGACCATTGATAGTGGTATTCCATTGATGATATCCTAGTGTATTAAGGATGCACAGAGCATGAACAACATTTGAGAAGATAGTATTTACGGTCCCGAGAAAGCAGGTTGTTTGCAAAGTTAAGGAGTGTGATTTTGAGCAAGGAAGTGTCTTCCTAGGCCATCTTGTACTGCGAGGGTGATGGGGATTGACCTGATAAGATTGGGCGTTGTAAGTTAAAAATGGCATACGAAAAATGTAATAGGGTGAGAGATTTCTTGGGTTTAGTGCGAAAGGTATTGACGGTTTGTAAAAGGATTCTCTCGTGCAAATACACACTTACTAAGTTGCGAAAATGGGTGAAAGTTTGAATGGGGATGATGCCGGTCGGGAGTTTAGTCAATTCAAAGAAATATTGGTTTGGAAGCTTCCGGTCGTTGACTCATCCTACTGCGGAGGTAGAGAATATGCCGCAGTGATGCTTCAAGGAGGATTAGGTTTGGGATGTATTGATCACGAGATATGGAAAAGTGAGCGGCATGTACACCGAGGACTAGTTGAAGCGCATGAGCGAATTTATCCACACATGATCTGGAATTAGCGATGTTGGTGTTAAGCACGACAACAAACACTACCCATATGTAGTGAAAATGTACAAGATATTTATATCATAAAAGTCTTAAGTATGTTAACTTTCGGAAGAAGCCGAACTTTAAACGGCGTCGATGGCTAGAGTTGTTCGAATTCATAGTGCATGGTGATAACCACTGGGAAAGAAAGCTAATCGTGATAGTAGAATACCCTTAAGTAGAAAAAGCGATCTATGTTTTGTCCACCCTCAGAAACTCTAACCAAAAGCGGAGATTAGGTATCGATGGAGCCTGGCCAGTAATTCAAAACTATCACTTTGGTGGGGCGAATGATGATCGATGCTCGAGAAAAATGATGTCGAGTTCTGACAAAGATACGATTAGTAAATGGAGACAAGTGAAGTAATTATAGAAAATATGGAGGTTCCTATTCTGAAACAGGTATAATAAGATAGCCGAGTAATTAAAAAAAGAAGTTGATGTATGAAAACCCACAATCACAGTATTCACCATACATCACAGGTAACAAGATGTACCAAGATTTGGCGATCTTATTGGTGGCGAGGATGAAAAGGGATATAGCGAGTATGTCCAAATGTTTGACTTGTCAGCCAAGTAAGCGAACATCAAGAACCGTCCGGTTTGTTAAATCACATCCCGATTCCTGATGGAGTGGAATGATACTATGGATTTTGTATCGGTTTCCCTACTTGAAAAGCATGATTGATTTGGATAATCGTTGGCAGACTCACCAAAGTCACACTACTTCTTACCGGTCAGGCTTGACCCATTCCAGCAAAGTCAGTTCGAGGAGTTGGCGAATTATCTGATTCCATGAATTCTCACGTCGATAATTAATACGATGCGATCACGATTTACGATCGGGGTTTGGAAAGAATCTGTCGCCTTAGGTACACAAATTGAATTTTAGTACAACCTTCCATCCTGAATAGATGGACCGTCACGAAGAGTGATTCAAGTGTTAGAGGACATGCTTCGAAGGTTTGTGTAGATTTTCCCCGGAAGTTAGGATGGTATATTCTCCTTAATAGATTGCCTATAATATGGATTTAATCAGAAATATTGGTATGGCCCCTAGTTTTTTGTATGAAATGTAGAACCCTATTATCTTTGGACATGCTGAATGAGCATAAAGTAATTAGTCACGACATAGTGAAGAGACGAGGAAAAAAAAAAGTTCGGATCGTTGACAAATGTTAAAAGATACTAGTAGTACAGACAAAGTCGTATGCGAGATACGAAAAGAAAAGACATATAGTACAAAGTCGGGTAAGGTCTTCTTGAAAGTATCACCGTGAAGATACTCCGATTTGGAAAAAGAAAGAAGCGAGTCCAAGGTATATGGAGACATATGAGATTTTAAGAAGTGGATACAGGAGGTGTTTTGTCAGTTTGATATACTCAGGATTATTGATGCATGAAATACTGTTTCATGTCTCTGATATTGAAGAGGACCTTTGAGATTGTATTGAGATAACATCTTGTGACCACCTGGTTCTTACAAGTACAATTAGACTTCACTTATGATAAGAGCAAAGTCATTAACTCGTGAGAGTAGGAAACAATTACTTAGGAATAACAAATCCCTCTATTAAAAGTACTTTAGCGGTACCAAGGTATAGAAAAGCAACTTGGGAGCTAGGAATCGACAATGAGGACTGATTTTATGGTATTTAATTCGGGTATGAATTTGAGATGACGAAATTCTTTAAAGGGAGAAGAAATTGTAACACTCCAATTATACCTTAGTAGTTTATGATATGTTTATAGGGTATAATAAAAGTTAAATTTGTATTTTCGAGAAATTAAAGTGCTAAATGTGAAAATGACATAGCAGGGATTTTAAAAAGTCTAAAGGGTAAATTGGTAAAATGTAAAATTAAGGACTCAAAGGACGCAAGATAAGAAGATTGTATGTTAGATATAATTTTGATAAGTTGACTTTCAAATCGAGTATAGATGAATGACTAAAATGCAAGGGCCAAAAATATGAGTCAAAAGATGAGTGAGACAAACTTGTCTCTAGAAGGAAAATATCTCATTTTGTTATCTTTGGTTTTGGGAGCTAAGGCATACGGGGTTTTGGGAGAGAAGAATCCATTTTAGGTTGTATTTCTCCATCTTAGTTTCCATGAATCGAGCAAGAGAAGGAAAGGAAGAAATTGAGTGAAAGCTAGTTGAAGTGTTCAAGAAATCAAGGTTAGAAAATTCTTCAACCTCCTTTCTTGTATTGGCTGTGTGTGTTAAATCCTAACTCCATTTTGTTTTTTTTTGTTGGTTGTGTTGTTATTTTGGTTGTGACCTCTAATGAGGAACAATTTGTGTGAAAAATGTAAGTAGGGTTTTATGGGGAGATTCTGTCAAATTTTCCCCATACCCTATGTTCTTGTTTTGGCCATAACTTGACTCACCAACCTCCAAATTGAATGATTTCAGTTTGTAAGGTAATTTAAGACCCATAGCTACATTTTCCTAGAAGAGACCTAGATCGGATTTGTGGGACAGGAAAATCGAATTCTAGGAAGAGATAAAATGATAATTTAGGTGAATCAGGAATTTTTCTGAATCTCCGGATGACGAACGGACTTCACCGTTGGAATCGTCTACTTAAAATCTAGCTACCACGTCGGTCGAGGCGATCGAATTTCCGCGTTTGGTAGCGTAGAGAGTGCGGGACGCGGCACCATGGTGGCCCCGAGAGGTTGCCACGTGTCAAGCTATGGGAGAGTCAAACATTGAGCTCAAGTGGGGCTCCACATATAAGCGCGCTCACGTCATGCCATTTGAGGAAATCTAAGTTAGAAGAGATAGATGATGAGTAATCCAGGTGTCGATGAGAAATGGACACGTGGCGTGAGAGGACAAGTCCTCTTAACCAAGTCTTCCAACTTTGGTTTGGGAGGGAAGGAAGAAGAGAGAGGAAACAAGCGGAGAGAGATAGAGAAAGAGGGGTTTTAGAGAGAGAGTTTCACTTCTCTCTAGTTTCCCAAACAGTCGGAATGGTGTCGACGAACAAGAGGAGAGTTGATCCTCCACCGGTGGGAAGCAGCGTCAAAGACCGAGTTTGTGGAGTTTCGACAAACTCCGAGGAAAGGTAAGGTTTTTCTCTACTTTGCTTTACTTTTTTGTTAAAGACATATAATGGATGGGGATTTGTTGAGGCACGGATGTTAGTGGTTTTGATTCCAAAAGATTTGGGCCAGAAGTGAAGAAAATCCCTAGGTGGTTTGGACGGTCCACGTGGTTGTTTACGTGATTTGTTAATGTTATTAATTGTGCCATGAGAGTGAATAACATCTTGATTGTGATTTTTATTAGAGGTACAATTACGAGCCAGATGCCGGATTGTACCTTAGCGTGTGAAGATAAGTTGCATGTGTTGTAAATAGAATAACATGATTTATAGAACTAGTGCGTTAATATATGCATAGGTGATATATTAGCATGTGTTGAATGTTTGTTGTGCCATTGCATTGCGGCTTAGGTGGGAAGTAGCAAGGTAGGGAAATTCCACTCTTGGGCATTGCTTTCACCCGTCGTTAGGACCTTTTTTTAGGTATCGAAGAGCGGCAGGGATGGGGCATCCCAGGGCCTTAGAGGTGAAGAAAGCGACCAGATGGCCTTATCTTGTATTTTAGCCAAAAAAAAAAAAAAATTCTAGGCAAGAGACCCACAGTTTTGTATAAATTGTAATAAATACAATTGTGAACAAGTATATTAAATCATTTTGTATAAAATATACATTTTATAAGTAGGATGTGTGGGAAGCCCCAGTGGCCATTTTGCACCTGGTATGGGTCTCATGAAGAGAGACACTGTAGATTTCCGCGAGGTTGTGGGTGAGTCAGCGGACACCCGAGGTTACAGGGAGTCACGAGTTCTTTGTCTCAGCAACCACAAAATTGAGTTTGAAGTCAGGCTATCGTAACAATCCCCTGAACTGGAGTAATTCCGGTTGTTTGAATCATAACTTGAGTTTTGTTTATTCAAATAGTGTGATTCAAATTTATATACAAACTAGACATCTGGGAGAACAACTTTCATGAAGGAAGTATAATCCAGTCCCCATTGTTACTAGAAATTCATCAAAGTAAGGAACAATTATGTCCCTGAAACTTATCTCGGAACAGTTCGGATGTTAGGACCATATCTTGAGTTATACTGATCCAAATGAGGTGAATAAAAATTCTTCTTAAACTATACACATATGACAGTAACTTTCATGAAGAAAGTATGGTCAAATTATAGTTTACAGAAAATTTTCAAACATAGGACACAATTCCAAATTCTGTTCCTAGAAACTATCAGGGAACTGATTAGGAAATGTTAGGTCATACCTCTAATTAAAGAGTTCAAATGACTTGATTTTGATCCATTGGAAACTTGGAGTATAAAGGGAACATTGTGTTAGAAAGAACACTGTCCTAAAAACATCATTTATTGAATTGAAATTGTAATTGGAAAATGAACATTTCAGTATTCAAAAAGGAAATATAGTCTTAAGAATTGACCAATTATATAACATGAATATTGATAAGACCAGTGTAAAATGCTCTGAAACACATATAATTATAGGCCTGCTTAAGATTGGATAGTGAATGAATAGGCATGTTTGTTTAGTGCTTCGGCACTCCTGTATAGTGCTATGGCCATAGTTATTTAAGGTGCAAGGCCTTTTGAGTGCAAAGCCTCTTAGACATTGAGGCGCGAGTTTTTTTTATTTGGCGCACCATACCTATTACAAATAAAATTATATATCTAAGTAAATATTGTCTATATTTTCATCTAATAAATAAATATAATAACGTAAATGACATCAAACATAAAAATCAAACATTAATAGTGCTCCCATCATACAAACATTCTAAGTTCCAAAACAAAATAGCAAACATTAATAGTGCTAGATGGTCTTGACTTTGGTGTTGGTGGTGTTGCCAAACAACTAAAAATGTTTTAAATTTTGTTGTTTCATAATTTTCATAATTTTTTTTTTTTTATTTTTAATTCATTTTAGTTTTCCTATTTTGTATATTATTTTGAAAATTTCCTTCTTTTTTTTCCTGTTTTTAAGAATATTTTGAAGATGTTTAGAATTTTCTGAAATTTTTTCTACTTTTTTTAGAATTTTTTTCACAACAAAAATAGGAAAACTAAAAAGAAAAAAAAAACACCTCTTGGAGTTTTCTTCTTTCTTTTTCAATCAGATTTGAAAGAGTATTTAAGGTTTTGAGGGTTTTAGTGTGCAATCCGAGTAAGAGAGGGTTTATTTCATGCATAGGGTTCAGATACACAAAACGACATCGTTTTTGTTTCAAGAAGCCCAAAACGACCTTTTTTTGGGGTGCATCTTTTTTAAAAATAAATAAATAAATCAGGAACCTCAAAACAACGTCATTTTTTGGTGTTCTGATTTTTTTTAAAAACAAAATAACAACCCAAAACGATGTCGTTTTGGAGTTGGAAATGTCAAGAGCCACATGCTCCCTCTTCTTCTTCCTCGACGCAAAGCTACTACAGTCTCACTGACACTACAGCGCTTCACAACTCTTCTCCGACACCTTTTCTCCATCTCCGATGGCCAAAAAAGCAAAAAAAAAAAAAAAAAAAAGGAGAAGGGGAAGAAGGAGGAGGAGAAGAAAGAGAAGAAGGGCGTACTTGGTGGTGGTGGTGGTGGTGGCGCCTCTCACCCTTGCGCCTCACTTGAAGCGAGGCATTTTCATCGGGAGTGGTGGCGCCCCGAGCTTTGGCTGCCTCAAGTACAGCATAACTCAATGGCTCGACCGCCACGTGCAGTGAGTGCGGTACGTTCTATTTGTCTTGACACCGCTGTTAAATACTATGTTGTACCTACCTGTGCGTTACGTCCTTCTCGTTTCATTCTTTGGTCTATACGAGGGTAAACATTTATATGATAAGTATCTAAACAAGGTAACATAAGAAAATGGAATTAATCAGCTCTGATGCTAAGGCATAGTCGGTTAAATCATGTGGTATTTCTCACGGGTACCTTACTGTTAAGAGATTTACGTATGTACTCCTACAGGAGATAAGAATACTACGATATGTGAATTATTTTAAAATATATGTTGTGGTGAGGACCACTAGAAGTGGTCATATAAATTATCTATTTTCCCTTTCGCTATGGCTTAAGCAGTGTTTAAATCGGTGTGAGTGCGAAAAGTCGTCGAACATCCGCGCATTCGTCAAGGCCAACACAGTATTAGGAGTCCACCTTATGTAGGTTTTTTATTTTGTTTTTGAAATGTAAATGTAATATTTTGTAATAGTAGAACTTGTATAAATACAAGTAATTGGACTCAGGCATATATGTTCACGACAATTTAAACACCACTACGATGGTAGTTTTACAAATTTTATGTCATTATGAATTTATGCTCATGGACCACTAATGACCCAATCCAGCTTTATAAGTCTCAGTCTTGTGTGGCATCCCCTCACTTGACGCGGTTGGGGGAAGGGGCGTTACACCACCGGTTTCTCAGTTATTGAGAATGACATAAAAATCCAGAAACAAACATACTGAATTGACAACAACATGTGAAAAAGGACCGAAGCTAGAAGTAAGCAACAGTAGCATTAAGTAAACAAACATACTTAATGCCAGGACTTTAAGCCATCTGGCACTTTCTCAATGCCAGACTTGTTGCTCTAAGCCGTCTAGTAATTTCTAAAATCCATCTAAGCGGCACATTAATGCCCCGGGGTTGTTCGGCTCCTAGTAGTCGTGTGCTTCTTAATGCCAAACATAAATCTGTCACAATGGGCACTTCCTTAATGCGGACTTCCAGGCCTCTGAAGCATTAGGCCTTTATGTGCCAAGTCGACTCGGTGCGGCATTTTCTTGTGCGGACCAGAAACTCAGAGCCATCGACACTTTCTTAATGCGGACTTAGGCTCGGCCGAGTCTGGCACTCCTTGTGCTGGGCTTCTGGCTGGCTGTGCAGCACTTTCAAAATACCGGACTTTGACTCTGGCCAGTGAGCACTTTTTAATGTCAAACTTGGTTCCTAAGCGGTTTGGCAATTTCGGCGCTTTCCGTTTGGTGCTCTTAATACCGGACTTAGGCTCTAAGCGGTCGACACTTCACTTAATGCGGACTTCCGGCTTTAAGCCGTCCAGCACTTCATAATACCATGCCCGGGCTGGCGGTGCGGCACTTTCTTGTGCGGACTTTGGAAATCTAAGCCGTCGACACTTTCATAATGCCGGACTTCATTTCTAAGCCAGTCACGGCACTCATGTCACTAGACTTATGGCTCTAGAAAGCCGTATGACACTTCCTTAATGCACCCAAGCCACGGCTCTGGCGGAGTCGAGCATTTTCAAAGACCCGGACTTGTGTTCTAGCCGTCTAGCAATTTCTAAAAGCCATCTGGCAATTTCTAAAAGCCATCTAATGCTTTCTTAATGCCAGACTTGTGGCTCTAAGCTTGGAAATGCAGCAATTCTAGAATCATCTCGCGCTTTGCTTAATGCTAGACTTCGGCTCAGCCATCGGGCACTTCATATGCAAACTTGGCTCTAAGCTAAGGAACATACGGCACACTTCCTTAATGTCGAGACCGGCTAAGCCGTCGACACTTCTTAATGCGGACTTTCGGCTCCAAGCCGTCGGCACTATGTGCGGACTTAGGTTCCAAAGCACGTCCAACACTTCATGTACGGACTTTAGCTCTAAGCCAGTCGGCACTGAGCCGGACTTATGGCTTTGGCGAGTGCGGCGGCTGTAATACCCGGACTGGCTCCCAGTTGTTTGGCAATTTGTAAAGTCATTTGGCACTTTTTAAGACCGGACTTACGGCTCCAGAAGCCATCGGCACTTTCTTAACATCAAACTTACGGCTCCCGGCCCGTGCAGATTCTTGTGCGGACTTCTAGCTCTAAGCCATCTAGCACTTTCAAAAGATCAAATTTCCGGCTCTAAGCCGTCTGGCACTTTCTTAATTCCAAACTTTCGGCTCTAAGCCGTCTGACACTTTCTTAATGTCAAACTTTTGGCTCTAAGCCGTATGACACTTTCTTAATGCCAGACTTAGGCTAAAATTAGATGCGGCCTTTGAGACAGACCGGCTCTCAAGGCGGAGTGCAAGCGAACTTTTTCAATCACCCTCATTGGGAACTCACCAGAGCTAATTCTGGCAATTTCTAAAAGCCATCTGGCACTTTCTTAATGCCAAACTTATGGCTCTAAGCCGTTTGGAAATTTCTAAAAGTCATATGGCGCTTTCTTAATGCTATACTTTCGGGTCTAAGTCATCTAACACTTCCTTAATGCCAGACTTGTGGCTCTAAGTCGTTTGGCAATTTCTAAAAGCTGTTTGGCAATTTCACAAGACCAAACTTTTGGCTCTAAAGCGAGTCGGCACTTCCTTAATGCGGACTTACGGCTCGCCATATGACATACTCAAAAGACGGACCGGCTCCCAAGCACGTTGGAACCTCTTAATGCTGAACTTATGGCTCTATAAGCCATGCGCGATTTCAAAAAGCGGATTTTGCTCTATCTGTGCGGACTTCTGGCTCTAAGTCGTTGTACTTCCTTAATGCCGGACCCAGGCTTAGAGCCGTCCTTGCACCTATGTAATGCCAGACTTTCAACTTTAAGCCATCTTGCACTTTCTTAACGCCAGACTTTCGGCTCTAAACTGTTTGGCACTTCCTTAATGCCAGACTTCTGGCTCCAAGCCATCTAGCACTTTCTTAATGCCAGACTTTCGGCTCTAAGCCGTCGCGCTCATGTGCCGGACTTAGAGCTGAAGCCATTGGCACTTTGTGTAATGCGAGACTTAGGCTCTAGTCGTCGCACTTGCATCTTATCGCGGACCGGCTCTAAGTAGTCAGGCCTTGGCAATGTTGGGCTTCGACTCTAATTTGTTTGGCACTTCCTTGTCTCAAGCTTCTGGCTCGAGCCGTCGACTCTTTCTGTGCGGACTTCTGGCTCCCGAGCCGTCGGCTCTTTCTTAATGCCGGGCTTAGCAGCCTCAGTACATGGCACTTCTTTAATACGGGCTTGGCTCAGTGTCTGGCCTTTGTATGCGGACTTAGGCTCTGGCCGTCTGGCACATTCTGATAGACTTCTTGCTTATAGTAGTGTCGGCACTTTCAAGATCGGGTATGGCTCACAAGCCTCTTGCAGCAAAGACTGGACTTGAATCCTGGCCAGGGCGCGTGACTGCTCTGGCGTGGCTCTCGGCTGGTACCTTAACTCTCTTCACCGCAGGAAGCCTTTGAGTCTTATTCCCTCAAAGGTAACTGATCAGGCTAGAAGAAGCTAACTTAGGCCCCTTCAGCGATCTCGGCTTGAGGCTCTTGAGTTAACCTCGTTTGGGAAGAGCTGCCTGAGATGGACTTCAAAAGATTAGCAAGAACAAAATGTTCACCCCCGAGGCCTCTCCTGACAGGCGGGGCGGGGGGGCTATGTAAGGAAAGAGGGTTGGAGCTGCTCTGCGAGTTCTTCACCAGACCAGAGGAGCTCACTACTTTCCTCTCGGTGATCTCAGGCCATCCAACGATGTTGAGAAACATGCGGTTCACACATTCTTCGCCATCGAACACACGTTGATGCGCATTAATTCTCGGGTCCTTGACTTTCTCATCAGGTTTAAAACAGCCGTGTTTTTCATTGAAGTACCAACCTTCAGCCCGAGGAAAAGGGGCGTGTGGGGTACCACTTGGCACCCAGACTAGGACCTTGCTCCGATAGGCCGGCGCCCGCGGGCGTCTTTGCTGGCACCGGCTCAGCGGCGTACAATATTAAAAACCACCATTAACCTGGAATGATTCCTAGAGCCAGTGCGGGATCTCGAGTCCCACCAGCCGGCCATCTCACCGCATATAGGAAATTTGTTATGGGAAAATACACAAAGTAGATATTTATCCCTGAATTTCCTAATTTCTAAATCCTTTATTTGGAAGGGTGATCCTTGATAAGGAAAAACATATATTATCCCTTAAAAGGATAATTCTTGATAAGGAAAAACATATATTATCCCATAAAAAGATAATCATTAATAAGGAAAAATAGATCTTATCCCATAAAAGGATAATCCTTAATAAGGAAAAGCATATATTATTCCTAAAATAAAACAATTTTGGGACAAAGCCACATAAATTGGGAAGATCCCCACAGAAAAATGTATGCAATTCAGCTATCTCCAACCTCCTTCTTCTTCCCTCTCAGTTGTTGACTTAATCATCGGAGGCGGCGGCGTACCAAATCATGGATCGCCCTTTGGGTTCTGTGGCGCATCATGCCTGGAATCGAATGAAAAATTGGTAACAACAGGTTCAATAGATGACAAACTTCATGTTGTAGCCAAATGGAGATATCAGGTTTTTAGTGGGTGCTCATTGTTCATGTTTTCTAATGGTGTTCTACTTTGGTTCATACATATGTACCTTTAGTCCTTTGTGGTTTTCTTTTTGTTTGATGGGAATTGTGTGGTTTTCATTTTCATAAGAAATTTGGCTCCTTATAATCTAATTGCATTTAAAAGCTAAAAGAAAGCACAAACTATGCGCCTATCTTTTTCAAGCGCTCTCTAAAACATACCACTCTGAAGAAAAAAGAGCATATGGTGAAGCGTTTATAATAATTCACTATAAATAAAGGTCACTCCTGACATATCGTCACTATCATGACAATGGCAATAAGGAACACCTTTGGTGGTGACACCAAAGTAGTCATTAATTACATTTAGAGTAATCATTCTTAAAATTAGTGCATGAATATCATACCTTTTAACACTCTCCCTCATATAGTGCCTCATACAGCATGTGATCCAAGCAAACCAAAGAATCCTTCATGGACTTTGAATAATCAAATGAGGATTCAGATTACGGAGGGAGGTATTGAACCTAAGACCACCTACCGAGATCAAACTCTAATACCATGGTTAAACTATCAACTCACATATAGCTCAAGTTGTAGGTTTTGATATAATGAATATCATTTTTAACACTTGTGAAGATATGATTGATTAACACATAAATTATCTAAAGTATAATAATAAATCATTTATTATAAAGTATACAAATATTATATATTAAAATATTATTTTCTAAAATTCATTACGGAAAAGTTTTTTTTACAGAAATTTTAACTATTTATAAATATCACAATCTAAAAAAATTTATTTCTAACGAATTGACCAATTAAACAAAAGTAAGATTATTTTTTAAAGAAAAAATAAAGTAAATCACTTTATTCCAAATTATTTAAACAAAATATATTAAAATATGATTCACTTGTTCTTATATAGGAAATTAATTATAAGTTATTATTTTAAAAATAATAATAAATCATTTATTCCAAATTATTAAACAAAATATATTAAAATATTATTCTTTATAATTTATTTGGAAAGAGTTTTAGAATTTTTCAGTATTTATAAATATTACAAACTAAAGATTCTTTCTTAAATTGAACAATTAAAGAAAGAAATATGATTATTATTTAAAGAAAAAATATAATAAATCACTTTATTCCAAAATTATTCAAACAAAATATATTAAAATATTATTCTCTATAATTACTTATATAGAAATGACTAAGATATAAATTATTTTATTATAAATAAAAATTCTTACTTAATAAAAATGTACTTATTTATTGGATATATTAAATTTATTTGTTAGAGATATCAAAAATCATTTTTAATATTATTTAGTTGTGATTATACTATATAAAAAAAAAGCTGTCATGGGTTTATGGATACAAGAAAAAATGGAAGATATTGATTCGAATTATGTGATAAATTTTATATATCAGTAATATGCAAAAATAATAAACTTTTTACATTATGTTCCTAATTAATTTATATAATAAAATGACCATTGAGTTATAAAATTCAAAATGTTGTATATGGTGTCACTTTCAAAAAATGACACCATAAATCTAAAAAAAATAATCAATATGATGATACTTTTCAAATAAGTGACATCATAATTTAAAATTAGCACCATTTAGCTACTCCAACACAATTTTTTTTTATTTCATATAGTGTTACTTTTGAAATGACATCATATTCTAAAACTAGCATATTCAATTAAATATTTTTATATGAATTATATTACTTTTATAGACTTTACGATATATGGTATCATTGTTTTAACAAATGATACTAAAAGTAGTGACTGCAAATTATTTTGTACTAGGATAGTGAGTTCTTCAAGCTCCATTGAACATTTTGAAATTTATGTTTGTGATTAAATTTCTTTGTTGTTGAAGCATCCAACAGTGTTCCTTTTTCCATGATGATATTGTGTGTAACTCAAACGGAGAGTAGGGCATGATATTGTACTTCAGGCGAGGCGAGGCCATTTTCATCTGTGGATCTTGGATTTTTTTAAAGAAAGTTCGAGTGATTGTTTAGCTTTGCTATCTCATATTGTTTCAACACGGAGTTGGTTTATGGTAAATAAAAACTTCCGAGTTTTAGAAAAGTTAAAGCACTTTATTAGACTATTGATGATATTAGGGTTGGCAAGAAAAGGTGTGAAACCCTAGAAAATCTAATTTTAAAAATGGTAAAATGGTCATTCCCCCGGTCAAAATCCAGAATTTTCTACAGATCTCGGATGATGACAAAACGGACTTCACCGTTGGAATCGTCTCACGAAATCTAGCTACCATGTCGAATTTCATGGAATCTCGAGACAGTCGGAATTTGTACGTTTTTCGAGGCAACGAGCGTAGTGCGGGACACTTGACACATTTTGAGTGGCACACAGTGTGCCACGTGTCAGGTACATATTGAGTCAACTTGAGCTCAAGTTTGGGGCCCATGTGGACACATGGCATGATGCCATTTGGTGAAAATCTCAAGGTAGATGGATAAGGGATAGGGTGTAATCCCATGAGCCACTTGTTATAACTGTTACAAGGATTATAGAGAGAAAGTAAAGATTGCGAGAAAGACCATTACAAGAACAAAACCCGGAAACCAATTAATACGAAAATGCCGAGTCTAAGTGAGCGTCGATCTCATAAAATAGATTAAATCGTCTCACGGTGCTCGGAGAGTCACTCGGCGTCTATTTCCCGGATACAACGGCGGACAAGCGGTCTCTCAAACACTGAACAACGCTCGTGACTGAGCTCTATCCGAGGCTATCACCCAAACACCACACTCTTTGATAAACTCAAAACCAAAAAAAAAAAAAAAACCTCTCTTTTCGAATAAGTCTCTCACCTTTATAGAGCTAAGGTGGGACCCTTACTTGACCAGGAAACAGTTAATGACAGACTTTGGACTCCACGCCCCTTTGGACTCCTCAAGGAGTAAATAACAATGAATGTCATTTATTCCAACAATTCCCCACATGAATGACATTCATGACCAAAGATCCTAAAAGACTAGGTGATAGATTCATCAGAAGAAACCTGCATAGGAGAGGTATGTGTTATCCTTTGAACCTTCCCTTGTAAAATATGTTTTCTTTACAACTAAGCAGTAGACATGATGTCCTTGAACCATTATGTCATTGGTGTGAGCTTGATGACATATTCCACACGAGGAATCTTCTAACATATTTCAGTTCTTCACTTTTAAATGTCCATTTTGGCCATGGACATGCGCTGGTTACGCAAGAGTTTAATAGGAATTGTGCCTATTGATCCCTCTGACGGCCCCTTCCCACTCTTACATAGGTGATCTCTGTAAATTAGAGTAGCTCATGTTACTCTTCGCAGTAACAGAGATCATTAAAGCATAACAACCTTCTTATAAGGCATCACTTTGTTCATCATGAATGGACACGATAATATCCCACGGTGATTGTATCAAAGTCTTTACAATTTGGTTTGTCCCTTTGAACCTAGATCTTGGGATCTCGATTCGACTAGGTTGGTATCCATTGCATCGACTTATTCTTTTACGGGCTTTAGTCCCATTCCCTTCGATGACTTTTCAACTAACTCTCTGTTTAACCCTTTGGTTAGCGGATCCGCAATGTTATCCTTAGATTTTACATAATCTATAGAGATAACTCCAGTTGAGAGTAGTTGTCTAATGGTGTTGTGTCTACGACGGATATGTCTGATATTGCCATCTTGTTTGTGCTCTACCGATGGCAGTTAATTTGTCTGATGGCATATTGGAGCCCAGCGGCTTTAGCCACCTTGGAATGTCCTCTAGGAAGTGGGCGCCCAGCCATTACGCCCTCTTCCCCATTTGTCTAGTGCTATCGCTCATATTCCATTGTGGATGCTGGAAATAGCCCATGCTGTTTGAGGTTCCATGATGCAGCTTACCTCCAGGTCTTAAAGAACATAACCACCTATGGAATTTTGGGTCTTTAACATTAGATGTCAATTAGCATCAACTGTATCCTTCAAGTGCTGTTGAGGATATCTTGTGTAGTCGTACGTAGTCTGCGAGTGAATCGTAAGTGTTTTAATACTCTCATTATTCCTTGCGATGCATAGCTCGAGATTGCTTTCGTTAATACCTACTCGGTTATTAAGCGCATAGGCTATGTCTGGTCTTATAACTCATTAAGTACATTAGACTCCCTATCACCACAAGAGTATTCTACTTGAGCAACACTCTCCTTTATTCTTGGAAAGTGTAGAGTTACATCTATAGGTGTTAGCTATACAGTTATCCTTATCAAACTTCCCAGTATTGTCGACATAGTGTGGCGACAGCACTAGTCCATCTGATGTTCTTTTGATTTTTATTCCAAAGTAACATCAGCAAGTCCCATGTCTTTCATGTCAAATCTTGAATTCAACATGTTCTTGGTAAAGATGTAATCATTTATCATCACCTATCTGGAAATAATCGATTATTAACATCTGAAATATACCTAAGCAGTTTTCGGACTTGTTTGGAATATATTAAAAGCTAAATGAATTTTAGGAAAATAAAATAGAGACAGGAGAAAGTTTACAGGGCCAAGGGCAATCTTGTAATTTGTTAAAAGAGCACAATGGTCGTAAAGTGAAAAGATTAGAGTTAATATTTAAAATGCTTGAAAATGGGAAATGTAAATAGAGGAGTTATGGGAGGTTAAGGCAAATAAAGAAAATAACCGAAATGGATTTTTGAGAGACCAAAACAGGCCTTAGCAAACATGATTTTAAGACCAAATTGGTCTCATGTTTTGAGAAGGAGCAAGTAGAGAGAGAAGAGGAAAATAGAGAAGAGGAAAGGAGAAGAAGAGAAGAGAAGAAGAGGAGGGAAGTTGGCTTGATGGTATGGAACTAATCTTGGTATAGATCATATGGAGTTTGTATGGCATTCAAGAAAAGTTGGGTTCCAAACCTAGGAGTTTGTTAAGTTTCATCTAACCAAAGATATAATGAACTTAAGGTTGGTAAAAACTCTAAATCCATAAGAAAAGTAGGGAATCCTTCCTTTGAGGTTGGATTCATGGTGAAATGACAAGCAATTGAGTTAGGGTTTAGAATAAACCCTAACAAATCCTTGGGTTTAGCTTGTGTATGGGTTAAGACCCATATTAGAATGGTTTTGGAATAAATTCATGGAAGATTTTTGAAGAAATATATGTAATTGAAAGAGAATTTGAGTAGAAAAGTGATCATAAGATGGATTTGAAGTGGTCTTGAAGTGTTTATAAGGTATAGAGAGTTGATTTGGAGTTTGAACATATGGAAAAATGGGTGAAAACACATTCTGGGCAATTTCGTGACATGTGCAGTACACCTTGAACATGTGCCGGTACATCTTGATATTCTGGTCATTTTGGCCAACATGTACCAGTACATGTTAGACATGTACCGGTACACTGTGCTCTGTTCAGATTTCGACCGAGTTTTGTATTTTGTGATAACTTGCTCATTTCTTGCTCCGATTTGAGCTTGATTCAAGTGGCTAATTAAAGCCAGACTTCAAGAACCATCCATATGAAATAGACATCGTCAAATTATGACTCTAAGTGGCCCAAGAAATCCACTCGAAGTGGGACCATGCAAACCAAATTCTGGTTTCGGTGGTGACGAACATAGAAGTCGGGTTGTTTCGGACGTGCTTGAGTTCCGATTCTCCGAATTGGGTGATTCAGTTGGAATGAGACATAGCACCTTAGATTTAAATAAGTATAAGGACATAGTGTCCAAAATATGATTAAGACCCTTTGAAAAATGGTAATACAAACTGTCACTAGAAAAATCGGTAAAATGACTAATTGGCATGAAAATGTCATAACTTTAGTTTGAGGATGATCAGATTGGATTGATTCCCGATTCTAAGTAAAATAGATTCATAGAGGAATAAGAAAAATATGAATGAGGGTGCTGATCTCATAGACATCATACTTCATAAGTATATGAAGTGCTATACGTAATAAGTAGCGAAGCGAGAAAAATATAGAAAATGGAAGTATGTATAGATATGTTCATAAAACATGAATATGATAGGTATAAGTCAAATGATATGAATATAGGATATGTCATAAGATATGATAGTCTAAAGTACACAAATGATAGGAATACGTAATGATACGAATATAAGTTATATGATATGACTATATGATAGACTATCTTGAAAATAAGATGAAACATGCTAGGAACACATGGTTGAAAGGCGTAAATGATAAGAACAATAGAAATAAGCAAAGATGACAACATAAAGGAATGAAGTACATATCACATGAATATTCGTACATATATGAATATATGAATGAGTAAAAGCATACATGATGAAATCTGAGAAAATACGGGAATAACTAAATCGAGGATATGAAACGCATAAAAGGAATATAAATAGATAAAGATATATATGACTATGAATACAAGTGCGTAGATGCATTCATGATATATGACGGATTACATATATGATACGTAGACAAAACTAAATGATAGTAAAAGATATGAACCTTATGTATTATAGAAATGAGCCGTAATATGAAACTATAGAAATGAGCGAATCTGAGTAAAGTAATGATGAGTATATATTCATAAGCGATCATGATAACAATAAGTTATTCATTAGCATGAGATAATAATACGAGAAAATGTAATAAAAGGCGATTATGCCTTAGGACTGGTAGAGGGATAGATGGGGCATGCCTATAGGGAAGATACGATTCTTTATGGCGTATTCATGAACGAATGTTGAGCCGGATTTGGGTCGATGATATAGATCCGTTTGAGATCATGTGGCCCAGCGAGAATCACCGCAATAGGCAGAAATCAACGTAAATGCGATTGATAGTACCTTCCAGTGGAGTAGCATATAACGCCGTCAGCGTGCAAATGCGGTGGCCGATACTATCCAGGTGATAACGGGCGAAATCAACGCGCCGATACGGTGATGGTACCTTGAATTACCACGTAGTTCCTGAAATATCAAACTACAAGGTATTTGCGGACATGCAAACGAGGAAATGATAATATAGAAGATGTGACTGATATGACATAAGCTCTCTTATGCGATGAAATCTGAGACAATTACAAGAACAAGTAGTGCGTATAAATTGATATGAAAATAAATTATATGAACACGAGAAAAGTAATAAAAATATCTGAGCTTATGAAAGTATAGGTTAGATAGAATAAGAAAGTACAAATGTATATGAAGTATAGGAATAGTAAGGATAGCAGGGATATGAAAAGTACAAGATGAACACACTATAATAGGAAAGTATACAATAGTACAAGTATGAAGAGTGAAAGATACAATATTAAATCATAAAATAGAAAGATGAAAAGGAACATAGACTAGGAGCATGCTGTGTAACTTGACAAGAATAGGAACATTGAAAAGACATATAACAAGGCGTGAAAGATGAATACGGGATAAGTATAGGAATATGTAAGTACTTCGATAGGAATACGAGAAAGAGCATAAATAAGGAGATGCTAAGACACTTAGAACATATAATAGAAAAATATTGACATACGATAGGAATATCATATGATAAGAATTACGTTATAGAAATATGTTTAGATATATATAATGCATATGTATAAGCTTGTGGCGGTCGCCATTGGTGGTTGTCCATGCTTATGTTCCCCACTAAAGCGTAAAACGCTTGGTGTTCAATCAGTGTAGAGTCTGAGAAGCCGAAGACAAGGATAGAGGAAGGACATTCCACGTCGACAAAGAAGAGTAATTTCGAGAGATAGGGTGCTCACCCATTATTTGCTTATGATCTCGATGTTTTGTAATAAAGTGGCCATGTATAAGTAGATGGGACTACGTATATGTGTATAGATTGTAATGGACACCACTCACGGTGGTAGTTCTTTTGTATATGTACAAATGATTTTTGTTATTCTGCGAAATTGTTTGTGCGCGATAGATGCAGTGCGATAGAGAAAGAGCAATTCGATGAGGTCGATGCAGTGAGTATAATATAACATAGTATAGATAGTGCTCCAGCGCCTGGACTCCCGGTTCGGATCCATGATAAATTCGGTCGAGATCGGGGCGTATTGATCGGCTTATGTCATGCGTCTGAACTATCTGATGACATAGCCATGTTCCGTCATCTTTGACGACCTACGCTTGTCATTCATTGATTTTTGAATCCATGTGACAACATAGCAGTTGTCAAATTTCTCATGCCGTGTTTGATTGCTTGTTTAATCATACAAGTTTCACCAATCTGATTTTTCATTTCTTGTCGGTAGAAAACCCCTCAGGTTGCTCCATGTAGATTTATTCATTCAAATCTCCATTTAAGAGAATTTGTCTTGACATCCATTTGATGTACCTCGAGGAATCTTTTAATGCGACAATTGCAAGGCACCATCCTTATGGAGTTTATTCTCGTCACGGAGAATGCGTGTCAAATAATCGGACCCTCGGTTTACTATAGCCTTTGATCACAAGTCTTGCCTTGTATTTGTCCTATTGATCAGTCACTTCAGTTTCCTCTTAAAATCCACTTGGAAATTAGGAGTTTACAGCCGATGGAAGATCTACTAATTCCCAAGTATGGTTATGCAGTATGGAATCAATTTCACTTTTAATTGCCTCTTTCCACATGAGACTCTCCGTAGAGTTCATTGCCTCTTTATAGGTTTGAGGTTCCCCTACGAGCATGTATGTCAGAAAATCGGACTAATGGTTACTACGTCCTTGCCCTTCTGCTGCGCTGGGTTCTACCTCTCCATCGATTATCTTCATCCACGACTATTTTCATGAATAGTCTCGACCTTTGATTTTGATGAACTAGGCTTTTCCTTGGATCAGGTAGCAGAGTACATCCTCGAATGATGCATTCCTCGATTCCATAGCAAGTGTTACGGTGAATATCACGGGATATTAAGACTCATAAACAAGAAATCGATAAGCGACCTTTGTTATGTGCATAACCAATGTGAAGATCTGATCAATAGTTTAGGTCTTATTCTCACATTTTGGGTGGAGGAGCGCCACTTTAGCTAGATTGTCCAACCACCGTATTTGTGGGATGGCTTCATTCCTTTCCATAACTCATATGGAGTCTTTTACGCTTTCTTTTAGGTACCTTATTTAGAAGGTATTTCATTAAGCGGATAAAATGGCTTCTCCCAGCATGTTTTGTAGTGAGCCGAACTATCGATTGTGCATTCATCATTTCTTTTAGAGTGCGATTTTTCCTTCGGCCATATTATATTGTAGGCGAATAAGGTGTTGTGGTTTCATGTATAATCCCATGTTGAGCACAAGGTCAACAAATGTGATACTCTCCACCTCGATCACTTCTCGTACTTTAATTTTCTGATGAGTTGATTCTGACTTCGTTTTGTAGAGAACAAATTTCTCTGTTGCCTCAGCACTTACTTTTAAGTAAGTACACATAACGATTACTTGGTCTTTATCATCCACAAAGGTAATAAAATATTTATTACCACCTCTTGTTTGTCTGAGCTTCAAATCACATATATCACTATGGATTAAGTCAGAGGTTCGGTGTGTCTTTGATACTTTGAAAGATGACACAGTTAGTTTGCCTCAACCCTGAGTTTCACACTTGTGCTTTGCATCAATTTGGAAAGTTGGTATATGATTTAAGTTGATTAATTTCTGTGATGTATCATAGATGACATGTCTAATCTACCATGACATAGATTAGATGACTAAGAGAATATAAGAAGAAGAACTAGCTTTATTCATTTACGACTTAATGACCGATTATTACATTAAGCTTCCACATCTAGCCACTCATATACCCTTTTCAGTACATTAGCTCTTTGATAGAACAAATTTAGCCTAACTCAAACACCAACGAAATCCATGATGGTATTGAGGAGCAGACGCGAGTTCTTCTTGGTTGGTACATATAACACATTTGTTAAAATTGACTCTTTCAGTCATCTTCAAGACCACCTTGCCTTGCCTTTGATATATCAGATGTGGCGAGATTTCCCATGGTACCTTTCTCGGTCTCAATTGGTTCAAAGGTGAAGAACATCATCTTATCAGAACATTTACTGCGCCTTCCGGGCTTTTAATGTTGACCAATTAGATGTTATCTATACTGAACTGGACATGTCATTTACTGCGCCATCCGGGCTTTTAATGTTGACCTGTTAGATCTTATCTATACTGAGCTGGACAAGTCATTTACTTTGCCATCCGGCCTTTTAAATTGGTGGGTTATATATTTGTCTATCTTAGAAGCCCGGGACAAGTCATTTCTTGCTTGTGAATCTAGGCTTTTAAGTGGACCGGTTAGATGTTGTCTATACCAGGCCGGACAGGTCATTGTACTGCGCCATCTGAGCTTTTAAGTGGACCGGTTATATGTTGTCTATCTTAGAAGTAGGACGGAATCATTTGCTGCGCCATTCGAGATTTTAAGTGGGCCAGGCTAGATGTTGTGCATACCGGGCGGGCGAGGTCATTTCTGCTGCGCCATCCGAACACTAAGTGGACGGTTAGATATTTGTCTATACTAGGCCATCTGTGTTATTCTGCGTCATCACGGCTTTTAAGTGGGCTATTGCAGGTGATAGAATGCTTTAAAGAAAGCTTTATTGATAATACCTCTTTCAGGTTCGCGACTTTCATTGAGTTAAATGTGAGAATATATTATTCCGTGTGAGCCTTCAACATGACTTTGCAACTCCTTCATCTTTCTTACTTGTTCCTCATGCTTTCTCTCCATGTCCTGACGCCAATGGAAGAATTGATCTTCTGGCGACTTGTTCATTGGGTTGCATGACATTGC